>JAOPJH010000025.1:2968699-2982802 GCA_027122575.1 Merluccius polylepis | reverse complement strand
ACCGGTCATAGCCACCAGACTGTCTGGCAGATCGAAATTTCGAGCGCACAAGGCAGCATGGGTATACCCAGGCTACTTCAGACGCCCAATCGGGAGGTTTGTCACCGTGACATAGACGGAAAGCAGAAGCGTACTTCAACAGATGACACGACGCTAGTCGTAGCTGTAGCGCTATTTTATTCAGGCTAGAGCTATTAGAGCGTATTCACAGGAAAACATTGCGAATGACACGAGCGCGTTTCAAAAAGGAGGTCAGCTGTGCAGAACCGGCCTTTGCCGTTCATTCGAACCGCGCCGCTTTCGCTGCAGCCTTATGCCACCCGCTGATCTTGAAGAATATTAACCTTCCTCATCCGCCGCTTCATCCACGCATTCCTCATTTGCATGAACCGCTTACTTCCACCGCTACCTAATACGTTTTTTTTTCTTTTCCATCTTCAAAATAAGGACATTTGGTTACGTCCCTGATTTAAATAACGAATGACTACTGAAGGACGATATGCAGATTTCTCCAGAAGTCCTTGACCCGCCGAGCGACTCTCCAACAAATGCACTGAATTCATTAGCGGGTCGCCGTTGCGAGGCCCCGCGGGCTATCATTAGTAAATATGTTGAGTATTGATACACACGTATATAAAAACCTCAAGCACATTAGCTCATTGACTCTGAGCGAGCTCTTACCCACAAGGCCACGGGGGCCGGCCGGTGGAAGGGGGCCAACCTCGGAGAAACGGTTTCACCTGGAGCAGTCGATAGCTGAGTAAAACCGTGATTCATTATCGGGAATTGCGAGGATAAAAAAGCAAAAGAAGAAAAGAGAGATATATGGGCGTGGGCGGGAATATGCGAACAACTGCGCCGGTCTTAGTTTTGCGTGCATAATTGCTTTAATAGAGGCTATTAGGACTAAGTGGATATGATTTTACTGTCGGCCCCACATTCGGCGTGATCTTTGCCATGATCAATACTTATGATTTGTAAGTCCCTGGTCATCGACAGAATGGGAAAGTTTTTGACCTCGGGTTCAAGGACCACTTTTCCCCCCCGTCGATGGTGACACACAGAGGACACGTTACTGTGGTACCAGCAGGGAGGAGAAGAAAAAGTAAGAAAAACTAAGAGCACACACACACTCACACACACACACACACACACACACAGTTTGTCTTCCAGGGAGTTGCGGTCTTAACCATGTGCTAAGACAACTCAAGGAACCTTCAATTAGAGACGCAGACTCTGGATCTCCTCCTAACGCCGGTTAATAAACCTCTGCTGGCCGGCGGGTGAGTAACGCTTGGCGTCCGCCGAACTTTCCTGCATCACTTCTCTCTCCCCCCCCCTCTCTTCCCCCTCCCAGAAAACACATTGGTCACAGCTCCATGAGTTACAATGTGCGGTCGGGAAGACAGCGTTTCGTATATTTAAAATAAGATAATACCAGATGACTTAATAGCGTGGCAACTGAAATATACGGGGCTAATAATAATACACACAAATAAAAAATAGTAGTATTAGTTTATTTGTGAATCTGATGAACACATCGCTTGGAAAATCGTTGTCTCGGCGGTAGAAGACGCGTCCGACACCTATGAAGTTACTTTTCCTTCGCCGCACCCCGCATCACCCGTTCATAACCCTGCATCACCCGCTCATTCGGTTACCAGGGTACCTATTTTAAACGCACCCAAAGCCCTTCTGGTGATGTGGAAAACAGGATTTCTGCGGCCTGCTGAGGCGTTCTGCTTACGACTGAGTCTAGAAGTATGATTAATTGATATTCAATGTAATCTAATTTGATGCATTCAGACAGCGACGCTGGCATGCGAGGCGGCGCGGAGGCACGAAAGACCACGGTGATGCAAGAGAGGGATATAATAGGACTCTTTGCTTTGGCTTTTACGACGCCTCACATTTCTCGCTCTCTCTCTCTCTCTCTCTCTCTCTCTCTCTGTGTCTCTCTATCTCTCTCTATCTTTCATTCTCTTTCGTGTTGTCTCCCCAGATTACACATTTGAGTCTTGAGTGACTTAAACGAGAAAAATCTAACGCTGTACGCTGACAGACGGATAAGGTGAGCTATCAGCAGGCTGTAATCTCGGAGAAATGTTTGAGACACATTTTGTGTTTTGGCAACAGACAAACACGATACGCGATCCCCTCCCACCGCGCCGAACGGATGAGTCAAAATGTTTAAAGAGCGGCGGAGCATCTATTTTTTTAATCTTGTTGTGTCACGTTTTAACCCGGGGCAATAAAATACCCGAATATCACTGTAAGGTAATACATTGCGCCTGAATCCATCGCTTGATCCGCGCTGAATACAGACAATGTTCCTCGTGTCTTCATCCCCTTCGCCCGCATCTCATCTCATATAACCGCTCTCCTTCGACCCGCCGGATACCGCGTGTTATTCCAGCGGGTCCTTGTGTTCGTTTGTTTGTGCACGCTTCGGTATGCGAATACATCATCATCTTTCATCATCATCATCATCATCATCATCATCATCATCATCATCATCATGTTAGTTAGTTAATTTATTTGTTGTCCCCTTGGGGAAATTCTTTTTCACAGTTCATTTTCATACATTTCTCGCAGAGGCACATAAGGACTTTTTACACACGACATCATGACATTTAACATTTGCATTCTCTTTTCTATATGCCCTTCATTTGCAATGTCTGACTTGTCTACACTGTTCTGTTGGTGCAGGGCTCAGACAGTGATGATTCAGATTCATCGGACAGTGGAGCTGCAGGCCAAAGGACCAGGGAAGTCCTGGCTCGGCGGCCATCTTACAGGTACAGGATCAGTAACAATTAGACAAACAAACAAACAATACTGGCTTTGTTTATAAAGGTATTGGACAAAGTGCTGCTCCTTTTTTGCAGAAAGATCCTTAACGACCTTTCGGCTGAGGAGATGACGGGAAAAGGGGACAGCGCGGTCTCCACAGCAGTGACCAGTGTTAGCCTGCCCTCCACGCAAATCTACCAGACCAGCTCTGGACAGTACAGTACGCACCCCTCCTTACTCTTCTATGTTTACCAATCAATGGCTGTGTGGATACCCAGATGACCATGCAATACGTGGAAAGGATTCACACGGTAGTAATGTGGTATTTTAAACAATTTATGGTCGTTTAGCACCATATACACTAATTAACAAATTCTTAAAAAGATGCCGAAACCGAACTTCTTAACAAATTCTAAGGCCTTCTCTAAGAACATCTTGCAATTGGAGAGATTCAGTGGTCTAATGGTTCCACAGCATACCTTTCTGATTCTGTTGTGTTCTGCTTGTCTCTTCTAGTTACCATAGCCCCTAATGGCACAATTCAACTGGCCAATCCAGGCTCTGATGGTCTTCAGGGACTACAGACACTTGCAATGACCACGTCTGCCTCGGCACAGCAGGGTACCACCATCCTACAGTATGCCCAGACTTCCGATGGCCAGCAGATACTGGTGCCTAGCAACCAGGTGGTCGTACAAGGTGTGCAAGACATGTTGTATTGTAAGCAGAAATCCAAGTGTCTCCATTTTATTTTGGCATGTGCACGTGTTGTTCCAAATGACCGTTTAATCTAGAAAAAGTCTCTTTTGTTGTTGTTGTCCTGTGAGGTTGTTGCAGAAGTAAACTATTAATTGTCTATAAATTAAGTGAAAAGAAAAGCGACCAGCAGTTAGAAATCATAGCCGACCTCTCCGCTCCCAGGTGCAGGAGGAGAGATGCAGACGTACCAGATCCACACGGCCCCCGCACAGAGCTCCATGGCCCAGACGGTGGTCATGAGCTCTCCAGTGGGAATGTCGCAGACCAAGAGCGATGACCCAACCATGAAAAGGGAAATCCGACTTGCAAAAAACAGGTGTTTTTCCTTATTTTGGCTTTGTTTTATAACATCCTAAAAAATATTGTACTATTATGGACTGAACCCACAAATCTGTAGGTTTAGTGACTATCAAAACAACACATGCTCTAGTGACAATGTGCCTAATGACATTGTTGTTAAACCATGAGGCGCTAATGAGCCCATTTTAGATCAAAGATTTGCGACGAGACAAAACAGTATCGGTACGAAGCCGAGAACGTTGCAGCAGTGTGCACTGGTTAGTTGCAGAGCGTCTGAGGTTTACCGTGTCAAGTTGCAGAATGTGGTGCAGAACATATTGACGTATCTACTCCAGTATTTAAACATAGATAATGGACCACAACAGTGGCGACACACAGTTACTGACTTGTTTGTGTCATACCAAAAGTATGCGACAGCAATTATTTTAAAAGGGGGAAGTATAACAATCACCACGTTGATATTTGGATTCTCACCAGCTGCCATGCAGCTCAGCGTGGTCATCCATCTCTTCAGGTGAAATACAGTCCCTGAAGTTAGTTTTGTTTTTGGATGAGCCGGTGCATAAGCAGCTTCCAACTCCTGGCATGAGTTGGCATAACGCACCCCGTCTCTGCGGTAGCCGCAGACGGTCCAGTTTCAGAATGTTATCTTGTGATTCTTTTGCAAGCAGTCGCCAGTGGCAAGCAGACTCGTGCGAATGTTTGATCTGAACTGTGCTCTAGACTTTTTTTCTGCTCGTCTTTTCAGAGAGGCTGCACGCGAATGCAGGCGCAAGAAAAAGGAATACGTGAAATGTCTGGAAAACCGTGTTGCCGTTTTGGAGAACCAGAACAAGACACTGATTGAGGAACTGAAAACGTTAAAGGACCTTTATTGCGTAAAGACAGGATAACTTGGCCAGTAGGGTTCCAGGAATTGGACATGTATGGCCACAGCACAGCGCTGCCATCCGAACATCATGGGGTTATCTGGGAACACCTGTTTATTTTTTATTGCAAGATATTGTTTTTTATTGATATCGGTGATAAGAGTTTTGCATTACAATATACAAAAATAAGAAATGGACTGTTTTAACCTGCTGTTTTTATCAAGCTAACATATTTGCTATGCTAAGTCATTTATACTTGTGTATATTTTGAGTAAAGCGGATGTTTGAATTGTGATTTTTATTACTGACACACTTTCTAATTGTCTCTTTTTTGCTTCTCACAATATGCTTAATTCCTTTTTTGGCAAAAGAAATTTCTCTTTTAAACTTGTTACAGCATCTCGAATTTTTTTTTTTTTTTTTTTCATAACGTGATTGTACCGACTTTACCAATACCCATTCCCTCTTGGTAATAAATGTTACAATTGTCATTCTTTCTTTTGTGCAAAAGAACATAAAGGGCATTAGAATAGACAGTAGCGCAGTGATGGGCGATTTAATTTGGCTGTTACTTAGACAATCAGGGAAAAAGCACAAATGTCCAGGTAATATTTATTTTGTATCCTTTTGTGTTTTGTTCCAGTGAGGGTAAAAAAAAAGAAGCAAACGGATGACTTTCAGATCCTGTACGCAAATAAAATATATTTTCTGTCAAAAATAGATTTGTGTGGTTCTCATCAATCGTGATTTTTTTACTTGACGGCGAATCCGACGACGTGCGGCCTCACGGCGAACGTGACCCGCGGCGCGTCGACGTGCGCGAGGTGCAGCTGCGAGAATCCCGCCGCCTCCAGGTGCCTCCCCGTCTCCCTGGTAACCACGCAGCCGTCCCCCAGCCACGACCACACGGGCCGCAGCGCGTGCTGCAGGACGCGCGTCCAGGAGCCGCGCTGTGCGGCCACGTGCTCCAGGAAGTACAGAGCTCCGCCCTGTAAGGCCGACAGACGACACGTGAGTTACGTCAACATAAGCTGATTACTGATGATTAGACTAAACGGCGCTCGCGGGGCTTTATGGCGCGCGCACAGCATACCTGTTGTGTTTGCGTCTAGAAATGACGCCTTATAAACTCTGTACTATTATATATTTTTTTTGAAAAATACAGGGATCTGTGGCAGTTTAAACTGGTTTAAGGGATGCCTCCAATTTGTCTCTATAGCTCTATAGACTGTCAGTTTCAACAGGGGGGTCAGTTGTCTTTATAGTATAGAAACAAAACAACTGACCCTGTTGTCAGTTCTTCACGCGGAGCTAAAACGGACACAAGAAACCAAACACCCCCCCCCAAAAAAAAACCAAGACCAGACTTCACAACAACAAAAAACACGACCAGACATGACCCCCCACCCCCCCCCACACTCACACACACACACACACCCAGCCACTCCCTCCCCCTCAGTACTCGCCGTTTTGAGGATGCGCCGCGCCTCCCCCAGGACCCGCGGCACATCGGAGACGGAGCAGAGGACCAAGGTGCAGACCACCACGTCCACCGAGCCGTCCGCCACCTCCTCCAGGTGCTCCCCGGACAGGACCAAGAACGGCTCGTAGGTCAGGTGCTTATTGGCGGCCATGCTCCTGCGCAAGTACCGCTCGAAGTGCGGGTTCGGGTCGGTGCAGGTCACCGTGCAGCCGTCCGGGTAGAAGGGAAAGTTGGCCCCGCTGCCGCAGCCGATCTCCAGCAGGCGAAGCGTGCGGTCCTCCTCGTTGGTGAACTTGTACATGTTGCGGAAAAGCTCTCGCTTCACCGCGTGCATCTTCTCGTTGTACGAAAATGTGATATTATAGGCGAGGAATGGAAACACGCGCTTGTACACACCGCGCACGCCCAACAGCTCCATTATCCGCAACGGCATCATTACGCAAATTATTTTGCATAGATTCATGAAATGCTCCATCACCTGCAAGACTGCAGACACCGAGACCTTAAAAGATCAAAAGATTAGTTTGTGCTGCACATACAAGAGGGACATGGTGGCTGATGTAGGCCTATGTTTTTTTAACCGTGTCCCCAAGATGGCGCTATTGGGCTACAAATCATATGCCCACCTGGGCCGCAAACGACCCGCAAAGTCCTGCATTGATCTGCAAGTCTCTATTTACGGAGTAATGTGCAGGAGGTGCAGTGAGGATAGACGGAAAAAGTAGGTCAGAGGAGGTACAGCTATTGTAATGGAGCCCTCGAGGTAAAACAGAAAGGGCCCTGCTGCTGCACTGGCACTTACTGTGCACAACAGAAAGGTTCAACTGATGGTTGACGTCCTAGTAAAACGGAAATCCTAAAAAAGAGAAATCCCTTAAAAGGGAAACTAGATGCCACCACTTACACATGATGGCATAGAGACCACAAGCATGACAGTGGACAGGAGACAAACAGTCTGACACAACCCAATGGAAACAATGTGTCCTCGTTGTCTTTGCATATGCATATTTATATCTCTCCATACAAGTATTTGTATGTCTTCTTTGCATACGTTTGTCTTCATAAACATTTCAACATTTAACAGTGTACCTGCTCCGTTAGGAAACATCTGTGATCCATCCATATTACACATGTAGGTGTACTGTTTATTGAATTATGGGCAAAGACCTTAAATCTGGATGCTTTTGTGGATCTGTTTGCTAGTAAACGGCCCTAACAGAACAACATGCCCCAGCCTGCCCCCCCCCCCCCCAGTTCAAATGGTCTAGACAGAGCCACAACTGCTGACTAAATAGATTTTAATTGTGAAAATAAAATAATTAAAACAATCAAGAGTGTATAATATAATACAGCAAACAATATAAGGCAATCTCTGATCCTACAAATGAAAACACAGAATCTCCAATTCAAAGCTGAAACACGGCGGGACCTTGTGTTGTGTTTGGTGGTTTGTGTGCCATTTGGTTTGTGAAATATGACTTATCTAGAATACACAAAACGTCCCAATGTCTGCACACACACTAAACACATATTAATACATAGTAAACCTGTAGCAATGAATTCTAAAGAATCCTCATTATATTTGTGCATAGCATTGTATATAGACGTATAATTGCCTGATTGGTCACATGACTCAGAGCTTGTCTGATGTGATGTCACAGGCTACAGGAAGCAGGAAAGAAAGTGTACTACCTCCCATTGAGCCACCTACAGAGGCAGGGATGGACACCGACACGAAGTATTCTCACAGACCACTTGACTGATGTATGGGGACCATTTTGGCATATTTGACCATACGTACAAAAGTTACCTAGGGCAGCTTTAAATCAAGATACAAAGTAAGCGTGTCCTACCACACATAGTCTAGAGATGTCGCATCGGTGCTCTTTTTCTGCTACTTTCCCAAAGCTTTACTCACAGCATTATTGGTGGCGGTGGTGTTTTGGGGATGACATTTCAAAAACATGTCCAATTCATTGTGTTTGGATCGCGTAAAGTACCCAATTTTTAATTGAGGCACTTGTTTTGTGCTTTGCATACTGAAATGCGTCGGACTCCAGAATGTTTTTACACATTACACATCGTCTGTTTTGATCATAACTGCGATGCTATTAATCTATACCGCTGTTCTCTTGAATTGATAACGTCGTCTCAACCCGGACCACTCCACTTTGAGTGGGCCCGGCCCGGCCCAAATCAAATTGATAGTCGATAGCGGCTCAAGCGTGTATGAATTACTTTTTTCTTGTGCAAATATAATAATTCAGATGGCTAGTCCCTGGTGTTGACAAACATTAAGTAGGACAGCAACAGGTCAACGGGTTGCAGTATTGTGCGTCGGATAATATCTGGCTAAATCTATTTGACGGCGTAGCCCACGATGTGCGGCTTGATCAGGAAGGTGAGCGGAGCCTCGATGTGTCTCAGTTTGAGCTCGGAGAATCCGGCCGCCTCCAGGTCCGTCCACGTCGCCCGGGTGAGCACACATCCGTCGCCAAAGTAGTACCACATGGGCTGGAGGACATGCTGGCAGAAGTACGTCCAAGAAGAGGGCTCTGCCACCACGTGCTCCAGGAAGTAGAAGGCTCCGCCCTGACAAACCAACAACAACACAGCGATGGCTCTTGGTTGGACATACATGGTTGTGTGTATACAGGCTTGTAAAAGGCACAGATCATCCTTTATAATATTTGAATATGCAACATATGCAGACCCCTTGCAACAACAGTTCATTGTAATACACATTTGTCCTACAAATGTGTATAAGGACTACTGTACTATATGTTGTTTTTTTTACAAAAAAATGGGTAACACTTTAGATTAGGGACCACATATTCACCGTTAACTAGTTGCTTATAAGCATGCATATTGGCTCTTTGTTAGTCATTATAAAGCACTTATTAATGCATTATTCTGCATGACCATATTCTACAACTACTAGGCCATTAACTGTAATATTAGAGATTTCCCTCAATTACCTCCTAATTACTGCTTATTGATAGTAAGTAAGGAAGTTGTTGTACATGAATTACGATCTTAGCAACTAGTTAATGGTGAATATGTGGTCCCTAATCTAAACTGTTACCAAAATATGTAATGCTGTCAGATATTGCAGAGCCATGGCCTGGTCTGTGCGACCGAAGGTCCACTTTGGGGTTTTATTCTAGGAATCGGGTACATGTTTATTCAGGGGGTCTGTGTCCATGCACATGCATGCATGCATGCGATATTTGCACTTGTTGTCCCTGTGCAACAGTCTACTTACGGGCTTGAGCATGCGATGCGCCTCCTGCAGAGTCCGCGGGATGTTCTTCACGGTGCAGAGCACCAGCGTGGCGACCACCACGTCCACGGACTCGTCCTCGATGGAGCCCATGTCCTCCCCGGAGGAGACCACGAACCTCTCGTAGGACAGGTGGCCGTTCTCGCCCATGCTCCTCTCCAGGTACTTCTGGAAGTGGTGATTGGGGTCCGTGCAGATGACCTTGCAGCCGGACGGGTAGTACTTAAAATTGGTGCCGGTGCCGCAGCCGATCTCCAGGACGGTCAGCGGGCCGTCGCCGGGTCTCTTGAAGTCGGGCATGTTGCCGAACAGGTTCCTCTTTCGGTCGTTCATCGCCTTGTTGTACGAAGCCGAGATCCTGGACATGAGCAGCGCGAAGAAGCCCTTGTACCACCGGTACAGCCCGAGCGCCTCGATCAGCTGCAGCGGTAACGTCAGCACCGACACGCACAAGGTGAGGAGCCTCATGATGGGCTTCATGGCTAAGAGTTGGGGAACAAACTTCTTCAGGCCAAACAAGTATAGGCGACTCCTGCTGCTGCTTCTTCTTCTTCTGGCTCTTCTTCTTCTTCTTCTTCTTCTTCAGGGTTTTTATTTTTTAATTTCACCTTGGGAGATATCTATCGCACATCAGACCGCTATTGCCACCAGCTGTTAGACTCGTGTATTGCCTCGATTTTTTTTGTGGCAATATATTTGTATACGAACCACACAGACATCATCAATGCATTTTGAATAGGATTATTATTATTATTATTATTATTATTATTATTATTATTATTATTATTATTATTATTATTATTATTATTATTATTATTTAGTATGTTTTACCCATTTCTAAAACGCTTCCACGCTCCCTGGGGTAGTCTGTGTGTGGACTATAAATGGGCAGAAGAAAATTACACTTAAAAGAATAAAATGAGTGTAAGGCTATTAGTGATTGGATGCCATCCTATAATGTGTAGTCAGTTCAGCTTGTGACCTACTGACACTACTGATGACCATCTCCCCTCCTCCTCTTTCAGGTATTCTGCCTGACAGGATGCATATCTGCAAAATAACCCAGTTGATCTCATCAGACGGTTGCAATGGACACATCCTGACGATACCACTAATCGAATAGGCCTATAGTTGAATAAGAAACATTTCCTGGATTTCATTTGTATTATCATTCTAGATAGAGCAGATCTCTCCCCTGGTTGTATGTGTTATGGCTGCAATTCAAAGACATCCCACCAGATAGAGACACATCTTAACAATTCATTTAACCGTTAATGTCACAATAACACAGGCTAATATGTAATACAGTGATAGGCTGCTACAGTGGTAGACCTACATTCATGCTATTGCACATTTGATGTGTAGACTCACTAGGACCATGGTCTCCTGATTTCACAGCGAACAAATGTTCTCCTATAATGAGCTGTTTGTAAATGTATGTGAGGATTTTGTTCAGATAAATTGAAAGAGTATTCTTTATTTTTAGTTGTTATAGAATAACAAAGTGCATTTCAAACAGGCTACATCTTTCCAACCATAGGTACACACACCAGGGATATGAGAGGACTTTTGAACCTAACCTTTTATTGGTGTAACAATTGTTATGGTTATGGGTTTACTGTTAGGGTGCGGCGTAATACATCGCCTACATGTCCTACTGGACACATGTTGGTGGGACAGGGGTTCCCAAAATGTTTCATGCTGTGACCATCTGTGGGCGTACCTTTGGCCATGAGGGACGTTCACAATATTTTGCACAGTAAAATGAGCACATTACCGTGTCAACACAAGTGAGATCAATAACATTTATGTATATTCAATACAGTATTCGTCTTCAAACATACAAATAATCAAATGAACAGATAAGGAACGTAGGCATGCATTATGTATATTATGTATATTATGTATATTATTATTAATGTTTATTGTGATCATCCTGCAACCCACCTAACCCTAACCCTAACCCACTAACCCATAAGTGGGTTAATCATGGGTTGCGACCCACAGTTCGCAAACCACTGCAGTGGGACATGTGAGTTGCAGGTCTGGGTGAAAGGCGGGGGGGGAAACACCACAACCTAACCAGCTACTCTCTAACCCTAATCCTGATCACTGACTAGTCCGTCTGGGTGAAAGGCAGGGGGGAACACCACAACCTAACCAGCTACTCTCTAACCCTCATCCTCATCACTGACTCCAAACACAACGTCTGCTTTTATTACATTCCATTTTTGATGTAAGTATACTTTTTTTCTGATCACTGATTTTAGAGATTGTTTCCTCTAGTCATTGGTTGAGCATGAAGACATTGTTATTATTAAATAATAATAACATCAATAATATGCCCCCCCCCCCCCCAATATTATTGATCTGCCTGGATCATTTTTTCGCCTCATTATTGGAATCTATTCGCCAACAGGCGCTGACTCACACTTTTGCAGGTTTCATAGTAAACAACACCATAGTGAAAATACATACATGGCTCATAGGCTCAGAGACACATGTTTTGCTCAATCCTTCCCATAAAACCAAAATACACATAATGAGACTTCATCATTTGTATTAAAATATTTGTTTCAATGATCAACAAAGAAATAGATTCACAAGCCGTATCAGATTGGGACAGCTTGTTATTGACAACGAGAGACAGGTGTGCATAGTTAAGCCCCTCTTAATGATAAAATAATGTTAGCAATTATTTCTGACATGAACTATAAGCACATGATGAAAATGATTAAATTAGAATTTCATTCAATATAAAGCATGCTGGTGAATGAACCATTCGGTATGCGACTGAGACTCTTCTTCTGTCATTTCCAGACCATTATGGTCCCTAAATACATTACAATATATTTATAAGTGCACAACCTTGAACCTGAAATAGCAGTAGTCCTAGTGTTATAGTTTAAGGGCAGAACAAACAACTAGTTTATCCAAATTGTGTATTTCTAAATGTCATCCATTGCTAATGTAAATACAAACTAGTAAGCTGTAAGAGTATTACATCTACATGCTCAACCCGGCCTGATCTCAAACTTGACTTACATCTTCCTTTAACTGAGAATATCGGTTTGGGGAAAATGAAAGCATGGTTTGGCCCACACTTACTACAATTCATATGTATGTCTGAAGCCTACATAATAAATATAATATCCCTTGATGGACTAGCTAAACATGTGTCATAGTGTATGCAACAAGGCATTACATTACCACATGACTGAATTATTTTATGCCATAGTTGTTGAGTGAATTTGTTCTGTCGCATGCATTAGCTTGCTAATTTGGCAGTTACACATGTGTTATAAGGTTGATAAACATTTCACAAAGCAACTACAACTAAATAAACTAAAATTACAAAGTGGCAAGGCCTAAAGGACGTAACTGTGTACTGTAGCCTACATTATACAGACTTACAAAAATATACACGTTTGAACCGTTTTCAACAGTTTTAATTCTGTAAAATTGGGCTGATGTAGGTCTATATAAAATATCATTTAATTTAAGATGATTAGCCTACTACAAAATGGAAAAAAGATTTACTTGAGGCAGCCCTTTACAGAAGTTGAGTTTAGGGATCATCATATAAGATATCGCTTGAGTCTCAACGTGCTTCTAGCTAGAAGAACTCAAACTAAGCAAAAAGGTCTAGTATCAGATTTAGCCTACCTCATAGGCCTACCCCTTATATGTAGGCTATATGTCCAGGGTGAGTTTAAAATATATTTAATGGGATATATAAATGGTATCAACCATGATTAAAAAAAATGTTATCATTTTTAACCAATAACCATAGCTAATGTCTTGGTTAACTACATTGCCTATTTTAGGGGGTCTTTTTGCTTACGCTGCTGCGGTCTCTTGGCGGTTGTTGTAACCAAAGGCATTTACCGACACTCCCTAACAATTTGCTGAGAGTCATCAATTATGCAGGGTAGCCGCACGCATTGGGAAGGAAGATAGCAGCAACAATATGGCGACAGCCGCAGTTACTCTCGAGTCTTTTCCACATCTGCAGTTCAGTGACACCTTTCTGGATTTCTTTTAATACGAGACAAAGTAAGTAGACCATCTGTTTTCTTTGCCTGGCTGGTGTTATGTGGCGGGCTGTGTCATAGTCCTACTGTGTGTGTGCTGCCTGCATCCCACTGCCGCAGAGCGGTCCCTCTCTCTCAGCATCTTTGCCTCAGCGTCCGCGGAGGGGCTCCTCGCCAGTACATGGCCACACATGCATGCGGAACATCAGGGTTTTAAAAGTGGGCTAGCTCGCCCTGTGATGGGCCAACACACATGTGCGGCTGTGACTTGCAGTAACACAGTAAAAGGCGATCGGCGGGTCGGCGTGATCGGGGTGTTGGCCTGGCTCTGAACGGAGTGACATTTCAATGTGTCATAATGGGAAACATACGCATGCGGGATGGGGGGGGGGGGACGTGGGATCACGTCAAACTTCAATGTGCGTGTGGTGGCATCTCGCTGCCATGTAATACAGTCGCCTATTAAAGCGGGCTGTAATGTACCGTGTCTATGGCAAAACAGACAGAACAACAAATAAGCACTATACTTCCCTTTTTTCAGTACAGAAGATGTTTATTTAGGTCTGAGTTTTCTCGAAGTGG
>JAOPJH010000025.1:2916039-2926930 GCA_027122575.1 Merluccius polylepis | reverse complement strand
TCTCTCTCTCTCTCTCTCACACACACACACACACACACACACACACACACACACATACACACACACACACTAACACACACACACACACAGGAGGGGTTCTCAAGTGAAGCAAAAATGTGTAGGAAGCGAGTAGGAAAAGGTCTGCACAGAGATTCATCATTGAATACACAGTGTTGTATATTGTGTTCCTGAATGTGTGTGTGTGTGCAGCGTTGTGTTACCAAGTTACCTTCAAACCCGGGATCGACCCGTGTCCAAGATCACGTCTGTGTTTACAATAGATACACACACATGATGCATACATGGTAGTAGTGCTGCACTACAGCAAAACCTTTCCTGGCCGGCACACACATGATGTGCATTATTGTGTGCCGGCCACATCCCATGTATGTCACGTCCCATCCCACATCCTACCTCTGCAGTGGTGGGATGTAGAGTAACTAGGACCAGGTTTATCTATCCACAGACTCTTTCATATGGGGGCAGGTGAGAGAGAGAGAGAGAGAGAGAGAGAGAGAGAGAGAGAGAGAGAGAGAGAGAGAGAACAAAAGCAATAATAAAGAGATGTGTGTGCGTGCATGAGGTGGAAGCGAGGGCAACACTGTGTGCTGCTTGATGATGATGATGATGATGATGATGATGTTTCTGTTTCCTTCAGAAACATCCTTCCTTCCTTCCTTCCTTCCTTCTGTTTCTCAGTCAGTCCGAGTAGCACTTGTCATGAAGAAAGTAGGCCTACCTTTAAATCACTATTGCCTCTCGATTAGTAGTACTACTGCTTTGGTTGTAGGCATAATAGTAATTCCATGTAGGCCTATTTTTTTTTCCTGTTAAAAAAACACAAAGATACGTTGTTGATATAAGAGCTAAAGAGCATGCGTGTCTTATCCTATTGAGAAATGGTGTCATGGCCTACAAATCGCATCACTCCATCAATATCCCCGCAATCGGTTCACCGAGCAGGGACACGCTAGATACTAAACAATGAATATATTTGGGCTGGTTTAAAAAAAAAAAGCAAAATAAATTCCCTACCACCTGGGCGTTTTAGCTTAAACTGTTTCACCGCACACATGGTACAGCCCGGTTCCGACTGATCCGGGCTCCGTAAAAAGCGGGTGCGGTGCGCCCTCTAGCGCGCGGATCCAGAACTACACCAGAGTTCATTGGTCCGTCGCGTGCGCCTTTATATAGAAGAGCGCGCGAGGCGGGAGCCGCGAAGCTGTTATTATTATTATTAGCACGCGGCTAGGGGGAGGCTAGCTGGTGTCGCCTAGCATACGGTTTACATTTCACCAGGAAACCGCGCAACAAAATGGCATATAGACCAAACCCAGTAGGCGTACTTCACGTTGTTAGCACCTCGCCAGGTGGTTTTTGGAGACCGGTCCGTCGACCGCCACAGTCGCCCTGTGCGCATGTGCCAGACATAACCGACTTTAATAACACGGGACTGGAGTGGTTCGACGTGTCGACATTTACTGGTAGCTTACCAGGTAATGGTGAGTTACCAGGTGTAACTTAACTTAACTTATTAAACTTATTGGTTTCGGTAAATGAGTGTCGCTAAAAAATGCGACCTTTCATGGCAGCAGGTACCTCAAGTTTAGACCAAGCAGTTCCCAGTTCAACGTTTTGGACCGCGGCCATGAACGCCCAGAGCTCACCTCGTTGCAGTGAGTGATATGCTATATGTTTAGTCTAAACGTATTTATATATATTATTATATATAAATATAATAGGGAGAGAGAGAGAGATTATAAAACCCCCCGCCTGTTGAGCTATTTTAATCCAGGTGACTTTCATTTAGTGGTGGGGGACTTTCATTTTGACCTGCTCTGTCAGAAGTCATATGTGTGGGTCTGCGAAGCGTTTCAATTAATTTTAGACCAACAGGTCACCTGTGAGAAGACAAACACCAACATGTCCATTGTTGTAGGCGTCTCTGTTCCGTCCACACCTGTACAAGAGACATGGAAACTTCTCCTCAGCCAAGGAGACGATGAGCTGCTGAGTCCTGATTACAGCAACACATTGTCACCTCTAGGTAAGATGATGCTGAACACATGATGGAGGCACTTTGTATAACATGTTGATAAAATATAATAATATAATATAATATAAATAAAATATACATATGATGCCTGACATCGTCTCTTGAAACTAACTACCACAGTGCAAACGGTCCCCGTCATTGGAGAGCAAAGAGACCTGTAGCCCATCAGATCCAGAAAATGACTCTGGAACCGCCTCACTGCAAGTACAAGCTGCAAAATGAAGCCTATTAAATATTATTATAATAAAATATACTATGAATTTTAAAAAAAGGTTAAGAAGTTAAGTGTTTTGTATTAATATAAATGAACAATATCTAGGCCTACTACATCTAGTGTGTACGTAAGTGTGGACCCCTGCATGGAGGAGGCTACGTAAGCCTTCATTGATTAATATTATTAATTTAAGCCTCTAGGTGTCACTGTTACAGTTCCTTTTTATGTTCTTGTTTACACACACACACACACACACACACACACACACACACACACACACGCACACGCACACGCACACACACACACACACAGTTAAATAATTGGGAACTGAGTTCTCTCAGATACGAGTTGAACATTTGCATCCTACTGGGTTTAGAGGAGTGGTTCTGGGAAGCTATGTGTTGGTGGTGGTGGGCCACAGTTCTGGTGGTGGTGCGGTGGAGGAAGGGGGTGTGTTATATGCAATGCCTGCATCTGGAGGTCCAGGTAGCTCAGGAACAGAACGTATTGACATGTGATACATGTCATACATGTGACACATGTCACCCTTTTTCAATAGCCTCTCATGGGGTCCAGACATGGCCCATTTTTAATCCTTATAGCTTTAATACAGTTACAATATGTTGGTGTTCAAATAGATGTTTCTCCACATACGAGACATAAAAGATTTGTTTTTGGCATAACATCTTCATTTCCAATAAACAGTTTTCTTTTAAGGTACAGTTTTTTTTTTGTGTGAGGTAGACTGACAGATCAACTGACATGTGAAATGACATGAAATAAATATATTTCCATGTACGCCTTCAAAATGAGGTAGAAATGGTTACAGAGAATGTACAAGATTCAATAACAAAGATACTGCTGAGTTACAATGATAACATTGAAATCCCACATTTTGTTGGACAAACTCATCCCCGCCAACCATATCCATAAAAACGTGAGTACTGTTGTTTGTAGCAACATGTATTTCAATGGTGCATTAAAGCGCTTCAAATGTTCTAGCTAAGCGCTTCTAGACGGTTTTCAGGGGGGCCAAATAGTCCTCATTGTCTTTTGTTCATTCTCAGCACTATTTGAGACGAGACAATTTGGTTTATTTGGATGTTTGTAAGCTGTCAATCTGAATTCTGGGTTAGCAAAATGTCCTTAACAGAAATGCTTCCCAAAATAGCCTAAAGATAAATGTCCACCACGGTCTAAGCTGAATTTCATACTAAATCCTACCATTAACGCAAAACAAAAAGCTTTCCCCTGTGCAAGTTTTTATAAAGAAGGTTACCTTTTGACTTATCTATAGAAACCCAAGAAGGTTCAATTCCAAAGACAAAGTATGGCACACTTGAAAGCTGACACCATCATCATCAAGTTAATGATCTAATAGTATATTCCACATATTTTGATCCGTTTGATCGTGTCTCCACAATCTCAACATATCTTTAGTGCAGTTTTTTTTTAACGCACATGTTGTTTCTTCAAAATTACAAATTGATATGATATATAATAATTATATTGTCGTTAATATGGACATTCTCCATATTAGATTTTGGAAAAGTAACGATGCACATTGCTAACATTCAATATTCACTGTAGAGAGTTGTATCTATATCCTGTCGTTTGTCAAGGTCTGTCCACCGTGAGTGCTTTTCTTGTCTCTAAAGTTTGTCCATCAAAAGGCTTCCCTCGTTACTAACTACTTTAACACTTAACAGGTACATTATTTCTCCATCAAAACCTATACGAGAAATACATCTATACATGAAGAAAATATGTTTCATATATCTAAAAACATTAGTGATGTACATAATGGCATGTATTGTCCTTTTTTTTAAGAAAAATATCTGAATTACATTCAACATTTCAGGCCTTGGTATAACAACCTCAAGTTTAATTTCCCAGAGTTATGCAGGAATTTTGCGTGTATTTTGTGTGCGTGTGTGTGTGTATGTGTGCGTGTGATTGGGTGTGTGTATAGAATGTGTGTGTGTGTATAGAGTGTGTATGTGACTGCCTGTTTTCCTGTTAATATTCAAGGCCCTATAAGTTCTCGTGTTTTCCCTGAAGTGTTCAGAGTGTATGTTTTACTCCTTAACAAAGCCATCACTCCACTATGATCCCGCTCATTAAAGCTCCCTAATAATACATACATTCACTTTTTTTTTCTGAGGTAACAATATTCTTCCTGAGTATTCAATTACAAGACTATAAATCATTCTTTTGAAAAAAAACAACAACAAAGAAAATACTGGCAGACAGGCAGGCAAATTTTCATAAAAACGTAGTGTGGAGCAACCATGGAAATAGGCACTGAGTCGAAGGCATGGGTGTTCTACTACTATGGCCTGTGTGCGCTTATCATGTGTGCCTGTACACCATTAGAGCCTATTGTAAATAGGCCTACTTGCTAGTCAATCGTATCCAACATTGACATACAAATCAGAATACATTGTTGGATTTACCGTTTTGTTTGATTGCAAAATTGAACGTTGGTGCAGGCACAGGATCTACTTATACCAGGTGTCACTATGCTCTTGCATACATCTCTGAAAAAATTGCCTACCTGTTAGTTGCAGTGGGTGAAACATTGCATGTAAACATCACGCTCTGGAGATGCATATACCTTTTCTGCTAAATACAAATTAAATGAACATAATATCATAGATTCTTCCCTTACACGTTTTGTACAGCCAGATCCTATCAGTTATTTGATAAGCAGTGCTATAAAAAGTGTGAATGTGGAAAATGTATGAGGAAAAAAAGGAAGGGGATTAGAGGATCAAGAAAAGCAACAGATAAAGGAAATAAGGACAAGCATTGATGAAACAAATGCAAAAACTTCTGAGTGAAGAAACATTCAGGCCTCAAGCGCTGGCTGAGGCACCAAGCTTTGGAATCGGCTTGTAAAGTAGCAGTGATTGTGCTGAAGTAGTTTGACGATCACCTTTCAGTTATTGCTATCATTACTTTTTGGTCTGAATTAATATCTGTGTTGTGGCAAACAGTATTGCAGTTCAAGGCTCATTACAAACAGCATATGGCCACTCCACTGTAAATCCAACCTCTACAACAATAACATTGGAGATGCCACAGTAGCAGAAATTAAATAAATAGAATCCTGAGAGACAAAGTCAGCCAGACTTTTTAGACTTGTAACACAATCTATCAAGCATTTGGCTGAACCTAATTTCTAACCCTAAACACACAGGGCAACCCCCCCCAGTACCCCTTGGAAGAAACAAGAATAGTGTAAATGACAGTTGAGTAGGATATGTGTGTGTTTGCCTTTTGCCCTCTGGTTAAATCAAATCCCAGCATTTGCCTGGATTAAGACCCGTACTTTGCTTTCAGGACTATGCGACTCCAGGCCGGTCCCTTTCCAATACCAGTTCAGGCTGTCAGCGCCCTCCAGTGGGGTCCTCAGATCTCGTGTGGGATGCAGGTATCTTCATTGGCATCCTCTGCTGATGTGGGAAGCTGTTCTCTCCTGATCCACTCTCTCTTGCTAGGCCTGAGGGGGGGCTGTAGTCCCCTCCCCCGCCATATGGTGATGTCATCAGGGCTTTTCCTGCTTTGTAGGCCTGCTGGTCAGAGACGGAGCTGGTCATATCAAAGCCGTTGCCATGCCCATTCCCGGGGCCCTTGCTGTGACTGTTTCCGAGGCCGTTGCCATACTTGCGGTAACGTGAGCCTTCTGCCTCTCCTCCCTCCTCTCCACCCTCCGTCATCTCAAAGGCCTTTCGTTTCACCGGCACCACTGTCTCCGAACCCCCTCCCAGGCCATGCGGAGGGTAGCCGTAACTGCCCCCCACAACAGTGGGCCTAGGCGCCAGAGGAGTCGGGGAGCTGAGCCCAGAGGGCAAGTAGGAGGCACTGGGGTGGCTGTAGCCAGAGGCCAGGGTGGTCTGGGCGTGTGGGTAGCACCCTGGAGGGTAGTTGTACACTGGAGTGCTTGGGTTGTAGCTGGGAACCAGAGCTGGTGAGGCCTGCAGAGAGTGCAGAGAGCCAGGGGGAAGTGCTGCGCCGGGCTGAGGGCAGTATCCCGCGGACAAGTAGGTGCTGTTGTAGGCAGGAGGGTAGTCCTGAGATGAGGGGGCACTGCAAGAGCCAGCCCCACTATAACTTGCGTCAGAGGCTAAGTTGCTTACTACCGTAACGCTGCCTGTGGCTGGGATGCCAACAGACGCAGAGCCCACCTTTGCACCGGTTAAGGCCTCCAGTCCAGGGTAACACTCCATACCCTGGCCCAGAGCCCAGGGCTCGGGTTCAGATTTCAGGAAAGTTCCAGGCTCTGGGTAGGCCCCAGGCGCAGGTCGCTCGTAGGACAGCTCGAGTCCTGAGTATTTCTCGGCATAGCGTTTGAGCAGAGAAGAGGCAGTGAGGGCTGATATGTCATCGCTGGCCCAGGGGTAACCCGCGGGGCCGTAGCCACGGCGTGCAGCATAGGGGTCGTGTTTGTGAACAGAGGGGGGAGAGGTGGTAGAAGAGACATCTAGGTGCTGTTCAGGCCACTGGGACAAAGGGGTGGTGTGCTCCGGAGACCAGTGCATCTTCAACAGACCTGGAAGAGACGGGTGACAAAAAACTGGAATTAATCTTCATGTGCAAAAATCACAACGGTTTGTCCTTCTCACTGTTTAATTTTATATTATTAACACGCCCTATTCAATGTCATTGTGTATACATCTTTGCCCTTCGAAACAAATGACTGAGGGTCCAGTACTATGTAAAACCAAGAGGTGACCACCTGAATTGACTGCCAAGCTTTTCCAAAAATCATGTCGGTGATTAGCCCATGCTCAGTTCCACAGTGTCTCCCAGGCGGGAGACTGTGGGGTTTTCGGCATTACTGGAAGCCCACAACATAGCCTCCAGAATGGTCGCTACGGTGATAAGCCTGCGCACTGCCCTCCGCTTTTTACCTCTCTCACTGAGGCCATTGTTTTCCCCTTGTGAGTCTCTTACTCCACAAAAACCACCCCCACCAAGCGTGTGATCTAATTCGGCCAAAACCTCAGGGGTCTGCTGGACAGGGGCAATAGGGGGTGGGTACACTGCTAAGAGGGGGAACAGAGTCGCTTTTCATCAAAGAAAGGCGGCCAATCCACCACTGAGACTTATAACTGTGTGCCGATTGATTGAGTAGTGAAGGGGGAAACTCAGATTCTTAATTCAATTTTTTTTTCTTGAATTAGTGATTAATTGATTTACTTTTTTTATTATTGATTTTGTGTAACCTCTTTGAGAGATAGGGGAGGATTCATTGATGATTTTCAAGAGGCCCAAGCACTAACTTTCCTCTTGATCAAGGCAATGGGGAAAAAAGGTCATGTACACGTATGGGATTATTCACCAAGTGTGCACATTGTGCTCACACAGACGTCTGGTCTGGGTACGTATGTGTGGATTATGGTGGGTTGTGTCACATGTCCCAGTGGGACCACCAGATGGGCCTCTAAATGTTCCACATGTTGATCCCCAAGTTAAATGATCCTTCAGTACAATAATCCCGCTCATCCAATCCATGGATCCCGGCTCTCGCAGTCAGCCACGGTCCTTCTAGGATTTTAGCAATCCCTATATACTCCAGCATTCATGTGACAGGTCCTTATCTCTGTGCAGAAAACAAACACACCACACTACCGTCACAGAGCCAGTAAATGCCACGATTCCATCAGCATGCAAGCGCAGAGCGTCAGACAAAACGTTCTCAAGCTACAATTTACGATATTTTGTTTTGTAATTAACCTTTTTATGTAGACAGCCATACACAAAAGCAGGTACACCGAGATACACATAATTAAAAACATTTTTTCAGGCAGATTAGAATAGGTCAAAACACACAGAGAGATGTAGTCCAAGCAGTGGAGTACAAAAGGCCTACAGTCTATTGCTAACTATGCGGTAGGCTACTTCACAGTCTACTGCTAACTTTAGAGTAGGCTACTTTACAGTCAATTGCTAACTATGCAGTAGGCTACGTTCACAGTCGATTTGTGTAAGGCTTTGTGTACCACTGATGCTTAGTCTATTAGCTAATTAGCTTACCCGTACGTAAGGGCATCACTGTGTTGTGTTGAAAAGTGATAGGGACATAAGGGCTTGAATATAAAAACCTTTTTTAAACAGTCTTCACTATACAAAATGCAATTTTGGGAAAGGAAAGGGGAGGATCGGTAAGAGGTCAGAGTAGATCATTACGGTAAGAAAAAAATAGCTTAACGGCGTATCAAAAGGGCATAGCCTAGGCCTGAGTCAACAATATGAAAATACTCAAAACAAAACACACAACAATGTCGACCGCACACAAGTCTCATCCATATGCAAGTCATCCGTGCATTATATCCACAGCTGCAACACCGTGTCGATCTACTGTAGAAAGCACCAGCGCATGCCAGCCCCGTGATAACAATATCCGATGTCACTGCCCTAAAATATAACAAAATAGAAACAACTGCAACGTTTTATTAACATTGCATTTACAGTATGTGTTCTTATTGTTCAGATAAACCTTTCTCAAAGCGTTCTCATTTGTTACACCTATGCGTAGCCTATGGGTATTTTCTGGTGCAAATATGAGATGGTTTATGTTTTGGTGATTCATTGAAAAGACACACAACACACACACACATACACACACACACACACACACACACACACACACACACACACACACTGGTGTATGTAAAAACGCAACACCCATGAATTGCCAAACGTATGTAATGCTTATTGAAACACTTTTTAGAAAATGTGAATTAATTCATGGTAGTTATGTTCTATCTTTCCTGAAGGTCCCATTGTATCAATGTCAGATTGTCACACACAGTCCCATACATACACACTTACATGCTGTCCTCACAAACACAACACGATCAAACAAAGACCAAACACAACATGAACATGATACTTACTGGACATGCCGAAAAGATATCTGCTTTGCCTTTCAATCTACTCCTCTTACCCCTACTTCACCAGATGGTCTATAATCTATACAAGACATATTCAATTGCGGTGGGTTAAGCTACTGTCTTGCCCTCTGGAGAACCTCATCACATTTGCCAGGGAGAAGTCTGAAAACTGAATGAATGGCTGGATAAAGTATACGATCAGATGGCGGAGGAGTGAATTGGAGTGGCCTGGTCAGAGCGAACACCAGACTGAAAACCAGACTAATGATGGATTAGAGACCATGAGGATTACGCGGGAGGTTCAGTGCCTAGTGGCAATGTAACAGTTGTGGTCTAGCTTTTCTCCTCGGATCCAGGGCCCGGTTTCAAGTAGCAGGTTAGGATATGTTTAAGCTTAAACCAGAAGTCTGACTCGAGGGTGCGCTTCCCTGGACTACTGGGATTTTCAGCTTCAGAGCACGCGTTCATGACAGGCTTGCATCCATCTACACAAAGCCATCATCTGTCACACCCTGAAAATGTGATCGATCAGCGATCAGGGAGTTCCCGAGCCGTCAGTGCTCTTATTGGTTGGAGCCAAGTCGATTCATTTGCACTATGGCACCATGGAAAGGCCGGCTCTGGGAGACTCATTGAAGCCGTCTACCGTTCGCCAGACTTTTTTTTTGATTGGTGATAAAAAAAAAAGAAAAGTGTATTATAGTATATTAATCAATTCATTTTTGAAAGAAAGCTGAAGATGTAGTTTACTTTGTGACAGACATGTAGTACTGTAGTACTTTGTACATTTTGCATTACAAAACAATGTTAATAACGTTTATTAATATTTTAATAAGTGCTTTTTGAGCAGAAACTCAAAAAGCACTGCGGTACTTCCAGGTTAGGCTCACAGCATGAGTCGCCATGATAACTGAACTGAGATGAGGCTAAGCTTGATATCTGAAAGTTAAGTGTACGTACATTTCCATACTCATTTTAGTGTAACGGTAATAATACTGAGGGTTGCTTTTGTGCGACACATTTTTTCACATTGTATGATATTGTATTTGACATCGGCTGGCCTCTTAAGGTTTCAATGTCTTAAATAAATATATATTATAACCTACTTATACTTATAGCAATACTTTTGAATGCGTTTTGTGTTTTAGAAGTTATGACTCCTAAACACAAGATGATTTGCATAACGATTAAAGAATCACTGGTAAAAGCCTTAAAGCAGGGCATGTGATGTTTGGCTGTTAAGCCGCTGGGGTGGAGATGTGGTATTTTCCGGGATGGGGCCTGGAGCCCCTCACCCTAATCTAGGTCCTCATGTTGTCTTGGAGTCGGAGACGCCCCTCCATGCTTAGCCATGCTTGGTTTGCTATGCAGAGGAGATGATGATGATGAGCACTAAGCTGGCTTGGCTACTATCTCATGGTAGGCCTTCCTTAATCGTCCTTAAGATGATAATGTTGTTGTTTAGAACAAAAGGGCCGAAACTGTGCATTATATAGAGCCTGGTTGATGGGAAGACCGACAGGATAAACGCTGTGAGGAATATGGAACCAACATGCTAACAAGGAACTCGTCCTATTTAACATTTGTTGTATAAATTGTGTGTGTGTGTGTGTGTGTGTGTGTGTGTGTGTGTGTGGGTGGGTGTGGGTGTGTGTGTGTGTGTGGGTGTGTGTGTGGGGGTGGGTGTGGGTGTGGGGTGGGTGTGTGTGTTTGGGTGGT
>JAOPJH010000025.1:2834557-2845182 GCA_027122575.1 Merluccius polylepis | reverse complement strand
GTGTGTGTGTGTGTGTGTGTGTGTGTGTGTGTGTGTGTGTGTGTGTGTGTGTGTGTGTGTGTGTGTGTATATGTATGCGTGTGTTTGTGTGGAATAACAGTGATATAAAAACAAAGTGATTGGAGAGAATCAAAAGTTGGAGATGGAAAGTACAAAACAGGTGCAAATGAGGCCAAAGCCATGCAGAGCCAGGAAAACAACGACGACAACAACAACAACGACGACAGAAACAACAACTATCTACCCATATGGCCAGAAACATGCAAACCAACCAACCGACAAAACCAACACACCCTGAATAAGTCGGCCATCGCAGCCAAAGCAACAAAATACGTTCGGCCCCCCTTTGTTATCAAAATCCATATCCTTCGTTCAGTGTAAAAAAAATAAAATCACATTTGTCGGTTGACATGTGCCCTCGCCGTGTCACACCGCACACACACCAGAGTGGAGACCCCCCCCCCCCCCACACCCATCATTTCAGTCTCTGGGGTTAAACACAGGTGGACCTGATTCAATCTAGCACTCAATCATGGAGATAATGACTTTAGGGGCCTCCTTGTTGGCCAGGGGACACTAGGGAGGGGCCCCTGCATGGCGTGACAGGAGACCAGACGGGTGTGTGTGTGTGTGTGTGTGTGTGTGTGTGTGTGTGTGTGGGGGGGGGGGGGGTCTCCTGCCACGATGACAAGCTGGAGTGCGTCGGTTTGTCGGTGTCTGCCGGCGCAATGTGTCCGCTGTCACGACTGCTGCTGTTGTGGTGTCCGGAACGCACAGACGGCATCAGGCACAACATGTATGTGCGTGTGTAACACTTGTGTAACACACGCCTGAAACTCACACACACACACACACACACACGCACATCGGAAGGCATGTTGGAGCAGGTTAGCGCTGACCTCGTACGATGTCACATGTAATATTTACAAACAGCGCCGCCGCAGGCAAGGTCAGGTCTGGGCTTTTTAATGTTAAATCGAGGCTAACATGAACTATTGAAATGCACAGCAGCGCGCGGCTATAGCTGTGGGTGTCCCCTGCGCACGCAGCGGCGGTATACAGTACAGTAGGATGCGTTTGAATATTAATAGGAGCCTTCTCCGATAATGTCATATCCACACAGAGTTGTTCTGACACAGTGTTGTATTAACTTTCAAATGTCACTGCAAATTTCCTCCTCTCTCTCTCTCTCTCGCTCGCTCTCCTGAAAACTCATCTCGTATTTCTTGCTTGCAGAGGGAAATCTCACTGCTTGTTGACATCTCACGCACACTGTTATTGCCAGGCTGCACCACCGGGTTCCAGACGAACCATACCCCTCATTATCCCGCTCCACCGCTGGGATGTGCTGGTCGACTACCAGGGGAACCGCGTCTGATGACCGGTGTGGGTGCAAACACACAATGGACCACTTTAAAACCACTTCTGTAAGAGAGGGTTTTAGTATTTTATTTTTTTGAATGATGGATGGTGCTTTTTATTTATTTGTATTTTTCCGCCGAAGAAAAAAAGTTGTAGGATAGACTTGATAAAATCCTCTTTTCACAATTGGCACGAGTATTTTTTAAAGAAAACTTTACAGCTGTAATATCAAGTAAAACTCACTTGCCAGTGTGCTTACCATTCATGAAGATACTTCTTTTTGACTATTTTTGGTCATATTTTGTATTTTTTTTATATTCAAGTTTTGTTTGATAATATTGACACATCTGATTCCATACAATGTCGCTGTCATCCAACTATTAAGTAAATCTTATATATCTGTAATATTTAGTCATTCAGTAATTTTTTTTAATTTTTTTTTACTGTTTGACATTTTGACTAGTTGTACTAAGTTATATTACTCACTATAATTACGTAAATGTTGCTTTTCTTTTGATAAATGTTCTGTATGCATTACATATACTTTTAACACACATCACACAACTAAAATACAATACAATTAAACTGTCAACATTAAACACCAATGACTCACTGGTAAAGTCTGGAAACAAGTATTTAAAGGTGCATTCAGTAAAACCTCTGTGTTATAATAATACAAAATACCGTGTTGAATTAACCTTGTACATTCGACTATGTAGAACAGCTTTATATCAGCCATGTTGCCACTGAATGTTGAATATCAGCCATAAATGTTGAATATATTAGCCATACATGTAACAGTGGCAATCAACACCACATGCACACCTCGACTGATATGGAACGGCCATTTCTGCTCAAGTGTCTCCATTCACCAACATGAACTTATCAAAAATGTAAAATAGAAACATCACTGCTAATTATTTAGGAGGCCTCAGGAGGCATACAAGAAGGGCACATCACATGACAAAAACAACAGGGATGCGGTTCAAAGCTGACAGAGCTAGGTAGTATTGACATAACAAACATTTTTAGCAATTAGCAATTAAATTAGCACAAATGTGCACTTAAAACCTTACAGCCCTCTGAAACGGTATAATTGCAACATTCAAATCGGCACTCTAGGTCACCTCACTAATTCAACAACATCTTTGAGTGTCATCAACAACAACCGGCCAATCGTAAGTGGATGCAGCCTCAGTAAGCACCAATTTTCATGTGCTTTGCCACCAATGGTTTTTCGGGAGGCAGAGGTTGGTGGTTTACCTAGGGAACAATTCATCCTGTCTTTCCACTTGTATGGGAACTGTTTGATGATTCTATTGATCTCTTCAAAAGAGAAATATGTTTTCTTTATGAAGATATCACAATGCCAATTTTATAGGTACAATACCCTCAAGTAAATCATGCAGCACATCAGGTGGGTGACCTGTTGTCAAATGAAAATGGTTTAATCTTTGCGAATTGCACAATGCCTTTTAACTCTATGGGTGTCACTAGCCATTGCTGGGGAAAAAAGCAGCACTACAGCGGCTGTCTGCACTGAATGAACTGCATGACGGACAGGAGTCACACAAAATAAAATGTATGGTGAGCTGTAACATGCAAATAATAATAACAACCTTGTGGTAATGATGGCAGAGAGTTCACAGCCCAACTTGGCTGCAGAGAGAGTGATTTGTACTGCAAGCGATCTGAAAAGCTGTTTAGAAATACTTCCGATTTTGGTCAATAGACGGCAAAATTGTGAAACCTCGAGATAAAGTTGTATGAATGCTATGTGAGCTAGCTCTCTTGGAGCATTGAATGTCAGTTCTATATACCATAAAATGAATATAAATGAATAG
Organism: Merluccius polylepis; assembly: GCA_027122575.1. Lineage (NCBI taxonomy): Eukaryota > Metazoa > Chordata > Actinopteri > Gadiformes > Merlucciidae > Merluccius > Merluccius polylepis. The sequence continues at coordinate 2,841,976 of JAOPJH010000025.1, read as the reverse complement.
CCCAGGCTTTTATTTTCTTCAACCATTGAATACACCCAGTCTATATTTGGGAAAGGCATCGGGACCTTTAATTCCTAACACACAAAACTCAGCAGAAGCATCTTGGCTCAGCAAAGATGGAAAAATAATATCAAATTGCTTATTTAAACCATATGACCTAACATGTATAAAAAGTAGGCTATCGAATAACAGTGGTTGTAATATGATATGATATAAGCTGTAATGTCACTATTCGGGTTTGTCTTCTACACACACATTATTGGGATAAGGCAGGATATCCTCCGTTTGCTTACAATCGATACTTTTAACAATTATACGTATCCACAACATGAAAAAATAACTACAATGTGCTTACCTAGATTTACCCAAGAGTAACGGTACGCAGTAATAAGTAACGGTATGCAGTAATAAGTAACGGTATGCAGTAATAAGTAACGGTATGCAGGACAACAATCCTAAGTGGTACTCAGCGGTACTACCGGCCCAATTCAAGCACTGTGTATGATGCACTGTAACTTTAGACAATCCCCCCAACTGAGTGGGCACCAAGGTTACCAGCAATCACAGGAAATACGGTGTCCTCTGATTTTTCCCAAACAGGGCACCAAAAGACCATCCTCTTCAAAGCTTTTTAAATCATTTAAAATATTGGATCTAGCACTCGAGGATAACCACATTACTTAACGTCATCCGCCTCGCGCGAAACAGCTAAATTTAATTGATGACCTCAGTGCAGGAGGAATCTCAGCCAGCAGCCCCCAGTAGACGCCTGCTACCTTGTGCTCCTGACGAGAGTATCCTAAAGGATTACACACTTTAAAATCATCCAAGGAGAGGAGAAGGGAAAGTCTTAACTCCTCTCCAGATGTAAATTAGTTTTCTTTGAAGTGGGAAACCATTGCGAAAACTAGTATACTGACATGAAGGACCACGATGTCTTGCACTCTTCAACACATCCTGAACGTCACTATTTTGCAGGATTTGTGACAAGGATTGCAAAATTGTAACGACTTTCCCTCTTTCTCATCAAATATATACTAGTCTCTTAACGGTGCGATAATAGAGAAATATTCCTAAGTACCTATTTGTCTGGTATGCTGTGCCAAGAGAACCTTCTTCACTAAAGGCTGCACTAAGAGGATTTAACTGCTATTGATGACCAATTCTTCAACAGTGCAGCTATGGTTTTCTAATGTCTTATGGACAATGTTTTTGATAATGGGTGCGAATAATGAACAAGTAATAAATTGAAGCTCCGCTACAATCTCATCTATACATCTAGGCACATTGAAGTTGCAGTCTAATTTAAGTAATAAGGAACTAAGCTCATCCACATAACTTTAACTTTAACTAAATCTTCACCCTCTTTGAGAAGTAACTTTCATCTACCAAGTGACTGTCTTCTGCCTGACTTGAATACGTCTGAAATACAGTAGTTTGAAATCTTCAAGGCAGTGTGAGGACTGTGCTTCCTGCTTTTATGTCTGCTTTTATTAAGCAAAAGTTGAACATGTATTAGTACTGTCGTAACGCGCTTAAAAAAAACAATGAACAGTTTTGTGCTTTTTCAGATGAGCCCCAAGGTGTTCAATATTATATCATGCATACATAGTTGTCTGTGAATCTGAATGAGACAAATGTTTCACCAATCCTCCCTAGTCCTCAATTTACACTTTACTGGCCCATCCTGCAGTGGATCCTGGGCCTGACATGTGATACCACAACTCGCATGAGAGGCTTTCCACTTCAATGAAGTAAAATATATTGATAAAAAGCACCAAAATAAAAACACATAGACTAGAAAGCTTTAAACTGTGAAGGGTTGAGCTCAAGGTCACATTTTACATCCACTAAATTACTGGCAGGCTGGAGTCTCCTCACCAAAAAAAAACAAAAACATTGAACATTTCATACTTACCTTGCGTGGATTCAAACATACTATATACTTTTAGATTAAAATGTACTTAGTATTTTAAGGTTCATGTGCAGCGACTATAAAACATTTAAATAGTATGAGTAAATCCACAATAAAAGGTCCCCTTCCCACCCAGTTCATTGAATACATGAATAAAATGTGTATATATTTACATTTTTAATAAATTTGCTGAATCTTAATATTGCAATATAGAATTTACGCGTTAAATTCATATATTTTACTCGACTACAAAGTCAATTTTTTCAGTGCAGAGTATATCCAAGGAATGATGAAAGCTGTTGATTGTAATTCATGATTTGCTCACGGGCAAAAAAAACACGGCTGGACTGCACAATCCTCCATCTTGTATGGGAGGGTTAATAATTAATAATAATACCGTAACATGACTCACTCCTGACGCAAGATGCGACCCGGGTGACGCACATAAATACGTTTGAGCTTCAGCTCCGGTGGAGGAGAGGCACACGTTTCTAAGACCGTTAGAAAGGAACCGTTTTTATATTTCAGTCAAAGATACAATTCTCAAAACATAAAACCTCCTAAACTATTAGTTCGGTATGTCGTACCTAGCCTCCTCCTCAGGCAGCAGTGGAGTAGAGGTTAGGATGTTTGTCTACCTGTACGCATCCTTGAGCAAGAAACCACAACCCCTAGCCCCATGAGACCATCCAGATACGCAGGGTTGAGTTTCAGAATGAATACCAGTCTTTAATTGATTTCCGGTAACACTTTGCAATAACCATCATTTATAAATGGTAAATAGACCATTTATAAATGGTAAACAGATTATATAGTTTATTAATGTTTAACCATCATTTATAAACAGCATATAGCTGCTCAGATGGTTATTGTAAAGTTGGTAGTGATGTTTGAGAGGGAGGAGTTACAAGGAGACCATCGGGAGACTCCGGGGGAATCGGATCTACTAAGAGATCACCTGATCATGATTGAGTGGAATGAATGGCTTGGTAAAAAACACTATGGTTATTATGTATTTATTATGTGTTATTATGTATGAATTATGTATTTACATTTAATATGCTGTTTATAAATGATGGTTAAACATGAATAAACTATCATTTATAAATGGTCTATTTACCGTTTATAAATGATGGTTATTGTAAAGTGTTGCCTGATTTCCAAATATGGCAACTCAAGCCAATCAGAGCGATGCTCTCGCTTTCACTCTCACCAAAAACGGGTCGGAAGTAAAGCAAAAAACCTATTCAAAGCCTTTCTGTACAGATAACCGTTCATCTTTTCAACATCGTTGTTCAGTCTAATTTGGATGAAAAACTGCTTTGATTGCTCCGTAGATTGTGAAACTTTACTTGGCCGCCGTTTCTTTTTTTAATTCTGCAGGCTTCGGCTTCACTTGCTGCGTCGTGAACTGAAAACCGTCTTTCCGCCGGATCGAAGAGAAAAATAGATTATGAACTCGTGAGACCAGCGTGCTACTGAGGCTACATTAATAATAATAAAATACTAAGTCACTTTCGGTAAAAGTGTCTACTAAATGACTACATTAACGGCATAGCTTTACTTGGGAGAGCAAAGGCAAGGTGATACATGGCCTGCATGCCAGTAAAACGCACCCAAGGGTGCCATGCTTACAGTTATGTAGCCGCTTCCAGGACACGAGATTCAGCCGTGGGTTATTTCGGCCAAAGACAACAAAACAGAATCTGCGACGGTCGAGGAAATACACTCTGCAGATATTTGGTTTGGCCGCCTTGCTCAACAGCTAGCCGGGCCGTGATAAATGACTGGTCCAGCACACTCTCTCTCTCCCTCCCTCTCTCTCTCTCTCTCCCTCCCTCCTTCCCTCCTTCCCTCTGTGTGTGGCAAGTCTGCCTGCATCTGGATATCACAATGGTTAAGCTCTCTCTGTATTTTTTAAAGGAAATTAAAGACTATTAAAGATTTTCTAGCCGAAGTTTTTAAGTTCTAATCACGGGCCTTTACATTATTTTTTATCCCTGGTGTTTATTTGATTTTATTGACTTATATTTATGGAATTTTAACATTTTATTATTATATTGTTGTAATTTTTTCGCCTCGCAAAATGTGTTTACATTTTTGCTGTGTGGCTTTGGATCGCATAAATAAAGTCGAGTTGAGTCGTCACCAAGCGGAGACACAGATCCCAAAACCCAAACCGAGGTTTCAGACCAGGCACCCCAAACCGAGGTTTCAGACCAGGCACCCCAAACCGAGGTTTCAGACCAGGCACCCCAAGCCGAGGTTTCAGACCAGGCACCCCAAGCCGAGGTTTCAGACCAGGCACCCCAAGCCGAAGCTGGACCTCACAGGGTCGCTGTGCCGCACCTTGAGCTCCAGCACCAGGTCCATCCTCTTCTTCCCCAGGGGGTTGATGTCGTTCAGGATCAGCGCGATGATGATGTCGATGCCGTTGGACTCGTGGGTGGCGATGCAGTTCTGGAGAAATTAAAAACCTTGCTATTATTGTAAACATTGTGATGGGGGGGGGGGGGAAGAATTTGTGAAATTGACACGTGTGACGGATGTGATTATGAGGCTTCAACAAAATTGTATTTGTAGAGCCGTTAATCACAGCTACAATCTCAAAAGGGCGAAGAGAAAACACATCTTTCCCATGGGGCTAGGTAATATATCGATATTATATATAAAGGCTGCATTACAGTAAAGTAATGAAAAAGTACTGGAGTATACAAGAATAGGCTTCACCATGAGGTTATTTGACTATTTATTTATTGAATTACCAGAAAACACGCTCCATCGTGACATATATTGTTATCGCGATATTAAATGACTTATATGGAGATAGAAGATTTTTTCCCCCATCATTTGAGGAGTGTCTTCTTATTCTAACAAAGAGTATCTCTTCTTGGTCTGCATGCGGTACACGTACCTGGTTCTCGTGACAAGGCCCTTGGCAGTACTCGGTCAGGCTCTCCAGCGTCTGGTTGATGAGGGCCACGTTCTTCTCGTTGATGTACAGTCCCAGCAGGCCCAGCCCCCCCGTGGTGCTGCCGCAGATGCAGTCCAGGAACTGCAGCGTCTCGCACACCAGGTTGTAGTTGTTCTTGTTCTTCTGGCTCCTTAGGAAGTTCTGGAACGAGAACAACGACGTCACGGGTGGAGAACTTCATTAACAACGACAGCACTTGAGAGCATACACCCCGATTAGGAACCTGAGATTAGGACAACGTATCGGCTGTTATTTTCACAACAACATCTTGAAACAGGTGTTTTTAGTTTAGCTCTCTCTTTATGACTTAATGTGTGATGTGTCCTCGTTTGATTCTACCTCTCAACATGCATCTGTCTGTGATTCTCATCCATACCGCTCTTGTATTGTTCCTGTTGTCGCTTCCCTTGTTGAGCACAGTGAATTGCTGTTTGCTCAAATGTATCTCCATGACTGAGGGTTGCTATTATTTTGAACTAATTTCTTGTTCCCATCGTGATTTTTCACTTGTTATTGCCGTTCTGCACTGCAGCCGCCCACCGCTCCCAGTGCTGCCGCTAGCGATGGGTCAAATGCAGAGACCACATTTAGCTGTATAGTACTTGTGCTATGACAAATAAATGATCTAAACAAAATCTATAATAGCTCTGTAATAAAGTCGGATTGGATTTGATTGATCGATTTGAATATCCCATCCTCCATTCAAATGGACAGTGTTTGTGTATAGCCTCGGTCCGGGGCTCCCTGGACCCACCTGGAGGTCCCTGTTGTGGTTCTCGCAGAGCAGCTGCAGGAAGCGCAGTATGGGCTGCATGATGACGATGATGAAGCTCATCTCCCCCTCGTCCTGGTTCTTGTCGCCGGCGCTGGGCTGTCCGTCGGCGGGGGAGAAGTGCTCCTCGGCGTCGGCGTCGCGGCGGTAGGAGTTGAAGGCCTTCTTGGTGGCGGAGGAGGCCTCCAGCAGCTGGTCCCGGGCGTCCTCCGTCACCACCACGGGCGAGTCTTTGGCTGGAGGACGGACACACGGGAGGTTACAGAGGAAGAGCCGGCGTTCCCGATAAACGTAACGTCACAATGAAATCCGGAAAACGAAAGATGTATTCTCAGACGAACAAACAAACAAACAAACAGCAGACAACGTGTTTGGCTGTGTGAAACACAGAAGGTACTCAAGAAGAACTGAAGCAACCCCTTAAATAGATAGAGACCTTTCTTGCGTACGGGCACGTCTTTGTCCGGCGCCTCGTCGTCCCTCTTCCGGTTCCCCAGGTCGCTGGTGTTGACCGACACCGTGGCTTTGATCTCCAGCTGGGCCAGCTTCATGCGGTCGTAGAAAACGCGGAAGAACTTCTCGGACTTCTTGTCCGCCATCAGGCGGCGGAAGAAGGAGTCCTGCCGGCGCAGCGTGGGGGTTTGAAAGAGAAAGTGGGAAAGGGAAATTTTCAGTTTTGGACTGTTGAAACATAACGCCATGACGACAGTATGTGGTCACGGTGAAATACACAATAAAAATGATGTAAATGTCGCAGCTATTGGGTCATTAGGGAACGGGGGACAGGTGGTTACGAGATGAATCACATTTTGTCGACTGCATTACGAGACCGCAAGATTTCAACATTAGCACCCGTCTTATCTAATCGGGACGCGTGATGTGGATTATACAACAAGTTTACAAAAGGCGATAACGAAAGAGATATTGTTCATAAAAAGAGACCTGGATAAGACAGTAGCATGTGAAGACACAACCCAGGCGGGTTATAAACTATAACTATAAAATGTGAATCACATCATAATAATAACAATCACAATAATGCGATTGAACAGCACTGATGTAACCTTTGAAAAAGACGCTCCGGTGCCGTCCTTATTAGGAAGGCAAGCGGACCCAGACGTCAGGCGGGCCGGCCGGCGAGCCGCACCACAGTGACCATGGCCGCCGGCGAATCAACAGCCTTATCGTCTGATTTAGTGCGGCGAGAGCGGGCTGACCTAGCCGCCGAGCGCCGCCGCCGCATTATCACAAGCCATTCCACGGACAATATGCTCACCGTTATCGGCCCGGCCTGCGTTACATCATAGGAATATGCAGCACTGTACTGTACTGTAAAAAAAAAGGTGCAGTATTAACCCACCTGAGCGAGCGCAGTCTCCACATAATCCCCGACAATGCGTTACGTAACGGGAGCGGCACAAAAAAAATTGGGCCTTTTTTTTTTTTACCATTTCAAACTCTCTCCGACTGACTACAGTAATTGCCGTTATTATGGGAAGGAGGTCAGAAAGGAATTAGAACGGGATCAAACCCGTGGCTGCAATGTATACACTGTGTCCCAATTCCCCGCAGGCCCGTTGTTTTGATTATGTAAGAGCCGTTATCTGCGACAGCCTGCGGGCTGCAGGCTTCCACACACCGCCGGGCCCGGGGAAACAAAACAACGCCGGGCCTGGCCTACTTAGGGCGGGCGGGGAAGGGGAGACGGGTGTGAGGGTGGTGGGAGGTGGGTGAGGGCGAAAGGCGGGTGGGTGAGGC
>JAOPJH010000025.1:2774389-2789900 GCA_027122575.1 Merluccius polylepis | reverse complement strand
CCCCCCCCCCACCCCCCAGGTGAAGGATGCGGATCGCGTGCAGACTCTGGGCAGATTGAATCTGCCTCTGTCCCGCCTGCTCTCCAGCCCCAACATGAGCCTGGATCAGTGGTTCCAGCTCGACGGCTCCGGGCTCGCCAGCCGCATCTATATCAAGACCGTCCTCCGGGTATACCGCACTTACCGGAGACAGCGTCGGCTATACGTTCTGCAATTGGATGATGGATAATAATTATAGCGTCTTTCTGCCATCGATGATTCACAAGTGCTGTGTTTCGAAGATGAATACAAAAATAGAAGCGGGGAACATTTTGAAATGTGATTTATATAAATATATATATATAAATAATATCCACAATGGGTCAATATTGGTTTTTGGAATATGGTTTATATTGATATTATACGTTTGGCTGAGATATTAGCACCACCTCTACAGGAACAAAGGTTATCACAATTTCTGTTTCTGATTGGTGCAAATTAGTGAGTGATGTCCCATAACAGTCGTAGTTTGCCGAGCTATCGCCAGACTCTCATGTAAGTGTACATCAGTCATCAGCGATCTTCATTCATTTTCCTCATTCGTTCCATCCTCTTCCTTCCTCTCTGTACATCAGGTCTTGTGGTTGGACGAGGAGCACATTTCGGCCAATGTTTCCTCCAACGTGGATGCAAGCCTGGCCAAGCAGCTGCCCCAGCAGAGCACCCCGCACTCCAGCTTCGCCACAGAGGTAACGACGGAGGAAGCTCCCGCTCCTGTGGAACTGAGTTCCCTGCGTTCCTGTGTGGTCAGGTTCTGCGGTTCCACTGTTTAAAACATGACCTTCCTCCAGAACAAGGACGTTCCCTCCACAGCACTACCGCCTGGCTACTGTACTTTAGCAGAATCAATTTGCGCATGGCGACTTTACATGTGTTTGGTTTTTTTTCAACAGGGCCTGCTTAGAATTCACCTGCTGGCGGGACAGAATCTGGTCCCTAAAGACAACCTGATGGGGGGCCTGGTGAAGGGCAAGAGCGACCCTTACGTCAAGATCAACGTCGGGGGCGAAACCTTCACCAGTCAGGTTATCCACGGAAACCTCAACCCGACCTGGAATGAGATGTATGAGGTAAAGTAAAGCTTAAAGGGTAACTGCCAACCTCTATTTCAATGATGAGTTTAATTATCCTTCCTCACATGACTTGTCCACGCTTGTCTGATTTTCGTGGGAAACTGGATCAGCGTTTCGTTGAAAACATTTTTTCTCTGTTGGGCCCTCAGGTGGTTTTGACCCAGCTGCCAGGCCAGGACCTGCATGTGGAAATGTCTGATAAAGATATGGACATGAAGGACGATTTCATGGGCAGGTAGTTACTCATTATGATCAAACAATGGCTAACTTACTAAAACAGCAACATCCTGTAATGATGTATTTTATTAATCCGAGATCGGTAATTTGGGTGTGTAGATACAGCACAGTATGTGAAGTGCAGTGTCGAATGTGAAGTTGTTTGGATGAGCGATTTCGAACGGGCACTGCACTAGTATATGCAAATATCAGCAACTAATCTGAGACACCCCTGTTATGTAGGCTGAAGATCAGCCTGAAGGAGATCATCGCGGCGCAGTACACCGACCAGGTGAGATTATTATTATGAGATTACTGAAATGTTGAACTATATGATAAAGTATGTTGTAGGATGGATGTGTGACACAACACGGCATAAAGCCTCTGGCGGAAGAGGAGACAGGCCAATAAAGAGTTCACTTTGGTTTGGTATATGAATTGATGTCACAATAATAATATTAATATAATTAATATAATATTATAATAATATTTTGTTGTTTTATATCCCAGTGGTACACTCTGAATGGTGTGAAGTCCGGTCGGGTTCACTTCATCCTGGAATGGGTTCCTACAGCCACGGAACCAGACAGACTGGACCAGGTAGGAGTTCAGCCCGCTGATAATAGGTTTGACATGAAGTGGATCCAGATGTGCTTACTGCTCTGCTTCCTGCGTGTGTCAGGTTCTGCAGTACCACTCGAAGCAGACCTACAAGAACAAGGCGGTTCCCTCCACAGCCTTACTGTTTGTCTATGTGGAACAAGCAGATGGCTTACCTGTGAGTCATTTATTTAATTTACTTTTTAACAGTCAGTTAAGAGGGGAATGTCAGGAACGATAGACATCATATTTGCAGTGACACAATTGAAATTATCTTGGGTCAAAGGCAGTTGTCTGGACATTTTACACTCTTTGTGTGAACTGTTTGTGTGTACTTTGTGTGAACTGTTCAAGTGTGTACTTTGTGTGAACTGTTCAAGTGTGTATTTAATAAAGTTATGTAAATGGTGTATCATACAGCTTAAAAAGAGTGGAAAGGAGCCAAAAGTGGGAGCTGAGATTGTGCTTGGGAAAACCTCCCACAAAACCACAGTAAGGGCGTTTGTTTATCTTTAAAAAAAGCTAGTGAATAAATTAACTGTTTGCTGTCCAAGTGCATCCATGCATATCTAATATAATTCTATCTGAACCATGTTTTACGTTTTAAGGTGTGTGACCGCACCACTGCTCCTAAATGGAATGAGGCATTTCACTTCCTGGTCCGCGACCCCAGGGAAGATATTCTTGTGGTAAAGGTAAGCGTTGTTCAGTTTATATTCTATAAGAGAAATACTATGTTACGTAGAAATACTGTTTTTTTACATTTGTGAATGTGAAAATGTAAATGTAGTTTGTGTTATTTGTTTCTCTGTGGAAACTGTATGTGATTTGTTGTGCTGTCTTATCATGTCAGGACACTATTGTAAAATACATTTTAATCCCAAAACCTTCTTCTGGTAAAATAAAGGTAAAATAAATAAAACTAAACTAATATAAATGTTGTGCTATGAAATAACCTTCTCATGCTCGCCCAACCCCTACTGCCTTGTCTGTGATTAGCTGTCCCACAGTTGGACCCAGGCCATGGGCTCCCTGGTGGTTCCTGTGAGGGAATTGCTGTCTGAACCAGATCTGGTCCTGGACCAGTGGTTCCACATGGACGGAGCCTCACCCGAGAGCCAGATCCTGCTGAGGGCGGAGCTTAAGGTGAGGGCATTTATTATTGAGCTCTTTTGCTGCTGTTGTTGTCCTCCACCTATCCTCCCTTATTTTTTCTCCCTTGAGAATAATAATTAAACAATAATACAATAGAATTACAAAGTGAAGTCTTCTACATATATATATATTGATTTGTATGTGTTTGTATGCAGGTGTTCATACCCAGCAAGTGTCCCGGTTGCAGTGTCAAGCCAAAGCCAGCTACTGGGTCAGATCCCTCTGTGAGTCAGGAGACGTTGGAGGCTGACACACTGCTGAGGTGAGACGAGTTCACCTCAAACCTAACTATGATAAAAGGAGTCTTGCAAGCAGCAATACCGGAGGCCAAGCAATCAGCCCGTTCTGAACAGACACGTTTTGAACGGGCACTGCACTAATAATAATAATAATAATAATAATTAATTAATAATGAATCATAATTGTTATTGGTAATTCTGCAACAAACTTGTTTTTGACTTTTGTTTTTGTTTATTTTCAGATCAAGTTCTGTGGACACTCCTACTCCCGAGACTATTGGACCGGGCTTTGTGTCCAGGAGGGCTGATGAAGAGACAGAAGCCGTTGCAGCTGCCATTGTGGCCCAAGAGGAGGAGGAAGAGGAGGAGGAGGAGGAGGAGGAGGAGGAGGAGGAAGAAGAAGAAGCTCCTCCTGCTGCTCCTGCCGGGCCTCCACATACCTCCCCAGACCACAGCTTCGGCAGTGAGGTAAGAGATTGCTTATAAACCAGCATTACATCATGGAGTAAGATTACTGTGCTTATAAATGTGAAAAAACAACTCGGGTGAGTTGTTTCAAGCTATAATCCTTTTTAGGGCTTCTACATCGCAACGTCACAATCACAATGACTGCCGCCATTTTGGAAGCATAGGAGCATTGGAATGTTAGTTATTGTGTTGGTAGTCATGGATTTTTGGTCATTGTTCAGTAATTAATCGTGAAATTATTTGGCATTATGGGGAGAAATCAATCAATCAGTGTTTCTCATGCAAGACGTGGCAAAACAAAGCTTTCATTAGCCTACATTACGGTATATTTACAATGATTTAAGGTGTTGCAATACTACAACTCTCTTGAGTCCTCTCAATATGGAGGAGTATCGTCAACAACAATCCCATGACGCATTCTGATGTACTACAAGTCCTATACATCTATAGTCCCCTCATGTGTGTTGACAGTCTTGCACTTACTTTTATGGCCTGTAGGGGGTGCTGAGAGTGCACCTGCTTGAGGCCCAGAGTTTGGTGGCCAAGGACAAACTGATGGGCATGGTGAAGGGAAAGAGCGACCCCTACGCCAAGGTCACCATCGGAGAGCACGCGTTCAAGAGTCACGTGATCAAGGAGAACCTCAACCCCGCCTGGAATGAGATGTATGAGGTATGGGAGCGCGATAACAAAACAGGGAAACTCGAACGATTTGGTAGACGTGATCTCATCGTGTTGTGTGCTTATGTCTCCTCTAGGTGGTGATGAAGCCTCAGTCAGGGCTGGAGGTTAAGGTGGAGCTCTATGATAAAGATATGGATAAAGATGACTTCCTGGGCAGGTGAGATGAATGGCAATGCTTGATGAGGGGTAGGCTGAGAAAATGGATTAGAAAGCATAAGCGATGCCTAATACTAATATCTTGGACAAACATAATCTTATTCTCTTAATTGTTAAATAAGAATGACTGACTATCACATGAGTCAGTCCCAGTTTGTTTGATTAGCAGCATTTTCGAAGCCATGTTCCATGAAATGTGTGCTATTTTGTTTCGTTTGGGGCCAGAATGAAAGTCAGTTTGGCAGACATCATCCAATCGCAGTGCACCGACCAGGTGAGCTTTGCACCCTACACTCTTTCTCACTGCGATAGCTCAGAGGTCACCATGATTTACTCGTTTTTACTCGTGTCATTCGCAGTGGCACACACTGGAGGGTGTGAAGTCCGGTCGAGTCCGGTTGATCCTGGAGTGGGTTCCAATGGTGTCCCAAAACACCAGCTTGGACCAAGTTAGTGAAAGATCAGCCTATTTTTCATTCTTTTATTTTTTGTTGCTTTCATCTTTATCATATAATGCTCCTCCATCAAGCCCTTAATGACGTCTCTCTTCAAAAGCGCCATCTTGTCTCTTGATGCCTTTCGTCCATGTGATCCGCTGCCCAAGGTGCTGCAGCTCCAGTCGCTCCAGTCGTATGAGAACAGGGCCGCCCCCTCTGCTGCGCTGCTCTTTGTTTATTTGGAGAGAGCACAATCACTGCCTGTGAGTCACCCGCCTCTGTTAGATAACACACTCTTTTCACATTATGATTATGCTGTTGTGTTGTGTTGTGTTCTGTCCTGTTAAAAGCCTGGGATTCTCTGTAATAGAGTTATAGGTGTACAATAGTTCCAGCCAACCTTTTTGAAAGCATTTGTTGAAAGTCCATCAGCATCACTGGACAGGATAAATGGTTGCTGTTTGACAGTTACATCCATTTTTGGTGTCAACCTCTTTTCTACATTCTGTATACATATTTGGAAATTGTAATTGTTTTGACCCGTAATGTTTGAATCACACCTTAAAGGACCATAGCTGGCATTACAGTTTAGAGTTGACCCGGTGTTAAACACGCCTTATCTCCCGGTGTGTGACCAGCTAAAGAAGAGTGGAAAGGAGCCCAAGGCTGGAGCAGAGCTTGTCCTTGGCCACACAACTCACAGAACCAAGGTACCACTCACGTCGCACATACCCTGCACACTGATGTCCAATATAATGAATACCAAAAAGCTGAATGCCTTTAATAAATAATATTAAAAATATATAAAACATATACTCCTTGAGAGGTAAGAATATGTTGCCATCATGTCCTTGCCCTGATTAGTTTAACGGTCATCTTTTCTTCGGTGCAAAGGTCTGTGATCGCTCTAAATCACCAGAGTGGAGCGAGGCCTTCTTCTTCCCCATCAGGGACCCCAAAGAGGAAATGCTCATTGTGAAGGTTTGGATGACGCACTTATTAATATGTTAATAATAAGCATACACAGGGACAGCCCCTCCACCCTTTCCTCATCCACCCATGTGTCCGCATGTACCCTACCCAGTTGTCCAGTGCCTGGGACCAGCCCATGGGTTCCCTGGTGCTCCCTGTGAAGGAACTGCTGTCGGAACCAGAGCTGGTCCTGGACCAGTGGTTCCCCCTGGACGGAGCCACACCCGAGAGCCAGATCCTGCTGAGGGCGGAGCTTAAGGTGAGGAAACACCTACGTACCGACATGAGGAAACACCCATATACCAACATGAGGAAACATAAATATTAAATATTGCATGTCAGTACAGTGATGCTCATCTGATTGGAAGAAAATAATGAATGTATCCGATGAGATAGAAATGTTGTTAGAAAGATAGTTTCATTTTGTTAACATGTTTTATCAAGCTCTACCCAGCACACGTCCATAACAACAAAATATTGTTTCACCTCACTGAATATTCAATTATTGTATTCATATTTTGTTATTGGCAGATCCTCAACTCCAAGGTGACCAACGTCCCCCAGGCATCTATGACAGGCCCTGAAGACGAGGCTGGTTACCATGGTGACCAGTTGATTACAGGGGCCAGTGAGGAGGAGAAAGCCTATGAGCTGCCATCTCAGGAGTGGGTGTCTGATGTCCGACTCAATACTAAAATCATGCAGTCAGGATGACTGGTGTAAAGATCTAACTCTGTGTGATCTGTGTGCCATAAGCAGTGTTCTGGTGACCAGCCGGGCCGAAGAACCAGAGGAGGTAGAACCTGTTGCCATGGCTTCCAGGGAAGAAGAGCCAACTTTTGATGAAGATTCTTCCGTTGCTCCCGTAAGTCTGGGGCCACAGTGCATGATGGGTAATGGCTTTTGTTTTCTTCACGCTCGAGCTGCATGACATGAGTTATAATCATTTGAAATACTTTTCCTCCAGGTGATGGAGGTGCCAGTGGAGGAAGAAGAGCCAGCCGAGGAAGAGAGGCCAGCCGAGGAAGAGAGGCCAGCCTCAGAGTTTGTCTCCCCAGCGGAGGAAGAGTTTCAATCAAAGTATTGAGTTCTACACATACAGCCACACAACCAAGCATTTCTCTTCTCCAACTATTTCCAAAAATCAGCTTACATAAATGACTGCAATAACATCTGATTAAAGCTTTATAGACACAGTTTGATCACTGGTCTGTAACGACATCAAAGCTCTCTGTAACATTTTTTTATTGTTATCCAGTTCTGGCCTAGACAACCTTGCCCAGGCCACAGTGACTGGTCTTCCCCCAGACGTGGTGCCAAAGCCAGAGGAGTCCGGGTTCTGTGGTTCTGTGACTCTCCAGCCATACACCAACCCCAGTCCGGACTTTGCCTCCAACGTGGGTCTAGTTCCGATCCATTAATAGTCGTGTGCCTTAATGAGGGACGGGAAGGCATGGGTATGGGATTGTGAAAGTGCCATTATCTACTAACTGTAGGTCCACCGAGGGGTGGTAATGGAAGGGAGATTGAATGGATAGATCTGTTTTTTCTGTTTTTTTTCACGTTTCCACTAAAGAGCTGATGTAAATAAAACAAACACAGGACATTTTGCCTGTAGTGCATCACGGATCGAAACACAGAAATTGGAAGAACCAATAACCATCCCATATAATGCCTGGCTAGACATACCGTCTTATTCTATTAGAGTGAAATAAACAGGACATGTCGACTGAGTTGCTGTAAAGTTTATTACCCATTATAACATTTGTTTGAGCAACGATTGACTGATTGTCTCGTTGTTCTCACTCATCCTGCAGGGAGTGCTGAGAATGCACCTGCTTGAGGCCCAGAGTTTGGTGGCCAAGGACAACCTGATGGGGGGCATGGTGAAGGGGAAGAGCGACCCCTACGTCAAGGTCACCATCGGAGAGCTCGCGTTCAAGAGTCACGTGATCAAGCAGAACCTCAACCCCACCTGGAACGAGATGTACGAGGTAAAGGGCTAGTCTGACCTGTACGTGTTCATCTCTGTGGTCATCTCCGATTGGAGTGTATGTGTGTTGCTACAGTCACGGTTTGTTTCACTGCAGGTGGTGCTGAGTGCACAGGCAGGCCAGGAGATCCACTTTGAGTCCTATGATAAAGATTTAGACTCCGATGACTTCTTGGGCAGGTTTGTACCTTGTGTCTGTGGTATATTTGTTGTTGTTGTGTTTTTATATATATGGTTCAAAGTCAAAGTGTTGGTTAAAGTCATCAACAGTCAGCTGGATAAACGAAATACTAATTTGAAAATTGAATGTGAATAGGTAACACCTCTTTTGAAAAGGGCTAAAGCTAGAGAAGAGATCAGACCATGGACTCATAAAAAGTCATGCTTGGTTGATCTTTTACAGTGTTCAAAATACAGCAATAAGATATTGGTGATTTTACTTTCAACAATAAAATATCATTATGCTCAAAGGTCTAACTGGTATGCAGTGAATAATATTCAGCCTTTTTGTCATTTTTTCTGTGTGATAAAGTTAATACTGATACATAACAGAGCCGTCAATGTTTCCATTGCTTCCTGTTTCAGGTTCAGCGTTATGCTGGATGATGTCATCAGACTGCAATACATTGACCAGGTTAATCAAACACATTAACCTTAACGTTTTTACTTCTCTTGACATTGAATCCTTGTCTGTTCTTTATGAATAGGATTGTATTTTACCTCTGAAAGTCTCTACATTGTGAAAACACAAAACACAAAAATCACTCTCACCTTCTGTGTTTATCATCGACTGTGTGTTTCAGTGGTACACGCTGAGGGACGTGAAGTCTGGCCGCGTCCATTTAATACTGGAATGGGTTCCTAAGGTCTCAGACTCCATCAGACTTGACCAGGTCCGTCTTGCCCTTCTTTACACAAAACAACAACAAGGTGTATTTATATAGCACTTTTTTGAATATTATTTATAATATAATTAATTTAACTTTTTCATGTCTCAGGTGCTGCAGCTCCAGTCTGGACAGACTTTCCAGAACAAATCGATTCCATCCGCTGCTCTACTTTTTGTCCACGTAGAACGAGCGCACTCACTGCCCGTGAGTCAACCGCTCTCCTTCATGTTGTGTGATATACGATAAACATTATTCATCACTTAAAAGGAAAAACTAGACGCCACCACATACACACAGACAGGACATAGACAACACACGTGACAGCTAGAAGGGAAGCAGGCTAACGTGTTTGCCTGCATTCATTCTATGTTATTTTGAGACTGTGTGACAATAGGGTGGCTATGTATTAAAAGAGTGAGGGCTTTTTCATTGAATCCACAGCATAAGAAGAGTGGAAAGGAGCCAAAGGCAGGAGCTGAGCTGGTCTTGGGTCAAACAGCTTACAGAACCAAGGTCATAATCTTGCTATGTTATACACTTACTAGCTCTGTCTTCTTCTATATCAGCCGAATAACTCATTGTTAAATGTCAATAACCAATAACCTCTATGTGAAGGTGTGTGAGCGCACCTCTGCCCCTCAGTGGAATGAATCCTTCTACTTCACGGTCCGAGACCCTAAACATGAGATGCTCATCATGAAGGTGAGACGTGATTCACTGCCATGGGCCGAATGTCACGAGTTCAATTCAATTTCAAACCAGTTCAATTCTCATATACATTTACTGTTCATCATCCCAGTTGTCCAGTGCCTGGGACCAGCCCATGGGTTCCCTGGTGCTCCCTGTGAGGGAACTGCTGGCCGAACCAGAGCTGGTCCTGGACCAGTGGTTCCCCCTGGACGGAGCCTCGCCCGAGAGCCAGATCCTGCTGAGGGCGGAGCTTAAGGTGAGGAAAACAAACAACACATACAGTACATACCTAAATACTTTTGTTTTTGAAAGTACCTCATTTGAGTTGTTTCTTATTGGCAGATTCTGGATTCCAAAATGGTGGATATGATAAGTGCCGGCACTCTGCCCTGTTCTGCTTCTGACGCGGCGAGAAACGGGCAGGTGAAGCTGTCCCTTTCCTTCGGCGATGGGCGGCTCAGTGTCATCATCCATGCTTGCAGGTAAAATTACTTTACTTATTCTGCCTGACATTATCATAGTATTATATCAAGGATCAAAGTATAATGTAAAAGCAGTGCACATAGTTAACCTGAGAGATAGTTGAACTGTTATTTTCAATAACTGCTGTTTTTTTTCAATTGCATCATATTCTAATATTAACAACTTAAGCCCAAATCAGCCCAAATATTTGAAACTGTAACAGAACACAGAAAGTGTCATGGTTTGAGTCCTTGAGCTGACCAAGCGATGCCTTCTCTCTGCATGTGTAGGGGTCTGTCGTCTCAAGGTAAAGACACCATCGACAGCTACGTCACGCTCATGCTGCTGCCAGACAAGAGCAAGGCCACCAAGAGGAAGACCGGGGTGAAGAAGAGAGACCTCAGCCCAGAATTCAATGAGAAGTAATTTCATCATAATTTGCTTCAGCGCTTCATGAAACTTTGTTGGCTTGGTCCTGTTTCTCTAATGCTGAGGTCTTTTTTTTGCGTTGTCTCAATCCTAAAGGTTTGAGTATGCTTTGTCTTTGGACGAGACCAAACGCAGACACCTCAGTGTTTCCGTGAAGGATAACTCGGCGTCCTTCAGGGGCCGCGACGTGATTGGACAGGTCAGTGTTGGTCTGGATCAGCCGTCACATTGGATTTATATTGTCCTCAAATCGTAGCCCTCTGTAATCTCTGTAATCTCATGGTGTGCTATTCCAGCATACTGTGTACGCATGTGTCACGTGTAACACATCGCCCCTCTATCCACAGGTGCACCTAGAGCTGGCTGAAGTCAACCTGCAGGCTGGCGTCACAGAGTGGTGCGTCTATTAGCACACACACACACACACACACACACACACACTGTATCCCAGTTTGGTTGTCTGGGTTGTTTGAAATGTTTAAATGATCCTGTCCCTTTCCCCTGCCCAGGTTCGATCTGACGGATGAAGTTGAATAGTGGATCGATTGTGATGATGTCACAGAGAACACCTTGACAACCCCCCCCACCCCCAAATGCTGCGATTCATTACATCATTCCCCTCCCTGTCACGCACTCACGCTTACCACTGAAATTAACCATGACTGCATAGAATTTGATTTATATACGCTATCAGTGTGTCTATACTCCGTGTCATTATAGAGACGTATCTGTTAGCCAGCACTAGTACACTAATATATCATTAGTATATCGTTGTACTTGAGGAGTTACTTGTTGGGATTCAGACATTCAGTCGAGTAAATTGTGTCTAGACAAGCTGAATGGGATGATGTATGTTATGCCCTTTGGTTGCAAGAGCATTTTAGATAATATTTGTGATGCAGTGCACAGATATAGTCCATTTTGGTTTGATTTGTTTTGTTTTTATCTATAACATATTACATTACTTTCCAGTATTTTGGTTTCATTACAGTATTTTTGGATGAAGATAATGATGATGAAGGATAGGTTACAGAAGATGTGAGGATTTAATGTTTTTATATTTCACAGTTTGTTACTTTGATTTGTGGCAGATATGTGTTTGAAGTATTTTTTAAATTTTTACTTTTTTTTAATTTAATTGAAGTCTATATATATTTGTGTTTTTTCTAAGGAGAGATTGTTGATGTTTGGCATCGCAAAACATTTAAAAGATATGTTTTTGTTACATAATATTGCAAACAGAAGGCTAAGGATTACATTTGATGAGTTGTTTGTGGAAACGTTACAATAAATACACTTTGCGCATCTCATAGGTGTCCCTTCTGTATTTCATTTCAAGCTTAGATACTAACTGTGATTGAAAGCCCTTTGTTTTCTATTTAAGTAGTGGTAATAACACAGCATGATTGACGTGTACATTTATCTTGAAATTAGCCCTCACAGAAATACATATACCACCTTTTTGTTTGTTTTAGCATTTAAGAGTTTATAATAAAAGTCTGGGGTTACAAAGTATAATTATAATAATAAAGTATAATAAAGTATAGTGGGCCTGTCCTGCTTAACTGGTGAGCATGACACCAGCACTGTCAGGGTTAGGGGTTTATTTCCCACTGGGACCACCCATGCTATGAATTACAGTAGCCTATAGAGGCTTTGGATAAGTGTCCTCCAAATGGCATAGCCTATATCACATATATTCATTAAATCTTTGTTTTAATCTCATAAGATCATTGAAAGCAAGCTTTCATTTACAATGATGCCGAGAATATACAGCACACAATTAGTACAGAAAATACAAAGGACAAAACAAGAAAAGTCAATCAATTAAACAATTAAAAGCAACTGCAGACTGGGGTGAAATGGTTGGTTATTAAGGATTTTAACTGACCAATGGATAATAATGTATTGAGTAGTTTTAAAGTACATTGCAGCACACTCCATGTGTCGGGGGCACGGAGGCTAAAAGCAGATAAGTTCAGTACAAACTCTGGGGGCTCGAAGTGTAAGCCGATCATTGGGGCGAGTATGATAAGGTCCAGAGGTCCAGTCCAATAATGAAGTGATAAAAGGTGGAAGATAAGTAGTAGTAATTAAGTATTATGAAATGTGTCTGTCTGTATGTATTTATGTTATATGTTTTATGTTTAAATGTAATGTTGGAACCTGTACCAAGGAGCTGTACTGAGACCAAATTCCACCAGCCTGGCTGTGTGGTCATTAATAAATTATTATTATTATTATTATTATTATTATTATTATTATTATTATTATTATTATTATTAAGATATTCAACAATTCATATAGAAATAGACACCATAGCATTCAGAATTGTGACAGAGAAACATGATTTTACATAAATAACCACTCCACCTCCCCTATTCTATACATGTTATATTTGTGCAAGAGGCTATATCACAGTCTTCTAGTCAAGTATCCATACAGGGATAGAGACAGAGGGCTATAGGGTGACTGCTATTCAATTAGAAGGAGTGACAGTGTGTGTGCTGCATAATAATGTGTCGCCCGGTCAGTGATTAACTCACAAGGAAGAGATGTACTGAGCATGCGCGCGCTACGAGCTACAGCGGCTGTTATATAAAGAGAAGGCTTAAAGGGAAGGTTTTGTGAAATTCAGTCCGATTAAAATAAATAAATAATAATAATCTTCCCAGCTCCTCCATGGGACGCATTTGGATGTACTGGCACTTTAATTCCTATGAAATGTATTCACACAATGTTATCAGTGTGTGTGCATTATAAATGCACAGAAAACTATTTTTAGGAGTCCTTCAGCCTTTAGGAGTCGCACGAAGAATGCGACTCGCCCCTGCGTGCAAATCAAAGATTATAGAGCGGAGCTGCAAATACTTTCGCTTTCGGTTTTGAGGAAACGCCGAACGAGGTTACCGTCC
Organism: Merluccius polylepis; assembly: GCA_027122575.1. Classification (NCBI taxonomy): domain Eukaryota; kingdom Metazoa; phylum Chordata; class Actinopteri; order Gadiformes; family Merlucciidae; genus Merluccius; species Merluccius polylepis. Next base: position 2,776,482 of record JAOPJH010000025.1, on the reverse strand, counting down.
GAAGTCGTTCACGTATGTATTCATAAACTTTATAGCGTATATATAATATAAATTAGACCCGGTGAACCTCGTCGACATTATAATGAGGTTGGGATGTGGGGTTAATGTAGGATATACTATATTGTCGTTGGTATTAGCCGTGACGCCTGTTTTATCTTTAGTGACTTATGTGCGTAGGCCTACTGTGTCTTGTATGTACCGTGACTTATGTATGTACTGTGTCATGTACTGTGTCATGTTTGTACTGTGTCATGTATGTACTGTGTCTTGTATGTACTGTGTCATGTATGTAGCCTACCGTGTCTGTGTTTCTTACGCAGGGCAACAATCACGCGACGATGACCAACGAGGTAGAGCCTATGGACATAGTGAGTAGCTTTTTGTTGTTTGGTTTGATGATAAAAGTTGAGACATTCAAGTCACGCACGTAGTTCGTGTTGGACCGAGACCAAGGTGTGTCCTATTCAACCCTCAACGCCACGTTGAACTTATGCTCGTAACAAGCTACGTCCTTTTTAAATAAATAAAAAAGAGCATAATTGCACACAAACGTACGTTCCTGAACCTTATCACTGCCATGTCCACGTCACTTTATGCCAGGACTATTGTATTATAGACCTATTGAATTTATGAACTACCACACATTTCAAAGAAACATTTCTTTAATAACTTTAAGTTTTGCACTTATTAGTTATTGATAAATGCATTTAAGTGAGTTAACAGGCTCATCTTTTAATGAGTAAACCAATATAGGCCTACACTTTTAAAATATAATCTTTATAAATTACATCAAACAAATTAATTTAGTTAACAGGCTCTAATTTTTTTCATATCATTAGTACAACAGTCTTTAGCAACCTTTTATAAAAATAAAAAACAGGCTCATTTATTTGTATTGGCTCGACAATTTTTGAAAAATGTTTGGTATGCAAACTATGCATGTGAGCTGAATTGTGAGGGCAGCTGCAGCTGAATGGCTATGAGTAGAAACGACAGCACCCCCATGTGGACAAAGTATATACTGCAGATTAAAAAATAAAATACTTTGCAGAGGTATTTGGCGACCCAATTAAAATCCTGTGGGTCACGACCCAGTCCAACGACGACCTGTGTTCACGTACCGCAGTGCCAGTGAAACTGAGGTTTACTTGGCTTATAGCACCGACTGCTAAAAGAGATGAATGATCAATACATACGTTAGTTACTGTGCGTATGGTCCCGACTAAACGCGGAGTCACCGCTAGTTAGTTTTCAAACTAGCAGTTTTACACGACGCGGTTGCACCACCGATACGGAAGTGATGTCCTAGTAACAAGTAGCAACAGCAACGCGTGAAGTTGAACTGAACTCCAGCAGTTCGCTGTCGCGTCAACGTGACGTCGACGTGACGTCAACCACCTGGTTGCGAATTAGCAACCAGCTGCGATGTAAACAAGGAAGTGCTTGAGAAGACCGGACGGGAGGAAACGTCGACCGGCATGGCACAGTCGGAGTTAACCGTACGTTTTGTTGCACTCATGTATGTCTAGACAGGCTTAACAAGTTAAACCGGGACAGTGTTACGAGCAGGCCGCTGCATCACTTTAGGTTGTAAGTAGAAACTACGTTTGAACGACAACTGGACCTAGAACCGGGGGGGGGGGGGGCTAGAATTAGACTATGACTACGGTGCAAATCAGACAAGTGTCAATTGTCCTATTGTTCAATCAGAGAAACAAGCTGGAGTAAACCTGGTGGCTCGTTGACGGAACAGCAGGTAGAGCTACAAAAAATGAAGAGCAACAATAAAACCAAACGCACATTGCCTTCCACAGCCCTCTTCCACCAAATGTCTCATAGAAAAATAAAATATTACACTTTTGAAATATTCACAGATCTCCAAGCCATGTTTAATAATGTCCGGCCTAAGCTTCCGTAAAGTTAGTTATTCCATTTAGAATATGTGATCATTTAGCCTGGCAAGCCAGACCCACATCAGAAAGATGTCGGGTTGTAAGTAGAAACTACGCCCGGCGGGACCCACATCAGAAAGATGTCGGGTCTGGCGCTGCTCCATTGGCAGTGTGGGCGGGATAAACGGTTGTCTTTCAAGT
>JAOPJH010000025.1:2641882-2661253 GCA_027122575.1 Merluccius polylepis | reverse complement strand
ATGACACAAGCGCCGCCCCTAGCACTCATAGGAAGTGTCGCGCTGCGGCGCGTCAACAGGAATATAGTCGTCTCCGGCGGCACCGGTGTGGGGGTGTACATAGAAAATAATAGGGGCGGCTGTTCTGACGCGCGCCGTTTGGCGTTTTGGTCTGTTTTGGAAGTCAAAAACACACCGCCAATGTCCCCAAATGAGAATATGGATCAATGAGCAAAAAAAAACGGAAAAAAAACATGATTCGACGATCAGTCGACTATAGGCAAGACTTGACGAATCAGATTCGACTATGTAAACTCTCAGTCGGGGACTTAGTGGACGGTTATGTTACCACTTGGAAACTGGAACCGGTCTGTCGGCCACAAGAGAGGTCGTTTTAGGAATGTCGTGTGGTAACCGTACGAGCTCTCTCTGTCTCTTTGAAGTTTAGGAAAGTAGCAGTACCATCTGAATAAACTGCACATTAGTGGCGTTTCCTTGTTGTTGCGTTGTCGCTCCGCTTTTTTAACTTATTCGACTTTTAAGAGATCTGTTTACTTTACTCCCAACCGGCTTTCTATACTTAGATTACCGACATGCAGAACCCTCCTGTCATTTGGTTTCCATCTGCCCCTCACATGAACACCGATGTTTAACACCGGGCCGCTTTGTCATCCATCATGTCCTCTACCCTCTCGCCCCCCCGCCCCAGACCGCATGGACCTGGAGGAGCCCCATAAGGTGGACAAGCTGCAGGAGCCGCTGCTGGAGGCGCTGAAGGTCTACGCCCGCCGCCGCCGGCCCAACAAACCTCACATGTTCCCCCGCATGCTGATGAAGGTCACCGACCTCCGCGGCATCAGCACCAAGGGTCAGTCGCTCCCCCCACCGCCTGGAAAACACCTCCCTCCCTCCCTGGGGGGGGGGGGGTCACATGACACATCTCTGGGGGGGTCCTGACTGAGAGCAGTACAGTCACGTAGAAATTAAAATGAAATCTAATATAGGAAATTGAAGTTTGGATAAGATCTAACAACGGCAATTACACGTTAGCTACAGTCTTTTCCATCCATGCAGAGTTATCTTCTGATTCTGAGAAAGATAACTATAATAATAATAATAAATAATAATAATAAATGCAATGAGAATCCAAGAAGGCCACAAGTCAAATTAACCCATTGTTTCCTGGACGCATCGTCATTGAAATCCCATATGCATCAACGTTGTGTTAATTTATGCGTGTCTCTTATGTGTGTGTGTGTGTGTGTGTCCACAGGTGCCGAGCGCGCCATCACTCTGAAGATGGAGATCCCGGGACCCATGCCTCCGCTGATCAGGGAGATGTTGGAGAACCCCGAGGCCTTCGAGGACAGCAGCGAGTCCGGGGACAAGGCAGCCGCCGCTGCTGCCGCCGCCACCACCACCACCACACCCCCTGCCAACCCCCCGCCGCAAACGGCAACACCGGCCGCGGGCGCGGCCACGGCCACAGCTACGCCTCCTCCTCCCCAGGCCATCAAGAAGGAGCAGGAGGAGCGGGCGACATCTTGCTCAGGCGCGGAGCAGAAAAGGCGGGAAAAGGAGGGAGACTGCGGGGATACGGGCGGAGAGGCGGGGCTGGACAGCGACGGGGAGCTGTGGGGGGAGGCGGCCAGACTGCCATGAACATTAGACTCTTTCTGAGGGCGAGGGGGGGGGGGGGGCAGGGGGACAGAGAGGCGGTGTGGTGGAAGAGAGTGAGTGTGAGTGTGAGTGTGTGAGCGAGAAAGAGAGAGAGAGCGAGAGAGCGAGAGAGAGAGAGACTTCAGCCATTCGCATATATAGACCCTGTCCAGGGCAGACAGACCAAAGCTCCATCATCTCCCTTACCCTTCTGCAGGCAGACTCACTCACTCCTCCCCATCAGCGGATATAGGTCAGAACACACACATACACACACACACACAAGCAAGCACACACACACCCAAGCACACACACACACACACACACCAAAATTAACAAAAGGGGAGGGGCAAAGCACTAAATGCCAGTGGAGAGGGCTACAACACGCGTACTCTGCCAAATCAAAGACTGTCCTTTAATGACGACACACAGCGAGGCGCTGCGGTGCTCAGGATGCTGAGCCTGATTGCGACGGCGGCGAGTGGTGAGTGTGGGCGGAAGAAGATGCACTACCACACTATCTCGCACGCTGCGTATATAACAATACTGAAAACGCCCGGCTACGCACGAGCACAATCCTTCATGTGGCCTCCCACAAGATGCCTTTTCAGGATCAGGATCCATTTTATTCCTTTTTTGAAAAAAATATAAGACATGTTATTTTTCTATGTGTATGTTTTGTTTTCCTGCAGCATGTAAGCATTTCTACTCTTCATTAACGCCGTGTGTCCCCCCGGGGGGGGAGGGAGGGAGGAAGGGACGGAGGGGTGGGCGGGGCTTAGCGTTGTGTTTGACTTTGTTTTGTATGATTTTTCATTGAGTCCTATTAGCGTTTGATGGGAGAATCTTTACTTGTTAAGGTTGTCATTAGTATTCATTTTCTCAAAGGGGGCGTCAGCACATAAGGAGAGCGAGAGGCCGAGCGAGAGAAGTGGAGAGAGAGAGAGAGAGCCTTAAGATATTAGACGAATATCAGGTATGCGGTTTAGTTTTATCTTTTTTGTAGCCTCCATGCTCGACGGTTATGTTGAGCTGATCATGCTGAAGATATGGAACCGTTATGAAAGCATAGGATACATTACATGTACAATAACTCAGGGTGACTGTATCACGCGGGTGCAGTATTTAATAAACAACCAATATTTGGGGATAGTCCTGTATCATTTACAATAAAGACAGACTCTGCATCAGTTTGTATATCGGCCATGATAGGATTGCAGAGAAGCTATTACACATTATGGCACAATATGACACTAAGTATACGTCGTTGGCATGACAACTCAATACAGCCTTACTTACATAGTTAAGTTGTCTCAACCTTAAATCACAATGTTAAATGTGTTCACTCAAACACCCCAGGTCCAGCAAACTTCTACGCGCACGCACGCACACACACACACACACACAATTGGTACCATGTCTTTCCCGATCACAGATTGCAGAGTGTGGATATTTTAATGGATGATTTTACAAAAAGATGCTGAAGGTATAAGCTTTAAAAAAATATATTTTGTTTGTCTTTTTTTTGTGTGAAATGAAATTTAAAAAAACTATGGATGCAAGATGAACACTAAAAGGTCATAAACGCCAGGGTAGCAGTTTTAGGTGTCTTAAAAGCATGACTGATGACTAGAAAAGGCCTAAAGAATACAAAGGAAAATGAGAACATGTACATGCTGTGTAACAACAACCATCGAACCCGAGGGTTGAGGAACTTCAACACGTCTGGAGGAACGGCGTCGAGCGAGAGGGTTCAAACTAATCTCCCAGTCGGAGGACTATGCATTTAGGAATCGGATCATTTGTGCACTTTTGTGTTTCATATTGTCAAAGTAAAATATTTTATGATGTAAGATTTATTTTAAAGCTAAGGACGTCATTTTTTTTCTTCCTGTTATTTGTTTTTGAATTCTTTGAATATATTTGTGTTACTGTTGATTATTACAATATTATCGTTTTTTTTTTGGAAAGCTTGTTAGTATGCAAAACCTCTTGAATTGATTATTCAGGGATTTCATTCAGCTCATGAACTGTTGAAATGTTGACTTAAAATTCTCACTAGGCCTATTAGTGTCGTCTCCTACCGTACAATATACCAAAGAACCTGACTTCCAAAATGGTGGTTGTTGCTTTTACATTTTTATGAAAGTATGTCAAACTTTTGCTGGTTTGTTTTGACGATGATGTTGTTCTCGTATTTTGATAAATAATCGATTTTTAACAGATCTTTCAGTTTCAACTTGTTATCATTATTATTTTTATACCTTATAACAACTTAACGTCCCGTGAATGATGAACCGACTCTATACATGTGAATTTATTGAATTTTAACAAAGCACCATCCAAAAACAATGTTTAAAAACATTTGTTCAATCTACCTTTCATATTTCTCAGGCACATTATATCCAATCACCTCACACTTTCATACACAATTCACACAAGTATTGCACACACACCAACTAAATTCACACTTTTACAAGGATTCACACACATGCAGAAGTCCGTACTATATATTACACAACTCATCTATATCAAATAATCATCATATAATCTGAACACACATTGAGGTTTAAAACCGTCATAGAACAAAAAACACGGCATAGATGTTGAAATGGAGATCTTGACGACCAGCCGAGCTCTACTCTCTTTTTCTATTGTCTAGAGACTCTATACCGTCAGGTAGGTGTGATGTTACACTGATCCAACTTCAAAGGTTACAACATTGTACAAAATGATAACTCACACAAATGGTCAAAAGCTCTGATCATTTGGATTTAAGACCAACAGTACATGGGCATAATAATAATTATATTGTACTAACTACTTGCTCACTGCATCTCAGTACTAGGCTGCTGAACACATGAATAGATTCCCATCAGACCAATAAACCTCACGTCTCTCAATGTTACCACAGGGGGGCGTCTTTAAAGTCTTTAAAGTCACTGTACTCACAGAGAATAATGAGTTAAAAAAACAGTGCTTAATAGAAACATGACAAGTCTGCTTGACGTTCAATGTTATATCTTCAGTTTGAGTCTCTAGGGAGACTGGTGAGCTATGCTAACCCTAACCCAAGCAATTCATAACATTACTACTTCTGCTATGACTTCTCTATGTGACTTACAGCGCTGTATCTGAAAGAGAGAGAGAGAGAGGGGGGGGGTTGGGGGGGTCTTAGCCTAGAGGAAAGAGTATTTACGACCATGTGGACTGCTAAGAAAGACGATCCTTGAGGGAAATGTGTGAAAGGATTTGTCCGGCCCCCGAGCTCTTTTGAGGGGCAATAATTCAAATCTAAGGGAGAACATCCCGTATATTTCTTATTGTGTGCTCGGTGGAGAGGCCAGAAGGATCACCTCAACATGGGTGCAATGTGTTTAGGCACAATCAGTGCTCTGTCTTCTTCGACTTCAGAGTCCAACTTCTGCTCCTTTTCATTCTGGTTTCAAGAGACAAAAAAAGGTAAAGTGAAGTTAAAGTGAAAGTAAAGTAAAAAAAAAAAAAAAAAGGTTGGATATTAACTCTACAGTAAGCAATGATTTATGTGTTGTTGCGGCACACACACACACACACACACACACACACCCACACACACCTGTGAGATGGGAGTGTCTTCATTGTCCTGCAGGCTGTGTGCCTCACATGGGCTGTCCACTGTACCACACGGGTGTGAACTCTGGCTGCTGCCATCTGCTGATGAATGGCAATACTAATGTTACAAGTAGTGTTGTTTTCTACTTCTTCATTAGCAGTCATTTCAAGGAGATAAACACATCGCTTCACTTACAGTGCGAGACTATCCCCAGCCTTTGTTCCAAATGATGGACATAGTCGTCCAGCTCCTGTCCACGTTGACACCAGCGGTACCACGCGTGTCGGTGTTTCCATGTGTGTTCAGATATGTATTTGAGAGAATAGAAAGACATTTTTATTAAGATAAATGTCGCAGTGACCCCCCCAGGAACGATCCTGCTGCCAAAGTTGCCCAACAGCCAGTTGTAAAATTGCAACCCATTTGGACACTGTGGGCGCACAAACCCTTTCCCCATCGACTGCCAGTAGAAAAAAAAAACACCCCTATACAATGACTTAGTCTAACTAGCACATAACACAATACATGTTTTAGCGTGGCTCCCTTGCCTGCTTCTCTGTGTATTGCTGTTCTCCCTCTTTCTGCAGCGTCCTCAGCTGGGCCTTCAACTCCTGTGCCTCCCTCTTAGCGTCTCCAAGCGCCACCTGCAGGGGCCGAGCGATGCGTCGTTTTGATACCACATCATAAACACTGTGTTCATGTTTGTGCTATTAAATCAACGCATCAAAACAGAGAAATTCAAGCCGCTACAACTGGACGGTCCTCGTCCGCGGCTGTGCTCCACGTGACGGGCGGTAAGAGGAAATGTTGTGTCTCCTAGTTCTCAGCACTCCTCGAGACGAGGGAGAGTTGTGCAACTGGCATACGTTTCTTTTCGTTGGGTTTTCGCCAGTTGCCGAAATACGAGCCAGTCAGCGGGATACTTGGTGGCTTTCCGCGGCTCACGAGTTGTTGAGTAGAGTTTCTATTTAAAACTCTCAATGTGTTTTCCTTCCTAATGTTGCCGATCAACACGGGGATAACACTATAGATGGGTCTATCGATTGACTCACCCTGTTGCAGTCCTTTTCCCTCCCGAGCTCTATCTCTAGTTTCTCCCTCTCCATCCTCTCCTCCCGAAGCCACTCCTCGGTGCACTGCGCCTCGCGGCTCAGCTGCTGCACCTTATTCTGGTCCATCTGCGCCACACAGGGAGACAAACGTCAGGAGGTTTACACTGTTTGGAGAAGACACTGTTTGCATCGTTGTCATGATGCATTCAGCGGGGGAAGTACAGTGTCTACGGACACGTGTCGTTAAGGACCAGGTAGGGATTGGGTTGGGGCCTCTTGCTCCATGATGCCTCCTACAGGCAGGGTGCAATGGGGGATCGAACCAAGTACCACCCTAGCCGCGCATACACTCACAGAGGGGTGAGAACATCAGCCCACAAAACAAACAACAACAACACCCTAACGGCAAAGGCCCATCCTCTCACTTTGGCTGAGTGTCTGTAGGCGTCCCGCTCCTGGACCCAGCTGGCCTGGGCCTCCCTGAGGGCCAGGTCCTGTTCGGACAGCTGCACGGTGAGGCGTGCAGCCTGCAGGCGGCTCTGGTGCAGCTCCCCATGGATGTTCCCCTTCTGGAGCGCCACGTCCGCCAGCTCCACGCGCAGGCTCTCCACCACGTGCTCGCTGGCCTCCAGACGCCCGCGCAGCCCGCGCACCTCCGCCAGGGCAGCCTGGTGCTCCCCCTGTCACAGTGACACACCGTCAGGAGGGGGGGGGGGCGAGAGCAGGGGTGGCCCCGCCCCAAAATGGTTTGATTGGCCATCATTTTACCTCCACGGACTTCCTCTTCTCTTCTTCGTGTTTGATTTGATCACACATTTTCTTGACCCGCTCCTTCATCCTTGTGATGAAGAAGAAACCACATAGACAATGAGTCAAGCTTGTTGTTGTACAGAGGAAACACAGTGAACATCCAGGGTCTCTCCATCGCGGATACCTCTCCAGAGCGGCGTCCGTCTCCCTCCCGCAGTCGGTGAGAACCCGGACATCTTCCTCCAGGTCTGTGATCCGCTGCTCGTCTTCCTCTTTCTCAGACAGGAGCTGCGTGAGCTCAGAGTTCAAGCTTTCCCCCGTCTCCTTCACATCCTTTCAACGTTGGGAACAGGGGGGAAAAGGTGATTTACAGCGTTACTTTTTATTCTCAGGTATGATGCATTTGTTATTTTTTTCATCTTTTGTCTTTTCATCCTCACATGTGGTGAGACTGTTGCAGTTACTTGTTCAGTTGTCATTCAGTTCTTCTTCTCTCTATTTATTTACATCTCACTCCTCCCATGTACTCTGCTTTTATCACTTTTTAAATAAATTATTATTATTATTAGCATTAGGTCGGACACAGAACGGCATAGAGCAGTTCTGTATTTGGTAAGAAAATGGGGAAGAATGTAGAAAGAGGGTTGATTTATCGACCACTGTTTGGAAATCAATTACTGCCCAGCCAAGGCCTGATGGATATTCATTGCGAAATGCAAACTTGATGGTCTCACGAAGCGAGGGTTTTCACTACCTTGTGTTTTCCCTCCATCGTCCTCAGCTTGTTGCGGTTTCGTCCGAGGTTCTCCCTGAGCTCAGAGAGCTCCTTCTGCATGGCTCCTCTCTCGCACTCCCACTCTCGCTGCGCTACCTTGTGTTTGCTCATCTCCGTCTCCATCTCTCTCTGGTACTTCTCTAGCTCTAGCTTAACGCCCACCTGCTCTTTCAGACTGTCCTCCAGTTGGCTCTGGTTAACAACACACACAGAGGAGAGAAGCATGGAAAAAAGCTAATGGATTGAGAAGGATGTAGGGGCGAGCCATTACAAACAAGACGACATTTCTTACATAGTTCAGGTTTACCACTATTCAAAATGTATCTTTTCACTCATCACTTGTGTTCAAACACAGTGCTTGTTAACTAGTATATCATGTATCAGTCACAAAACAGGAAACAAGGCTTAACTCCACCGCTTTCCGTTTTTGGTTTCCGGCCCAGGCTCTGTGCCGTCTCCCCCCAGAAGTTAAGTTCTTCTATTTCTGTTAACTTCAGTTCTGCTAAAGGACTGCTGGATCCCAGATGACTCTTGTCCTTACTAACGGGGACGGCAGCTGTCCAGCTAACCTGCAGGAGTTGAGCCTTGGGGATGACCAGAAGCATCTCCTCCTCCTCTTCATCGCCGTCTCCTTCCTCCTCACCCCGGTCCTCTTTCATGGTCTCCAGCTCGTCCAGTGGCTTGGGAGAGCAGAAGGTGAAGTTGCGGCTACGGGCGCACACCTCCCCCGCCTCGGTCACATAGACAAACTGGTACTCCACAGGACTGGGTCGGGGCAGGTAGAACGCTGTAATGGGCCCCAGAGACAACATATTGTTAGTTATTATGAGAATAATACATGCAATACCATTAACACACGATGACAAATAACTAAATATTGGTATAAATATAACACTATTAATATTGGTAAATATTGGTGTTTTTTTATACCAAGATGCCAACATTTACCAAAAAACTAACAGAATATTGGAATAAATATTATAAGAATTTCAGAACAGATTTCATAATTGACCAAAACCTTAACGTTTTTTTTTTACTTGGAAAAAAACTATTACCCTGAAAAAGTGCACAGCTGTTGACATCGGCCCCTACAGCATACCCCTCAGGAACTAGGGCCCATGTGTACGTATGGTAGTCCTTCACTGAAGACCAGCCCACCTGGAACAGCCACAAATTTCAGAACATACATTCGTACCACACCACACAAGACAATCCTGAGAGGCTTGAAGATGCTTCTTGCATTTGTCCTTTTTACCTGGAAAAGCCCGATCCAGTCTTTGCTGCTCCAGGGATGCTCAGCGGTGAGGCTGTAGTGGCACTCCACTCTAGTCTCTGGGAAGTACATCTGTCCCACGTTATGGAAGACCACGCTGGCCTGTTTCTCCATGGTGATGCTGCTGTTGAGAGAGAAAGAAAACATGGCTATGTGTTCCGGTTTGAGGCCAGCCGAGAACAGGTGGCGAAAGATGGTAGTATATTTAGGACTGGTATGCTGCATGGTCATGGCGCTGGAGGTCTATGCTTCCAAGATGTTTGTAAACAACACTAGTATCAATGTATCCGACACACAAATATAGAGATAAGAGTATATAGTTCACTATACTGCTGAACTTAACAATGGCCATTCTTGAAACAAAACTCAAGTTACTCAACTTCCATTATGCAACACCGAGAACTGTTTCCAAAAAGCCCCAATGCAGTAAAGGTTCATACAGGTTTATAAAATGGTTGTGTGGTTATGGTTCAATATTTAAGGGTTAGGGTTAACCCTAACCCCCTTTTTTAAAGAAAACATTATACAAAAATGTACATTATAATGTAAACTAAATATTTCATGACATGTAACAATAGCTCTCCTTTTGTAATTTGTAATTGTGACTATTGACTGATTTAGTTTTTAACAAATTTGAAAAGTGCTTACCTGAAAAGTGGTTCTTAAGGTGTCCTGAAAAAGGCTTCCTTATTATGTTGTGCTGCATCCGTCTTTGAATTCGCATTCATAGAAAGTGGCCTGTCATCCTGTCAGATGCGAGACTTGTAGCATGTGGACAGTGTACCAACATAGTTGCGCTCACTCATGGGAGATGTAGTCCCAGAGAACACAATACATCACACATACCAATGTGTTACTCAAACCATAGACTACATCTCCCATTTCAGAAAGGTTATAACATGATACATGGAATTTGCTGCTAGTGCTTAGGTATTGCACAACATGTTGCTCAGTAGAAGTGGGGAGGGGGCACTATATTTAAGTATTGTAATGATCTCACTGATGAGAGAGGTATGTTCAGTCAGGAGTATGAGTTACAAAACACTGGGCTGTTTGGCCGTAACCGATGCCAAAAAGTCCAGAAAATAGCGAGGAATACTCTTCTAGGAAGTCGTGCGCTCCAAAACCAACCACCAACACACACACAGTAAAAATCCCCCCAAAGCCCCTCTTGCCAATCTGTCAACCACACAGATTGACAGGTGAAACATTCCAATAAATTCACATGGGAACAACTGGCATAATGATGAACAATAACAAACAAACATATTATTAAAGCTTCCAAAGTCTATGCAGGGTCACTACATTGCCTCCGCCCTTCAAAGTCCCTCATCCTCGAGGGGACAAACAAAGTCCTGGAAGTGACCCGGAGCTCTCCTCCCCCTATGAGGCCATGTGAGGGCTTCAGGGGGCTGGGGAGGAGTGTCCGGTGGTGAGAGGGGCCGACGAGGTTCAGGCCCGGGAGGGAGAAAGGGCAAAAAGGGAGGGGCAGAGCTGGTGGCCCAGTAGCTGTCTGTGGTGATTGACAGGGAGGGGAGACAGGAATGGGGTATACATGGGGGGCTAAGGTGAGAGCACTGAGGTGGGTGTATCCAGGGCCCATTCCCACTGGTGCCGCATGGGCAGGTTAAAGGCCTTGCCTCAATAAAAGGCCCAACCTGTCTCTGTGGAGAGCCACTCTACTTCCCTGGGGTGGTAGCTGGACCCTGAACACCACCTCCCCCATCTTCTTTAGGACCCTGCAGGCCCCCACCCACTTGCTGTCCAGCTTTTGCCTTCTCTTCTTCCTTTGAGGGCTGAAGATCCAGACCAGCTCACCAGCCTCAAAGTGCCTGCCACGGGAGTGCACATCATAGTCTCTTTTCTGCCTCTCCCCTGCATTCAGAAGCTGCCCCCTGGTGAAGGAGTGAGCTGTCTTAAAGTGGTCCTGGAGTCTTCTGGCGTACTCTGGGCCAGGAGGGACAGGGGGAAATAGGGTGGCTGGCCAAACGCCAGTTCAGCTGGGGTGCAGAGCTTTCTGCCCAACATCTGCAGAGCAGGTGTGCAGGAGGTTGACTTTTGGACAGCTGATGAGTAGGCCATGAGTGTCCCAGTTCCTCTGGGGCATAGCCAAGACAATGGCCAGCTGCTTCTCCATACAGCGATGAAATCTCTCCAAGCTATCACTCTGGGGGTGCAGAGGAGTAGTGCGAGTCGTCTGCATGTCCTGGAGGAAAACGCTCCTCTGGATGAACTCGATGACTACACATTTGCTCCCAGTGGCTGCCTCCTGTTTGATTCCAGCATTGCTCAGTAAAGCCCCTTTCCCACTGGCCAAAAAACCCACCAAGACCCACAAACATCTGGCTTTTGTCTGCAGTGGGAAAGGGTACACCCAGCATTCATTCCCGGGACAAATGACTCTGCAGTAGCCACAGGAATTTATCGTCTCCAGCTCCAATCAGCTGCTTAGGTGACGTCGAACGTGACACCAGAAAAAACCCTACTCGTCTACTGGCAATGGGAAAGGGGTCAATCGCCTATTTTGAGCGGGTCTGCCCACGTTTAAAAAACCTGCATATAAGTGCTTCTTTTGGTGCAAAAAAAGATATGTTCAATCCCTTTGGTCTCACCTACTGTAGTTAAAAATAACAGTACTTTCCCCAAAGTACCTCATTTATGAAGATTGCCTACTAGGACTGACCATTGCCTCACCTGCTTAGGCCCCACCTGACTCATGTCAGGTGAAGACATTAGTAAGGACATTTGTCCATCACACAACGTCTCGGTCGTGAATTCAGGAAGAAGTGGAACAGCCAACCACTTGGCAGCATGCCCGTAAATGAAAAAGGTGAGGCAGGAAACAATTTACTGACGAGTGCGGGTGTGACTGTCAGCTTCACTCGTCACGTCCTAATCTAGGAGAAAAACTCTGCATGCAACTCTGGATGCAGCACTGTTGTGGCACATCACTCAAAGTAGGATAAAAGAGTTTCATATTTCAGATTGTATTGCGTGTACACTTTTACCCTTTACCTTTAGTCACCTGCACCAAAATATTGCACCTCTCCAGCTAAACTACGCCAGTCTCTCAAAGAAACAAACTCCTGGCCAATGAAGGTGACAAGGTCAAGAAACGGCAGCAGTCTGGTTAACTACAAGCATTTGTCTGCCACCACCTCTTCATCTGGGCCGGAAACTGAAGCCAAATGGACTTCTGCATTAAATCATGTACATAAGGTCTACAGCAACACTTGGTTTCCAGAGTGCCAATATGCTCCCCTCACGGAAAGTCACTTCTCCAACTGGTTGAGCCCTGGTAAAACGGCTCAGTCATCAGTAATGCCTGTATTGTAAAATGCTTACTGAAAGGTTTGTCACAACTTTAAACAAGCTTTCTCCACAAGGTATGGCTTCATAATTTCTCTACATGGTCCTTTATTACACACTTTACTTATCTGCATTTAAATGAACAGGGAACATTTTTTACAAAATCCCTTCCCCCAAAGCAAAGAATGAAAAAATACTCATAGGGTCAAGAAGAAGCCCAGATAGGGTATGCAATTTATTTTCTGTAAAAATGCTGCAACACAGCCAGTGGAAAATGGTAAAACTATTGACATTAGTGCCCGACATCACTCATTTGTTTCCTGAGGTGAGCCAAGTAGTAAAATAGTAGGGGGTAAAGTGCATGGCTGGACTAAACACCTGCACACAAAAATATTGAAGTATTCACATCAGTGCAAGTGTTTGTTTTTTTCCTGCCCCCAGAATATGTGGAGAAGCTAACCACTCTTCATTGAGGTGGACTGCAACTCAGGCATTCACAGCAGAGCTGGACCAGGTGCCCCTCCCACCCCCACTGAATGCCGACTTTTAAAAGGCCCGACATGGACGAGGCTGTTGCTGGCTTTGTGTCACGCTTCAGTCGTCCAGCGGAGGCCGGTGGCTCAGCGGTAGTCTAAAACCTACATGCTGTCAGGGAACTGCTGGCCGACGCTTGATGGCAGCACCCTTCTGTTCCCATGGCCCAAGATTCCCCCCCCCCCCACACCCAACTCATGGAGCTGCGAAAAGCCAGATACCTGCTGAAAGGGGATAAAACAAAAAATATATATATAGACAATTCTTAACAACTCAGATGTTTTTATGCATTGTACTCAGCCCAGGAGAGACTTCTTTAACTGGGAAGGGATTTTAATATTAATATGAGTGACAGTCTATGAATGATATTGATATCAAATGTTTTAATATGTGGCTGCCAGCCAGGTGCATATAAGGTACTTCATCTAAATACTTAATATATTATAAGTACAAGTCAGTAGATATATTACCAGACAAGAACAAGTCTGACATTTTATGAAGATTGTGCAACTGCCTTTTCTCATACATTTCCCATCGAGATTGAAGTAAATATTTATAACAGCTCTCAGTACAATAGCCACCCATCTGCTGCACGTCCAGCTCTTCCATCTTCATCTGAAAGAAAATAACTCTGATACCTGAGAGACCAGAAATAATAAATCATGGGTAAATACAGAAACTATGCATAGGATGCAAGCAAGCATTTTGCAACATACAAAAAAATCTGTATATGATCTGGAGCAGAAACGCTTTCAGAATGCAGAAGAATACTTATCTTGCAGACATGTGCAGTTACGCACCTGTGTATTTTTATCACAGGAGAATTGTGAAAATGTACTGAACACTTCCTGAAATACTGAAGTTATTATTACTAATTATTGAAGTCCCTTCAATAATTAGCTTTAAAGTGTCAACTTAAGTCACCAATATAGAGACATTATGAAGCCATACCTTGTGGAGAAAGCTTGTTTAAAGTAAACCTGAAGTAAAACTTCTGTATGAAGAACAATGTTGGCATCTTATCCTTCCACAGCTATTAGACTACCACTTGTACACCTACGGCTCCGAGCGCCAGTTCTGAATTTTAAAGATGAATCTGATTTACAAACTCGGAACACTCCAGAGTTCAAATACATCTGCTTGGAAGTTGCCTTTACCTTGCAGGAGGGGGCGTTGACTGGAGTCCCTGACCAGTCGATCCAGAGGACCCTCAATGATCAAACAGTTAGACTGACCCCAGGGAGGGTCAATGATCATTCACAAAATAGCTTTACATCCTCAAGACTTAGCATTTCAGGAGGTGTAGTCTTGCTCAAATAGAGATATGCCCATGATTCTACATCATAGTGAAAGTACATTTGTCACGGATGGAACAAACTAAAAGATACTTGGTACATGATAACCTGTTCCTAGTCAAACATTTAGCATGAATTTCCTTAAATAGTTAAAAATCTGTTGAATCTAAAAGTAATGACATCATTATGAAGGCCAGCATGAGCCATGTCTGCAAGATGGACCCTGCCAGAGGCAAATCAAATGCAGCATGGCACAGAATTAAGAGACAAACCCCCTGACCCTGCTTTGCGTTCAGGCATTCTGGGACAACACTACCAGCTCCCCTGGTGTTGGGTTTCGTTCTTTAAAAAAAAAAGCATAGAAGTCATCAATCAGCAGTCAACTGCAGACTCAAATGTATTGAAAGTTCAAAAAGGAAAGTAGATAAATGGGAATGTTGCATACAGGATTTAATCCATCAATAAAAGCTTAAAATTCCAGCATGTGGAAGACGTGATGTTTGGAAACAAAACAAACCACTGATGAATTATGGAGCTCCAATACCGCCAAAGGTAGGCTTGAAATCAAATGCAGCATTGCACAGGATGTCCTCTAAGCCAGTGGCGTTTGTAATGCAAACAAACTATTATTGAATTTTGTAGTACACTTAAGGCGTTGTTCACTGCCAGCCCAAATCCATCGTATGGCACATGCAGATTGGTTTTAGAAAGTCTGGACAGCAAAATAAATTTAAAAGCAATTTTTTTGTTGCAATTTTTTGCAACTCGAATCCAAGCCACATTTGGTGGTGGTGTGAAATGAGATTCCAAAAATCGGATTTGTACCCTACATCAAATCCAGAGTGACTGAGCAGAAGCAGAGCAGTACTCTTTGGTGGTATGGATGACGACCACACAGGAGTTCTGCCAACGTCCTAGCCACAGTTTGGCCAACGTCCTAGCCACAGTTTGGCCAACGTCCTAGCCACAGTTTGGCCAACGTCCTAGCCAGTCTTTCCCCCAAATGTTCCTGCACCATAGCTGCTAGAGTTTTTATGGGGGGGCCACAGGGGCCCCCCCATAAGTCAAGTCAGTCAACCACAGTTAACAAAACGTACACACTACACTGAAAAGACAAGAATCAGCAAAGCCATGTTGACTAAAAGCGGTAAATGGCATGACATTTGAGGGGACAGAACAGGGATACAGATAGTAGGGCTGCACAATTATATTAATCTGTAAAGATAAAAACTGAATTTGTAAATCTAATTATAAAGCTTCCACTCAGCAATTGCTTTATTTTTTATATAAAACACAAAATGTTAATTGAACCAATAGTCTGTTAATCGCAAAGAATAATCGCAATCATCGTTTGTCATAATCGTGCAGCCCTACATGCAAACGTGTGAAGAGAGGAGAGTTTGAGGCCTATGCATGTGGTGCACAAAAACCCAACAGGTCTCACCCGAGGCCAACAGCCCAAACAAATAAAAATAACTTCAGCCGGCTCATAAGGAACACAAATGAGGTTACTCACTGCGGTGTTGCTATTGAAGCTCCGTTGGTGACCACGTTTGTCTGGCGTGTTCAGTCAAAAACACGCCACACAAACACGCAACATCGGTTCCTTCCTTAATTGAGTTTGGTAGCGACGTCTGACTACCGAAAGTACCATCTAGATCGCACCATGTTTTGTTTGCCGCAGTCCGATACAAAAACCAATCACCTCACGTGCGCCTTTATATATGGGTGTGTGAGTGACATGGGTGAACTCATTTAGCGCTAATGAGAAGGGACGCACTGTGATTGGCCACAGAGAACGATTAGTTCTCATTTCTTTTTTTCTTTGGGTTGCATACGTTGTCAAAGTAATAGTAGGCTATAATAGGCCTATAGGTCTATATTATATTTTATAAAATATAAAACAACCAGATTTGTTTAACCCTAGGGGCTACCTTTTTAATTTAGCCTACCACCTCTCAAAGACGTGCAATCTGTAAGGTACAAGGGCTGAAATTGTTCAAACAAAAATAACATCTTTATTTGACCTTTATAGACTATTTAGGCTATTTTGAGTCTTAACTGTGCCATACGACATATTCCAGAGGTAGCCCTTATTAACATCATTGCTGGAACATTTGATGAACATAGGCTATACTTGTGATAAATCATTTCCCATTGGTGTTGATGATATACATCTCCTTGGCTGACATGTGCTGCCTAAAGATTATTCACCCATCTTCAACGAAAACCTTCCGATCAGATTCATCATTAGCGTATCCCAGAGTGACATATTTAGTAGCCTAGGCCTAAGCAGGAAATCTGATTTACATTGAGGTGAGTTTTTCCCATCGACAGTCAATCATGCCACTGTAATCAAAATCTTTCGAAAATCTTTTTATTTACAATACAGAAAGCAGAGATAACATCAACTTTTTTCGCAACTGCAGGTTTGCAAAGAATATGTTGAATATTGTAAAACTCAAATAAAATAGTCATAGGCCCAACATAGGCCACATATCACGAGGCCTATTGCAATTAAAATAAAGTAGTGTAATCAGTGTATAGCACCAGGATGAAATAGAATAAATGACCTCAAAAGTATATCATCATGAGACTAGATGCAGTACAGTTTGGTTTTACTGTCTGCAAGTCGGATCCATCTTCAGAATCCCTTTCCTGAGTAGTGATGATGTGTATTTCCATCATCAATAAAAGAAAACATTCATGTTGTCTTCAACATGAATGAAAACATCCTATTCAGTGGTTTTCCTGTTAGACTAAATGCATTCCTATCAGGGGTTAGGCATCTTGCTCAAAGACGCTTACAGGTGGATACTGGGGATTGAACCCAGTAAATGTTGACTGAGCACACTAGCCACTACCGTTCTCCAAAAATTAAAAATACACGATGGCATTGCCTCACTTCAAGGCATCGAGATAATGTACATATTGCAGAAACATTCCACAGCTCTATGGAAGATCAATGTACCTACCCAGGAATTTAATAAAACATCATCTTTCAATTACTTTGAAAGACAAAACTTTGAACGCAATAAATCCATCTATTAAATGCATACTTCTCAAACGGCAAAAGACTTTGGGTCATAATTGCTTTTACAACAAAAGAAAACGAGAAACCTAACCGCCTATGCTACCTGAGCATACTTTAAGAAAAGAGTCAAAGCGCAGATGCAATTCAAATTAATATTTGCGGAAAAAAAAACTCCCTTGAGCTATATTAGTGTCAGAAAATAAAGTGAACATAAGATAGATGAAGCCACAATGGTGGCCTTTCTGAGGGAAGTTCCAGCTACGGAGCTGAAGGGGTACCACTTCGCTTCACTTCACCTTCTGGAAATGACAGGCGTCATTGGGGTCCTTGGTCCCAGGTGCAGCGAGTTCAATACGAGAGAGACGGGGTCCACACTGCAGCAAGAAGGGCTGCCGCTTCACCCAGGGGCGCTGCCAGGGATTTTGAGGCCCCATGAGAAGATATCACATTGGGCCCTACCCATAGACATATATACGTAGACGCCTCATGACGTGCTGGAACATAATCCAGCGTCGCCGCCATATTGGTTGGGTCTCCTCACTCTAGTCTAGCATCGGAGTCAACGGGAGAGCAAGCTATGCCAGTATTTTGTGCAGCTTACGGCGCAGTATTGACACCTGATCGCGTGGGATTACCTTTCACAAGTAAGATTGAACAATAATTCTTCCTCTTCTTCTTCTTCTTCTTCTTCTTCTTCTTCTTCTTCTTCTTCTTCGCTGTTCATTTTGAAATGAGTAAACAAAAAACAAAAAATACTAATAATACGTTTGTTTAGCAAAGATGTTCTAGCAAATAAGGAAAAAACCACTTCTTGTGTCTTAAACGGAGATGGCCAACATCAGCTGCTGAAAACATATTATAGTCCTACAAGATGCAATGTTCAGGTGTTTTACTTTTTTGTATTACCTTGTCCCCTCTGAGCACCTATACCGACGCTGGGGAGGAAGTCCTTATTATTTCTCCTAGGTTGTGGTTGTTTTTTTACAAGGAAGTGAAAAGTAGATTCTTTGATTAGTTTTCTATATACACACAAATGTCATATGATTATTATTTTTGACTTACTGGTATTATAACAAGTATATGGAGAAACATAGGGTCTATAAATATATATAAATGATCAAATCTATATATATATATATATACACATAACATATAATAAATAGAAATCTTTATGGAAAAAATGTATCTTTTTGTGATGGCTTTACTCTGCTTTTCTTACTAAAATGATCTTAATAAGTGACTGTGTGTGTGCATGTGTGCAGGCGTGTGTGTGTGTTTTTATTAGACTTAATGCAGAGCTCAACAGGATCCTTTTAAATGTGTCATTTGCCAATTCCTTCATCAATAGGCCATGTAACCATTTTATATTTTATATCTTAGGTAATTAACTTCCTGCACAAGTGTGTGCGATTAGCAAGCAATTCCATTCCAAGATAATGCAAATGCAATGTGCTTATTCCAAGTGCTAAATCACCAATGCTAAATCATTTTGTGTTAATGCTTTATTTTGGTTGTTTGATTGTTTCATACTTGGATTCTCATCTGTGTGTGAGTGATTGTGTGTGTGTGTGTGTGTGTGTGTGTGTGTGTGTGTGTGTGTGTGTGTGTGTGTGTCCATCTGTGTCCGTCTGTTTAGCTCACCATTCTTGTAGAGGTGTGTATGTGTGTGCATATGTGAGAGTAAAGAGAGAGAGAGAGGGAGAGAGAGAGAGAGAGAGAGAGAGAGAGAGAGGAAGAGACAGACAGAAGGAGAGAGAGAGAAAGTGAGAGGAAGACAGACATGGAGAGAAGGAGAGAGAGAGAGAGAGAGAGAGAGAGAGAGTAGGTGAGAGAGTAGGCGTGAGTGCGCACAGCGCCGCTGATCTGCTCTGCTGCATTGCAGTGCAGCGTGCACATGCTGAGGTCGCTGTCACCGGGGCGCTCCTCCTCCAAGGTCGTAGCGGGTCAAGCCGCCCCATCTGCATACCCAGTCCACCCTTGCGACGCTGGCGTTGTGCAGAGAAGCTGCCCAACAAGACGCTCAAGCCGCAGAGACAGGGGGAGATGCTTACACACACACACACACACACACACACACACACACACACACACACACACACACACACACACACACACACAC
>JAOPJH010000025.1:2616068-2636720 GCA_027122575.1 Merluccius polylepis | reverse complement strand
ATCTCAATAAAAAAAAAAATTTTATCAAAAAAAAAAAAAATAGATTAATTAAAAAAAATGCCCACTTCTTAATAACACAAAATTCTGCCTTAAAAAAAAAAAAAAAAAAAAAAAAAAAAGTAGAAAGAAATACAGTAAAAAGACAAAAACTAAAAATAAAATAAAACACAGAATGTCCCTCTTCATCAGTTTTCCCCTCTCCCCTCCCAAAGAGTTGAGCTGCGAGGTCAGCCTGTGCTAGAATGGGACGCCATCCAGCACAGAGCCGAGGAGTAGAGACCTTGTGGCGTGTCCCGTCTCTGGCCATGTTGCGAACGGAGGGTGGAATGTCAGACGGCCAGCCGACCGGGTGGAGGGTGCAGGGGGCTCCAGGTGGGCGGCGCCGGCGGGGGCTCCTGGGAGTAGGGCCGTGGGTCGCAGCATGGCTGGTTCTCCACCTTGGCCACGCCACGGCCCTGGCACAGTCGCCGGTGCCGTAGCAGCCGGTCTGTCCGCGAAAAGTTCTATTTGGGACAACGGATACGCATGAGAAGACGGCGGTTAACAGTTGAAGCGATGGCACCCTTAAGCGCCATTAAACCCACTGTCCGAGTTAGACAGATGGGATAGGTTTAACACAACAAATATTGACTTTCCACTGCAATGCTCTCCCATGCGTGCTAGTGTAGATTACACTACACCTGGTTCAAAGACGTTTGTTTGTTTCCGTTACTGTAAACATTTTGGCATTTGAGTTGCTACATCTGCACAAAATGGGAACATATTCACGCCTAGTGATCCTAAACAAAAAGGTACACCACTCGAATTATTTTGTCTCCTTTTCAATCTCAAAATATTACTCAGGCCAACATTATGCCATTATATGTTGTTCCCAGGAAATGCTTTTTTTGTAGTGTTATGCAGCCAGGTTACCCGTCACACAAAAGATAACACCAGCTTACATGTTAACTCAAGCCTTTGCACACAAATAAAACGTACTGCAGTCTCGGACAGGAATGTTCTACTTCGAATGGGGCATTCAAAAATATGTGTGGGCAGTACTACATCAATTAAAAACATTAATTGCATTGAAATAAAAGGCATCTTTCATCTTATGAAACTTAGTTTTCCATCTAGTTTATCCACACTTGAGTTTTCTCTCTAGTTTGACACTTACTTGCAATGCTCAAGTGTGGATAATGGCTGCTTTTACAGAGCAGTATGGACACTTTGTTGTGTCCACCTTGTCCACCTTGTTCAAAGTGACTGTCCCACCCTTGCATCTCGGGTCCTTACATACCTGCTGGCATCGTTCACACTGGTAAGGCTTCTCCCCGCTATGGACACGCTTGTGTCTCTCCAGGTGGTAGCGCTGGATAAACCTCATGTCACACATGTCACAAGCAAATGGCTTCTCTCCTGAAAGAGCACACAAATACAGTCAATGAAACATATTCAGGTTCCCCAGGAACAATAATAATAATAATAGTAATAATAATAAAACTGCATGCAATTTTTGATCACAGATTACTTTGACAACAGTTGAAAAACTAAACAGCTAAAAAGTAAACACTCACTCTAATGATGACATTTAAAAAAATCTGCTTTCAACTGTTTCAATATATAATAGAATTGATATCTTAAAATGCCTCGTCATCAACTCAGTATGTGTAGATCAGAGTGGAATTTCAATTATTTTTCAAATCTACGAAACACGTTGCCCCCCCGTCCACCCCCCCATTCTAATAATTTTAGAGGCTGGTTCAACATCCCATCAAATGACTTGACAATCCAAACTCGAGTTTGTTTTGAATTAAATTAAATTAAATTTAAGAGCCTTACTCGGTTGTGTGGGTACGGTAAACGAACGCATACCCGTGTGAGTGAGGCTGTGTCTCTCCAGGTGGTTACGCTGAATAAACCTCATGT
Organism: Merluccius polylepis; assembly: GCA_027122575.1. NCBI lineage: Eukaryota > Metazoa > Chordata > Actinopteri > Gadiformes > Merlucciidae > Merluccius > Merluccius polylepis. The sequence goes on along the minus strand of JAOPJH010000025.1, from coordinate 2,634,812 downwards.
CACACATGGAACAAGCATACGGCTTCACCCCTATACACACAGAGCAATGCATTAGCCCTATCCTCCAACAGTACAAAAACACACAACTTACAAGCTCAAGCTAGCCCTGGGCTCCCAAGATCAATTAATAATTACATTCCATCCCTAATCTAGGATCTAGGTATGAAACTCTTTATGAGACATGCAAAGTATTGCTAAAATTAAAAAGAAATGGGACAAACTGCTTAACTAGCATAACTGACTAAATGTATATAAAGTATATAAACCCTTACACTAAAGAGTCTAAGCTCTTAAAGTAACATTGCTATGTCCAATAAGCTGGAAATTATTGTGGTTTTGATTACCCTCTAGTATTATTGGCACATGTAGGGTAACTAGCTAAAAAGGCTGTAAAAAGATGAAATATATATCAAGTGGAATAATCCTGAATTACCCAAACCTCAACAACCAATTCTACCAAACAATGGTGATCTGACAAAGTTGGGAGATCTCTAGCTGCATAATACCTCAAGCCAAACCATACCAATCATGCCAATTCTTAATCCTCAAGGACATTTCCTTAACCATTACACAAAAACCATGAAGTTCAACAGTTTGAAAAGGCTTTGATCGTCACACATGTCAGTGTAAGAGTAGCATATAGCACTATTGCTCCAACATTACTTGGGAACCAAATACTCCACATGCATGTTAACTTTAAACCAATCCAATGCACCGAACAGATGCCAGTAAGATACAACAAGAAAGTCTTCCTACAACGCTACACATGCGCTTGCAACCAATCCAACCACTACCATGGGATCTCTCAACAACAAAAGCTCCAATGTACACCAGGTTTCTAGTTTATTGGGTACATGAGTCGGGGCGACCACCTCTCCTGTCACCAGTAGTCTGGTGGTTGCAGTGTGATACGGTGGACCATGATAGCCACCAAATAACTGGACTTAATTGCCAATTATATTAAACCCTTACAGACAACAGGTGATCCACATTTGGCTGAACGTTTTGTTTGCCATCATGTCAAAAGGCATGTGTCACCACTGAATAGTTGTAGCAACTAGTTCTCATTGCTTCAGTGGTCTACAGTCCTCATATGTGAACCCCATCCAACTACTTTGGGATGCAGTGGAAAAGCTCTAAGGGCAACACGAATGTTCACAAGTCCAATTAGCAGCAACTGTGAAATAACTGTGCCGTGTTCCTCCCTGCATGGTACAGAATCTCCAGACAGCGCATCTACCATCTTGTACTATCCACCTAAAAGTTTAAAAGGGTTCGAACTCTTCATCTAAACTATTTGTACACTGGGCTTTCCCAAAGCCTGTGTAAACTACAGGGGCGGAGCTGCAGATGTTTATTACATGTAGAAGGAATGTAATGACATCCAACTCAGTTCTTTGTATAGTCAAATGAAGATTTTTTCCAGAAATTACGGGAATGTCCAAACATAAGTCAATATTCTAAAGTTATTTTGGAGAAAAACCCCAATAAACTTGTCAGTCCGGGACATGATGTATAATCAGAGACTAATTGCGTTTAACATTAGTGCAGTGCCAGCAAGAACCCATGGGCCTTAGTACTTTCTATAAGCCCTCAACTAAATTGGGGTTAGATGTTTTTACAGCCTTTTTAGCTTGTTGTCAAAAGTGCCAACAATTAGGGGGACGCAACATATTATCCGATTAGAAGTCTCTTAAGAGAAAACCTATAATTCCTCAAATATGGCCCAAAAACTAAAACGGCCAGGGTGCATGGACGCATACCCGAGTGAGTGAGGCTGTGTCTTGTCAGGTGGTAACGCTGAGTAAACCTCATGTCACATATGGTGCAAGCATAAGGTTTCACACCTAAATGTAAAGCATCAATACATTATTTTCAGCCATAGTAATTATCCCTTTCAGATTTAATTAGAGCCGCAGTTGAATGCTACATTTGCAATCAATTGTAAACAATTGGTTGTAAAGGATTTTGGGTTGTCAACATTTGTACCAATTTTTGTGATATTAAATGTCTTACATCCACAATTATGAAAACAAAGTCATGTACTGTTTGTGGGCGTATGCATACCCATATGAGTGACGCTGTGTCTTGCCAGATGGTAGCGTTGGAAAAACCTCTTGTCGCACATGGTACATGCGTAAGGTTTCACACCTAAACGCAAAGTAGCAGTATTATGTTATTTGGGCCTCATTCGACCAACCGTATTTTTTTTCCTGAATGAACAACATCTACTGGTCATCAAGCAAACATACAGATAACCTTTTAGATTTTGAGCAGTTGTTTTGGGATGCCAGACATCAAAGGGAATAAGCAGGGAGAATTTATAACGGCAAAACTGAGACATGGATTGTACATTAGCATTTTTAGATATTTATCAGCAAAATGAAATATAAAGGCAAATAAAAAAGGGCCTGTGTCTAAAATAAACTTAAATAAAATCTTAAATATACAGTCAAATAAAATCCTTCCTGCCACTAGATGTCATGGGCACGGTGCACGGACCCATACCCGAATGAATGACGCTGTGTCTCGCCAGGTGGTAACGTTGAAAAAACCTCATGTCACACATTGTGCAAGCGTAAGGTTTCACACCTAAACGACCAGAGCATCATGTGTTAATTTTATAGCTGGTTTGGAAAATGATGCAATTTATTTTTTTGCCTAAAAAAAGTTTTAGCCTTAATAGGGAAAATCACTGAAATGTCAGTTGAGACCCCATTCGTTTTTGTCTCCTTGTAACACAATGAGTTAGCTAGCATAGCACAGCTCAATAGCATTTTTCACGCAAAGCAATGGAGATGAATAGGGTCGCATTTATTCCAGTTCTTTAGTAGTATTCTTTAGCCAAATCCAAAAGATTAATATTTCCAATGTATAGAGCAAAACAAAATCAAATCTTCCTTGAAATTCCTGTCTTTTGAAAGAAAAAAAAAAACATGATTCACGTTTCAGCTCCTGCAGTCTTTTCATAAAATGTTACGCAGAACCATCTGCTTCCAAGGCACTTTTGGGATGGAAATGAATTGGACCCTATTCATTTTGATTGCTTTTCGACAGCCTGCTAGCCAACTCTCTTTGTGTTAGAAGGAGACAGGGCGAGTAGCAATGGCAATATTTTTGGGGGGATTAATTTTTATTTTGGAAACGGTTGTTTTTCAATTTCGGCTGCAATTTGTGATCAATGGCTGAATTCTGACCCTGAACATCTGGCTTTTACATTGCTTGTTTCAGATTAATACTTAAATCCACTTAAAACATCTAGCTGCAAGAGTAGACCTTACTATTTGTACATTAATACAGTCATTTAAAACTAAATCAAGGACAAATGTATGCTATTGTTGGGTATTAATCGGCAGACACATACCCATATGAGTGAGGCTGTGTCTCGCCAGGTGCTGACGCTGAAAAAACCTCTTGTCACACATGGTGCAAGCGTAAGGTTTCACACCTAAACGACCAGAGCATCATGTGTTATTTTTTATAGCTGGTTTGAAAAATGCAATACATTTTTTAGCATTAAAACTTCCAACAACAAAAAAAGAATGTAAACAAAGCCCAATAAGGAAAATCACTCAATGTCAGTTGAGACCCCATTGCAATTTTTGTCTCAATGTAACCCAAGAAGTTAGCTAGCATAGCGGTTTTCGCGCAAAGCAATGGAGATTAATAGGGTCGCATTTCTTCCAGTAAAAAAAATATAATATGATGAAAAAAATGCATCATAATCAAAGTATTCTTTGGCTAATTCTAAAAAATTGACATGGACACTTCCTTAAATTCCATGTCTTTTGAAAAGAAAACGATTCACGTTTCAATTCCTACTGTCCATACCCTGTTTATAAAATGTTACGCAGAACAGCTTCCAAGGCACTTTTGCGACTGAAATAAATCGGACCCTATTCATTTTGATTGCTTTTCGAGAACCTGCAACCTGAACTCTCCTTGTAATAGAAGGAGACAAAAAGGGCAATAGGATTTACTGAAATGGGGCGAGTAGACAATGACAGTATTTTGTTTTAGGATTAACTGTTTTTTTATCCTGACCCTGCACATCTTTTTACATTGCTTGTCTCTGATTAAAAAGAGGTACTTAAATCCACTTAAATAACTAAATGCAAGAGTAGACCTTACCATTAGTACATTAATACAGGCATTTAAAACTAAATCAAGGACAAATGTATGCTATTCTTGGGTATTAATCGGCATACACATACCCATATGAGTGAGGCTGTGTCTCGCCAGGTGCTGGCGCTGAAAAAACCTCTTGTCACACATGGTGCAAGCGTAAGGTTTCACACCTAAACAACCAGAGCATCGTGTTAATTTAATAGCTGGTTCGAAAAATGCAATACATTTTTTAGCATTAAGACTTATTAGTAGGAGACAAAAGGGCAATAGGATCGACTGAAATGGGGCGAGTAGACAATGGCAGTATTTTATTTTCTGCTAACCTGTTCTTTTGAAAAAGGTCGTTTTTTTAATTTCAGCTGCCATTTGTGGTCAATGGCTGAATTCTGACCCTGAACATCTGCCTTTTATGTTGCTTGTATCAGATTAAAAATAAGGTATTTAAAGTGATGGATAACAGAATCTAAAAATGTTAAATAACCATAACATACCACAGATGGATGTATCCTACACACACTTACCAATTATCTTGGTCAATAAAATGTCAAAAAGTTTATTAATATACATCTCAAGTCAGATAAACTCAGTCTTGGAAAGGCTCATGATTGTAGGGGCGTGGTCTGAATCCCCGACTTCCCCCTTGCTGCTTTGTGTAGTTCGTACATCCTCAATTTCTGAAACATGGTAGCTTCATTCAGCTGCACCATCGCCTTAATGCGAGTGTATGGTAATTAGTCATGGCCTTGGCCACATGAGTGTAAGGAAATTGGTCACATGGTTGGCTACGTAGCCAGGAGGGTAAATACACCGCATCTATTAAATTGACTTGAAGGAATAGAAGGAAATCCATCAATGGATTTAATGGAACATAATTTTGTGATGCTAAATGCACACCTTGATAACCCTTAATAAAATAATTATAATTAAATTAGGAATTTCTGTTGTCCATCACTTTAAATACACTTAAAACAACTAGATGCAAGATTTGACCTTATTATTAGTACATGAATACAGTCATTTAAAACTAAATCAAGGACAAATGTATGCTATTCCTGGGTATTAAATCGGCAGACGCATACCCATATGAGTGAGGCTGTGTCTCGCCAGGTGCTGGCGCTGAAAAAACCTCTTGTCACACATGGTGCAAGCATAAGGTTTCACACCTAAACGACCAGAGCATCATGTGTTAATTTTATAACTGTTTGAAAAATGCAATTTATTTTTAGCAATAAAAATAAAAAATAAAAAATTATAAAGCCTAATAGGCAAAATCACTCAATGTCAGTTGAGACCCTGTGCAGTTTTTGTCTTCTTGTAACACAATGAGGTAGCTAGCATTGCACAGCTCCATAACGGTTTTCAGGCAAAGCAATGGAGATGAATAGGGTCCATTTATTTCAGAAAAAATTGGATAATATGAATTAAAAAAATGTCTGACACATGAATCATACATCATAATCCAAGTATTCTTTAAACATTTCCAATGTATAAAAGCAAAAAAAAGCCTTAAAATCCATGTCATTTGAAAAGAAGAACCATGCAGTAACATAAGGTAATTTGGGACTTAAATGAATTGGACCCCATTCATTTTCATTGCTTTTCAAGAACCTGCTGGCAAACTCTCCTTGTATTGAAGAAGGCAAAAAGGGCAATAGGATTGACTGAAATGAGGCGAGTGGACAATGGCAGTATTTTGTTTCGGGATAAATTGTTCTTTTAAAAAAAGGTAGCTTTTCAATTTCGGCTGCCATTTGTGATCAATGGCAAAATTGTGACCCTGAAAATCTGCCTTTACATTGCTTGTTCCACTTAAACAACTAGATGCAAGATTAGTACATTAATACAGTAATTTAGAACTAAATCAAGGACAAATACATGCTATTCTTGGGTATTAAATCAGCAGACGCATACCCATATGAGTGAGGCTGTGTCTCGCCAGGTGGTGGCGCTGAAAAAACCTCTTTTCACACATGGTGCAAGCATAAGGTTTCACACCTAAACGACCAGAGCATCACGTGTTATTTTATAACTGGTTTGAAAAATAATGCAATTTTTATTTTTTAGCACTGAAACGTAAAATAATTATGTAAATGAACCCTAATAGGGCAAAATACTCAATGTCAGTTGAGACCCTGTTGCAGTTTTTGTCTCCTTGTAATACAAGGAGTTAGCTAGCATAGTACAGCTCCGTAGCGGTTTTCACGCAAAACAATGGAGATGAAAAGGGTCGCATTTCTTCGTTAAATAAATTGGACGAAATATGACGAAAACATGTCTGAAACAGGCATCATAATTAAAGTATTCTTTAGCCTAGTCTAGGGCTGAACAATTAATCAAAATATTATCGAAATCACAATATGGCCAAGTGCAATACCCAAATCGCAGGAGCTGCAATTTTTTTAATAAGGGTAAAATGTGTAAATGTAAATATGTAACACCATTATAAATGGTGTACTGCTGCAAAGATGCCCTGGCCTACAATTTTTTTTCCGTACCGACCCCAACAAATGTTACATCATGACTTTAATAATTTTTTTCTGTGAAAATGAAAATTGTGATGCATAAATGATCATTCCCACTAATCACATCGCAATATCTGTCAAAAAATCTCAATATGATTTTTTTACCATATTGTTCAGCCCTAGTCTAGTCCAAAAGATTGTTTTTTTTAAACGAATGGAGCAAAGGAAATGTTCCTTATAATCAATGTCTTTTGAAAATAAAACGACGATTCACGTTGGGCTACCGCAGTCCACACCCTTTTCATAAAATGTTACGCACTTTTGGAACTGAAATGAATTGGACCCTATTCATATTGATTGCTTTCGAGAACCTGCTAGCCAACGCTCATTGTATTAGAAGGAGACAGAAAGGGCAATAGGATTGACTGCAATGGGGAGAGTGGACTGGCAGTATTTTGTTTTGGGATTAATTGTTCTTTTGAAAAGGGTAGCTTTTCAATTTCGGCTGCCATTTGTGGTCAATGGCTAAATTCTGATCCTGAATACCTGCCTTTCACATTGCTTGTCTCAGACTAAAAAGAGGTACATCCACTTAAACAACTAGAAGCAAGATTAGACTTACTATTAGTACATTAATACAGTCATTTAAATGTCAAGGACAAATATATGCTATTCTTGGGTATTATCGGCAGACGCATACCCATATGAGTGAGGCTGTGTCTCGCCAGGTGGTAGCGCTGAAAAAACCTCTTGTCACACATGGTGCAAGCGTACGGCTTCACTCCTATACACACAAAGCACCAACTTTAGCATTACAAAAGGAAACTCAACTGCCAAAAATGATCAGTTTAACTTTACTAATCCAAAAGGTTTAGTAAAGTTTGGTTGTGCTCAGCAGCGCTGCCGATCATTAGATATTATAGCGTATGACCGAAAACAGATGCTTTTGAATTAGACAATATATTTTTTTGGAATGCAGCCCAAAATCTGACAATAGAGTAAGCATGGTTGGAAAACAGATGTTGCTAGTCATTACCATCACCAAACCCATCAAATGCTGGAGGAACAATCAAACCAAATTATTATTTCTTAGGCGAATATTCAGACTGGCTTTGAAAACAAAACAATTTCGGTGAATTTGACAACGTTATGATTGTATACACATCTATACAAACTGCAAATTTATTGGGGGGAAACAGTAGTTTGTCATGCTGATCACAAAAGTTAAGACAATTTTAGGCAGTTGTCAAACAACTATGTACATGACATTTGACATCGTTTTGCAGAGGAGGTATATTGTACAAAATAAAATGTTATGAGAGACTCTAGGGGATACATGAGGCCCATTAGTTTCAGTTAACTTCAAATGGGAAGCAGAGCAAAATCGAGGTGTTGTGAGAGATTATCCCCTAAAAAAATTTCAGGGTTTTGGCTCTTTAGCAGAAACTTTTTCGATCCCTTTCAAATGATCCATGAAATGATTACCAATATACAGCGGTGAACTGTATAATCAACTGACTAGGATATACTGGTGATGTACTACTTAGAAAATGGACACAACGTCCAAACAATAACGTATATAGGGTTTTCCCAAATGTAAACTTGATCCGCTATTTGGTGTTGGACAGGTCACTTTTTTTTAAAAGTCCTTTCCAGTTACCATCTCGGGGTAATGTACTCACACAAGAATAATACAGTATTCAAATACAACTATGTGTTGTGCTGTACCAGGTGAAAAACAACATATTGCCTCTTCATCCCATGGCCATCTTATGTCTAAATTGTTGGCCCAAGAATACCAAACAGATCTCTCTATGAGATTCAGCTTGTCAATTTCTCTCTGATGTTATATTATAGTGAATGGGCATATTATATGATGCAGCATTCCATTCCTATGGCTGGGTATTATCGACAGACGCATACCCATATGAGTGCGGCTGTGTCTCGCCAGGTGGTAGCGCTGAAAAAACCTCTTGTCACACATGGTGCAAGCGTAAGGTTTCACACCTAAATGACCAGAGCATTATGTTAATTTTATAGCTGGCTCACAAGTAAAAATAAAAAAATCATGTTAATTATTACAACTCAAAATATGCCATCTTCCAACAGGGGAAACTTGAACTCTTCAACTTAACAGGGGAACAACAGCAATTACAATGCTTGCCTCAGATTTATAATTTTCAAGGGATACTTAAATCCACTATTTGTACGTAAATATTTTAAACCAAATAAAGCACATATATGATGAGGCATCCTATACTTGGAGCTGGGCATTATCGACAGGCGCATACCCATATGAGTGAGGCTGTGTCTCGCCAGGTGGTAGCGCTGAAAAAACCTCTTGTCACACATGGTGCAAGCGTACGGCTTCACCCCTATACACACAAAGCACCAACTTTAGCATTACAAAAGTTATGCAGGATTAATTAAGGGGCGAATTAAAATAGTGTTTTAGTTTTGCTGTATCAGCTCATCTCTTATCTCTGCCATCGGTGAAAATTTAGCTAAAAAAGACACTGACATCTCCAAAGAATGGGCTCAATTTCTTAGTAGGCAGATGCAGAGATCAAAACAACTACATTAAAAAGGTCCATGCCCATATTATCCCTTCATAGTTTTTATTACTATTTTATCACATCTATAGTGTGGCAAGGTAAACAAGACGAAAATAAGTCAAGTCAAGCTAAACTACTAGAAACCAACAATATTAAAAATGCCAAAAAATAAATACAAATACTGTAGTACTGCAATTAAATAGCAATTTTACGACAATAGGCAAATGCCCTTTAGTAATCAGGGCAAACATTTTTTACAACCTTTTTAGCTTATCAAACCGTGCCAACAAATAGGGGTACAGCTGATTTAGACTTTTCGTTCACACAAACCTCCCTCAGGAATAGCGCAAAAACGATGTGAAATGGCCTGGGTGCACGGACGCATACCCGAGTGAGTGAGGCTGTGTCTTGTCAGGTGGTAACGGTGAACAAACCTCATGTCACACATGGTGCAAGCGTAAGGTTTCACACCTAAACGTAAAGCATCAATACATTATTGTCAGCCTGCCAAATCGTTTCCGTTTCACAATCCATCAATGTAAAATGTAGCGCACATCTATTTGTAATTGATGGGTTGTTAACCGCTTTTGTTATCAATTCGGTAAGAATTATGAGGGGATTTATGCATGAGTAGATTTGTTTCCCCTGCCAAAATCCCATAAAGGATGGCATTTACGGTTAATTTCTTTAGTCCACAACTAAAACACATCACATGAGCTGATGATGTCTCTGTACTGCTTTTGTTAACAGATGAAACTTTTATATTGCAGATTGGCAAAGAAATAGGTTTAATAATGTTCAATCAAATAAAACCATTCTACGGGTCATCTTAAAAACCCTACAACTGGCCTAACTTGACCTTGTGTTTACAGTTTTAATTACACATAGATCTCAAAGGCATGGTTAAGGTGGGTAAGTGCATACCCATATGAGTGAGGCTGTGTCTTGCCAGATGGTAGCGTTGAAAAAACCTCTTGTCGCACATGGTACATGCGTAAGGTTTCACACCTAAACTCAAAGTAACAATATTACATTATTGGGCCTCACTCCACCCACTCATGTTTGAATTCATATCTATTGGTTATTAACCACACACGCCAATTTCATGCAAAAAATAACTCGATTACTTTAACCATGTAATCGTGTTCTTAGTGAGGCCATTTTGCTGCAAAGCCATAATAAATGTGTGGGTTATTTATGATGGCTAATCTCAAATAAACATGGATTGTACATTAGGACTTTACTCCTTTACTAAAAAGTGCCTGTAGTTAAAACATAGGCACTTCAATAAAATCCGACAATCCTTCCCGACACTAGATGTCATGGGCACGGTGCACGGACCCATACCCGAATGAATGACGCTGTGTCTCGCCAGGTGGTAACGCTGAAAAAACCTCATGTCACACATGGTGCAAGCGTAAGGTTTCACACCTAAATGACCAGAGCATCATGTTACTTTTAAAGCTGGCTCGCCCAAAGAAAACTGTATATGTATGTATGTATGTATGCATGTATGTATGTATGTATATACACATATACATACACATATTTACACACGCACACAGTTTCATTATTACAACTTAAAATTGTCGTCTTCTAATATCCAAATTTCTATTGGTGGTTAATAACCAATGTCTCACCCTGAAATGACTTAACAGGGGAAGAACAGCTATTACGATGCTTGTCTCAGAATAATTAGAAGGGGTATTTAAATCCACTTAAACAACACATCACATGAGCTGATGATGTCATCTAGTGGCAATCATGACTAAGAGTCTTATTCATTACCAATTGTACATGAAATATATTTAAAACCAAATCAAGCACATATATGATGAGGCATCCTATATGTGTGGCTGGGTATTATCGACAGGCGCATACCCATATGAGTGAGGCTGTGTCTCGCCAGGTGGTAGCGCTGAAAAAACCTCTTGTCACACATGGTGCAAGCGTACGGCTTCACCCCTATACACACAAAGTACCAACTTTAGCATTACAAAAAGAAATTCAACTGCCAAAAATGATCAGTTTAACTTTACTAATCCAAAAGGTTTAGTAAAGTTTGGTTGCTCTCATCAGCGCGTCCAACAGAATATTCCAGTGTGTCAAAATATACACCCACTTTTCAATTGGACCATCCAATTTAAAAAAAAAAAAAAAAAAAAAAAAAATCGTAATTGGGATAGGGCCAATTTTCAAATTAACAATGCGTGGGGGACAATGGAGACAACATGTTTGGGAAAAAGAATGTCTAGTCATTCACAACCTGCCAAAAGCTAGACAATGATTGGGCCAAATTTGTATTCCTCATGAGCACTTTCCAACTGGGTTTCAGTATAATACTACTTCGACTTATTTACACACAATCCATAAATAATGCTATTCTGAGAATATTTTTAAGGGGAAATGTTGATTGTTTTTCACGCTGATCACAAAAAGTAAGACAATTTTAGGCAGTTGGTAAACATCTGTACAAAACAGAAGGTTTGACATGCTTTGAGAGGGGTTATGGTGCCTTTCAATTTCAATTACTGTCTGAGTTTTAGTCGGTCATTTAATTTAATTCCAGTTTAGAAGAAATTCCCTTTGTACAATCACATGACAGCAATGTTTTTATTGATTGGGCTCTATACATGGATGAATGGAAAGTAAGCCAAAATTCAGATTAGGGAATGGAACAATTTTGATTGAGATGTATAACCTGACTGGATGACAGTGAACTCCATAAGTAGTTAGACAGCACTATTTTAACCTCTACACAGGTTTCCTGCTCTTGCATGAAAACTAAAAGTTGAACAGTAGTTTATTAAATTGGTATCTTCAGGTATATTTATGTTATGAAAGATGTTTCTTTATTTTTTGCCATAAATTTAGCATAAAAACGGAGTTAAACAAGTAGGTTAAAACATAAAACGCATAGGATTGATGGGAGCCTCCTTCTGGAGACCAATGCTTTGCTGGTGAATAGGGACTCTCATTATACATGTACTGTTGTCCCACTGTTTATCTGCATTGTTCTACCTATTCAATCATTAGATCTATTGTGTACTAGGCAACTATTTTGTTATAATTAATTATCTTAATCTTAATCTAATCTTATGTAATTGTTGGCCTGTGTGAGATGCATGTATAAACATAACTATTAAAAACTAACTATAAAGCTGCCACAATACCTGATTTTCAGTATGACAACATATAAAACATTTGTCATTTAGGCAATTTTGCCTCAATGCAGATGCAGGGGAAGCTCAACAGTCACTGCTAAATACAGTGTCTAGTTTTGCAGACATGAAAATGAACATTACCATTAATGTATACTTACTACATCCATACAATTTTGGTGCCTTGACATTATCAACTACAGTTTCAAACAATATGTATTTCCATTATGCGTCAGTGACATTCCAATCCAAACTTTAGTGTATAAAAGTAGTGCTGCTGTCTCGGTACTTGCGGAGCTTACTGCAGATGCAGCTTGATCAGGAGGTATTGATCAAGTACATGAATAGATAGCAGTACAAACTCGAGTTTGATGCAGCCATAGAAGAGTCAATATTGGGATCATGCACGACCCAAGAGAGGGCTAAAAGTGTCAATGGTTAATATGAAAGGACGTACCGGTATGAGTCAGACTGTGTCTCTCCAGTTGGTAACGTTGGATAAATCTCATGTCACACATGGTACATGCGTATGGCTTCACTCCTAAACAAAGCACAAAACATATTAGCCAGATTATAATTCACATGTTTCAGTATGGAGATAAGACATTGACACAAAATATTATATGAAATTGCTTCAGTTGCATATCAATTACATATCAATTATACAATTACATCAAGAACTTCATAATTGCACTTTTACACATAATCCATTAAAAAGCTCATTACACTCAAAAGTATGGATACTAAAGACATCAAAACATTAAATTGCAATATTGTGATTTTGTTCAATTTATAGCTCCAGAAGAAAAGTTAACAATGAACCAAACCAGTGAAAATAAATATTATCACTGATTAATGTACTTACACCAGAAATGGTAGCCTCCAGTTTATGACCTCTAAATGGCATTTGATGTCCAAAATGGCAATACTTTTTGTATAATGTGCTTTGGATTGATATGTGTGTAAATAAAACTAAATTTATGACTACACATGCAAATGTTGAAAGACAATATTCAGCAGAAAAGCACGTTTTTGGCAAAAGGATATCAGGGCCCTTTTAAGTGGACAGTTTCCAACAAAGCCTTACTATTATTTATCTCTTTTTATTGCAATATAAGGAACTCTTCTAGTATTCATTTTTTATACAAGTTTATCATTAGGAGAGAAAAAAAACAAGCATTTTGTAAAAATAGGGATTTACAGTAGAGGGAAAACAAATAATACAAGCATACCAGTATGAGTGAGGCTGTGTCTTGCCAAATGGTAACGCTGGAAGAACCTCATGTCACACATGGAACAAGCGTACGGCTTCACCCCTAAACGCATACAGTACCACACTTTAGAATCTGCTCTCAGGAGCTACGTTGACAACAATTACAATGTGAAAGTTAGCATCAACACTGATTATTTTTTACTGAACAGGGACCCTTTTCTGTGTATTCACAACTATTTCCCATATATTACACACACACAAGACAAAGACAAACACAATGCCATGCTACCAATCCTAGAAGCCATAACAAGGATGTGAAATGAAGTCCACCTAAATGGCACTCTAGAAAGATAGCCGTGTTGAAACATAACTTAACCAAATATTCAATAAGTAAAAACATAGACGCTGTACATTGAACGGACATGCTCCCTGTTGCCAAGTACCCTCACAGGTAGGCCAAATCTGTATAAAAAGGGTACCGTCTCTCTATCCCCTGGTGGTGTCAAATGAGAGAGATAAGGTAAGACGCATACCCGTATGTTTGAGGGTGTGTCTTGCCAGGTGGTATCTCTGGAAAAACCTCCTGTCACACATGGAGCAAGCATATGGCTTCACCCCTGCACACATAAGAGTAACAACTTATAAAGACTGGCAGTGAAAGGGTTACACCCATTCATAAAAATGTATTAAGAGATGCCAATATTACAGGCGGCGAATATACGTCACACTCGGAATTAAAGAATACGGAAATTATAGAAACTGGGTAAAAATCAACAACATTGAAAATATTTCTGCAGGTATAGCCCTAACTAAATGTATATTCAGAACTTCCCTCAGCAACATGAGAGTTCCAAATGAGGAACTTCAGAAAATAACTACCAAAGAGCAAGAAAAATTACAGGGCAAAATAAATGTTATCTCCTACCAATAACTACATTTGAACAAATAAAAATCTAACAACATAATTATGTTCGCTATGCTGTCGCTCAACACTACTAAACTTGGTGCCCCGGGTATTTGGGCTCTGACATAATTAAGAATGGCAATCCCGTACCCGTGTGAGTGAGGCTGTGTCTGGCCAAGTGGTAGCGTTGGAAAAACCTCATGTCACACATGGAGCAAGCGTACGGCTTCACCCCTACATACATGAGAGGATCAAATCATTATCTAGCAAACCGAAAAACAACACACAACACATTTGCTCTTAATCGAGTATGAGAAAGAGACAAGCCTCTTCTGAAGCCAATTGGTATGTGTGCTGTAGCCGATGACGGAAGCTCACTTATGTATGCTATGGTACCGGTGCACAAAGCCTTAGCCAAAATCTGCTTGTACTCAAAACCAGGTGTCACGTTGGATATTGGGGAAACGGCCATTTATGTCACTGTTCCAGTAATTAGACTAGATCCAGTTACCTGGATACGACTATCGATTAATCGTTTGGGGGAATAGGTGGGGACGAGGATAGACAACCCCACTGTCAAGTATAGTTTCACTTTTACTTAAGGTGAGGCAAGATAACTTATCTAGAGAGCTGGGTGAGCAAACGCATACCAGTATGAGTGAGGCTGTGTCTGGCCAGATGGTAACGCTGGAAGAACCTCATGTCACACATGGAGCATGCGTACGGCTTCACCCCTACATACACAAAGCATGAACACGTTAGCTGAAAGGATTGTTTAAAGCATCATTGGGATGCATCAGTCACACCAGACATTTTCCAATTAGCATTGAGGGGGTTGGTCTTATGCATCATTATTATGAGCTTGTTTATGAGGACTCCTTTTTATTAAAATAAGTCAAAACCGTGGATGAATATAAATGTACAAGCATACAAGTGTCAAAGAAGAGCTAAAAACAGCCACTTACAGGTCGTTACATTAAAAACTACGCACATGGCCTCCGAACAGCTGCTTCAAGCAGCATCAACTTAATGTAACTTTGATGTACCATGCTTTGATTAGATTCTCCCTATATAACAAAGGCATTAGGCAAATGGTTGGTGTCATGCATACTAGCTGGGCATAGTATGATGGTATGATTTCAATATTTACAAGGCTTCCGGTCTGACCACCGCTTTAAATCCTGCGGGAGAAACGGATGTAAAGCATTGGGCTACTACACGGTTTAACGTGTGGTTTAAAAACGTTAACATTATAGAAAAACAGATTGAACACACTGGAAATGAGTGCAATTGAAAAATGGCAAAAAGTCTTGGACATCAAAGGACTATTCTCTATTCATTATTACTGCTTTTTTTCTTGCTTGTTTGGTTTGTTATATTTGGTTCCATTGTTAATAAAAGGGATCTTGTTTATTAATTGCGATTATATGTATATTTATCAGGGTTGGGCAATATAAACCATTAAAACCTCTCCCCAAAACATTGCGGTTTACGGTTCAACTACAACTCGTATAATTAAGAGCGCATCTTATGACGTCTGTTTCAGAAGTTCTGTGCCATGAGCTGCTACGCTCTCTTCTGCAACAAGGTGGAAGCAATCTGCAAAACACTTTTTTCCCCATTCTTGTTTCAAACCATGAACAAATCCAGTGTAAGTCTACTAGGCATTCATAACTTTGAGTTCGTAGGCAAGGCTAGGGTTATAAGCTGAAAATAATAATTAAATCAGCATTATATCTGGCTAGCGCTTGCCTCAAACAAGGGGATTTTGACACAGTTTCACCGGGAGACGGAGACGGTGACCCGTCAGCTCGAGAACATCAATAGCATTGTATTTCTTTTTCCTCCATATTCTGCATGTATGCCGATATAGTTTGAGACATAATTTTACCTTACTCATTTGCGCTCATCTTACCTGATTTTTAAGGACGTGGAGTAAGAAAGAAATCTACCAGCACTTCATACCTCGCTTTCATCAATATTTATATAGCCTGAGCTTTGCGGACATATCGACCCCAAAGCTATAAAGGTAGGGCTAATTTTGAGGGAAAGAAAAAACAGGGAATTCGATCCGGCATTCAATTGATTTAAAGTCAACAAATCGAATTCAATGTATGCTAAACCCATTCATTAGTTCTGCCTTTATTCTCCAAAACACGCAACATGCATCCAGCATGTTGTGTGTGTCGGAGAATAAAGCAACTTTAATTTTATTCTACTCTAAACGTCTGCAATCAGATTTTAATTTTTTTAACTAGCTCACTTGCAGTGATAGCCAGATCAGTGGCAGTTGTAGAAAATTGAAAAATAAGTGTGAAAAAAAATTAAACAAAGACGGTATTGATATGGACACTGTCCAAATCAATTTTATACAACCGTGATATACCGTTCTATTGGAAAATCGCCCAACCCTAATACATATATATATATATATATATATGCATTAGTTATCAATTCCTATTTTTATGTAACAGACAGTTAAGTGCCTCATGACTGAGGGTTTTATGCTGGCTTAAATTGAGATGGGTACGGTGAAAGGACGCATACCCGTATGAGTTTGGCTGTGTCTCTCCAGGTGGTAACGCTGGAAAAACCGCATGTCACACATGGAACAAGCGTACGGCTTCACCCCTACACACACAGAGCATACAATTATTAGCTAGTCAACCTGTAGAAGTAAAATTAAAATTGGGCCCAACTAAAAAAAAAAATCTCTTCACAAATAATAAATTGCCATGGGCACAAAGTACATAATTATGGACGCATTACTGTCCTACAATCTGGGAGAATGAAATGATTGAAATAGAAACTGAAATTTATCAACAAAAAAAAAACAAAAAAGGTGAACTAAGGACTACTTTGTGAACATTTTATGGAGGCAATAATGCTGCCGTGTACTTTTACATTTTGGGTTGAAAATCAACTTACCGCAATGCCAACTCGTCAAACATGAAATAATGGCACATTATTTCATTCTATAATGGCAGGTCTACAAGTGGAGACCTGAATCTAGACCTTAGTAAGCAAGGGCTATCAGGTGTGTAGTCCTTTGATGTCCATGCATTGATTTCCCTCAACAAGCCCATACTTAACCAATCACAATCATCGGTTTTGTGCTGTGCATCTTTGCAATGAGGCTTTCACAAACAGCCTTTGTGACCTTTTTTTTTTATCATCATCATCATCATCATCAACGGCTCTGGTGTTAGGGGGACCAACATAAAATAAAAACCTCCTATATTTTAAATTTAGGATACTATACTACTTTTTTTCCATTTGCTTTGTTGGAAATTACTGTCCACAGACAAAATACACCCTGAGAACCTTTTGCTGTCCCACTGGTATGAGTGGAGGACTACAGATGTAGTTTTGACTTATGTAACATGGGTACGGTTAGAGGACGCATACCCGTGTGAATGAGGCTGTGTCTCTCCAGGTGGTAACGCTGAATAAACCTCATGTCACATATGGCACAAGCATACGGCTTCTCCCCTAAACCGAAGAGCACCAGTTTTAGTAAGAGGTCCCCACAGATACCACCAATCAGCTGTGAGGCAAAACGCTGCTACCAAAACAAGCTCTGTATGCCGGCCGCTGAGAAACCTTACAGTTTGGTCTAGGCACGCCTAGATGCAGGCCAATGTAAAAAGCCAGCCGCTGGGTTTAGTCTAACAAATGCGACTAATGGCAGCACTCATTCAGAAATCGCTGACGCAGCAGGGGGTGAAGCGGCAGGTTCGGTGCGTGACACGTACCTGTGTGGATCAGGATGTGTCTCTTCAGGTGGTAGCCACTCCTGAATGCCCCGTAACAGTGATCACAGATGAAGTTTTTCTGAACTTTGGACGCTGGGCCATTCTCGTCTCCACCCGGGCCCTAAAGAGGGCAGCACAGAAAAACACTTAAATGTCTGATTCAATTGACACGCCAATCACGCCATGTTTCTTTTTTATTTTATTTTATAAAAATATGTCCATTTGACATTTTTCTAAATTTACATTTTATAGAAAAGATTTCTTTAATTAAATTTTAACTGTATTTTAGACAAAACATGGCTGGGGACTATGCTATCCTTATTTATTTATTTATTTAAAATTAAATAAAGAAATAAATAAAGAAAAATAAACCAGTCTGGCTTGTTGAAATAAAATGATATATGCTCATTTCAACAAGACACAAAATCCCTACCAAAGGCTCAATGCCCTCATGTTACACCCCCTCCCCCCCTCTTCTGCACACAACTGCAGTTATTGTCCTCCTCTTCTCTCCCCTCCCCCCTTCCTCTCCAGAGATCCTCCGCCCCCTCCACATCTTCCCTGAA
>JAOPJH010000025.1:2589020-2607036 GCA_027122575.1 Merluccius polylepis | reverse complement strand
TGTGTGTGTGTGTGTGTGTGTGTGTGTGTGTGTGTGTGTGTGTGTGTGTGTGTGTGTGTGTGTGTGTGCGTGTTTCATGTCGCCCGGTAGCTGGCAGAGATGGACAGCGGTGCGTTTAATCGCCGGGGTTGGGCGTCGCAGTCTTTACGCGTGACGGCCAGAGAGCTTTCTCTGGTCAACGGACGCGGGAAAAACAACGCGATGATGGAGCGCTTCTCAAAGTGAGTAATGCCAACAGTGGGTGTAGAGACATTACTGAATATACTTTTGATGTGAATATACTGTCCACTATGATTTCTTTCTAGAATGTCTTTGTAGATTATCCCGGATCTTAAGTATACATTTAAAAAGTTGATAAAAAGGTTGCTTTTTTTAAAATTCGATATGATTGTGAATTCCACCATCAATCTTTTGGATCTCTTAAATAATCAAAATGTTTCCAAAAAAGGTCTTACATTTACAGATGGTTTCATCCAAAGCAACTTACATGAGGCTGAGGACAACTAAAGCATACGATCAAAATTGGAGTAGCTACGCAAACCCTAAGTGCTGCATAACCAAGTTTCTAAAAAAACAACAACTGGACAGAGTTAGTGACATCTTAGAGATACAGAGAGTGCATCTTAATAGTACAGTGCTAAGTCTTCCTGCTTCCCACATGCATGTCTCTGTTAGTTCAGCAGATGTCAGTGTTGTCCTGTTCTCTGGCCCTCAGATATCAGAAGGCAGCCGAAGAGTCCAACGCTGAGAAGAAAAAAGTAAGTACTGTCTGCCTATTCCTGAAGACTCGACATATTCACTAATCCAACGTCATGTTTTCTGAGCATTGGTGTATTACAGTGTTACAGCAGGACCAACATTTATTTAGTTGCGTATTCATTTAGATTTTGACGTAGTTAAGAGTGAGATAATAGCGTGTTACCACTACATTATTGATGTCCCCAGATAGAACGCATGTCATGCTTTACTGAACAAACATCATGTTAGACGCTTCGTATGAATCCCGTTATCGGTAATGAGACACATAACCCCGAGGTGTATTCACTTTTCACTTCTTTGTGTGTTAAAGGTAATGTTTTTATAAAACAATGTCGCATGTTACATATCAGAATGCATAATTGTTCCCAGTACATTTTCCCATACAAGGAGGTAGGTGTGTTAGACACACATAACGTATAGGAAAAGGCTGAGTAAGCATTAAAAAGCAAAACATACAAGTAGGCTTGTGAAAGAGCCAGGGGGCTTGTTAGTGAGCTCTGCTGCCATGGCGCTATTAAATGAAGTAAGGACACATTCATTCACACAGACTCACACGGACTAACAAACAAACACACACACACACACACGCAAGCTTGCTTTAACGTCATGCTAACAGAGTCCACCAATGTCTTGTGTTGACTGACTTCTAATTGGCTACTTGGTGCAACGCACGGGCAGAAAATCCCATAATCCTATTCTAGTGTAATCCGCTGACATACTACGAGTTCCTTTTGTCTTTGTTGAACTGGAAGAATAAAATAAATAAATGATAAGTTCATAAAGGACCAGCTAAGATGCCAGAGCTTAAGGTAATACTATACTTGATACTTGATATTGTTAGTGTTAAACAAGGGGTGTTAAACCTAAGTGTTTAAATATGTCACAGATTAGATCATTTCAATTAGGTGGCTGAATGCAGGCAACATATGTGTTTCCATGTACTCATAGTTTTATACTATAATTACACCATTTATTTGACTAGTGAAGCATTGTGAAAGCTTATTCAATCTGAAGATGAACCACCAAATACATTCCTGAAACCATTCATTTCATCAAACTAGGTACAATTAGTGTAGGCTACCTTTAAAACACAATGTTACGTGCCTAACGCATTCCTGTGGATATTTGTGTCTTTTAGTTTAAAATACATGTGTGGGAAATGGAAATCACTGCTGAGCCTGCACAAGAAAGAGTTAACATTTTCCTGAATGCATCATTTCCTGATCTGGTTTCCTGGGTAGCTCCCTTCTCTCTCTTTCTCTCTCTCTTTCTCTCTCTCTCTCTCTCTTGCTGGTCCAGTGTTGAGTTGGGTTGGGTTGGGCTCCTTCTTTCAGAGTTGGTCTAGTAACATTGCTGATAACTTTCTTACTTTCTTCCGCTGTGCTCTTGGTCTGATCACACCTTCCCTTCGCCTTGAGAAAAGGGGTGATTCTTTTTTTACTTCACAAAAGGGCAGACAATGTTTTCATTGTGCCGTCCATTCCCTTCACCCAAGGCTTGACGCACAAAGACAGAGATTGTACATCTGTTCTGTGTGTGTGTTGCTGCTTTCCTGCTCTGCTCTGGCTCATAGATTTGCCTTTGGTTGCGGCTTCCTTGCTTTGTTACTTTCCTACTCCTAGCAAGGTCTTGGTAAATGCTAGGCTGCTACTATGCTGTTTTTGAAAATTGATTGATACCTCCAACACAATTGATTTTGTTAGTTATGTTGAGAGATATTATGTGAGGAATCGTTGTCCATGTAGTTGTGCTCATTTAAGCATTAAAAAGTCAATTACAGACTTGATATAAAAATGGATATAAAATAAGATGTACTTGAAGCCGGGCATAGTTTGAGATAGAACTTAACTAACTTTTTTGTGCATGCCAGACAGTAGTTGTGCTGTTTCATAATTTGCTGCCTAGATGTCTATCTTCCTGGCTGACTCACCAGTGAAGAAGCCCACCCTTGTCTTCTCGGCGGGGGTAAACGAAGTTCACGTTTTGAACGGAATTTGGCCAAAAATGTGTCTGTATTTCAGCCCTTTAATTTTCATCTTGAACAAATCTCTGTTAGCTCATGTGCGGCTATTGATAGAAAAGAAACTCCCATTTCCTGGATTAATCTTTAGAGCAGCTGCTTGCCGAGTCTTTCACCACTTTAAAGTGTGACCGGAATGTGCACAATTTCCATCATCATTTCCTGCCTTCTGCTGTGGCGATTTTCATTGAGCCGTCACAGTCTTTTAACCATTTTCGTCATATGCCTGTAATACTTCCAATGTACTCCCACTGTAATATATTTGTACGAACCCCTTTTAAATCACGTTTTGTCATCTCCAGTTGTTGTTCTTGTATCATGGCCCGGTGCTCACAACACTAAAATACAATCTCTGTCTCGCAGTCGCTTGAAAGCGTGAAGCCTGCTGTGAACTCGGGCGGTCTGAGTGTGCTGAAGAAGCGCTGGGAGCAGGCGGGACCTCCTCCTCAGGACAAGTCATCTCTTGTTACCGCGAGAAACAAACCTATCTCCCGCCTTGCTCCTCCTGCCCTGCCCAAGCCGACTCCCACCAGCCAGAGCTCTCTGCCATCCAAGTCCCCTGGACCATTGAGTCCGGAGGGCAGCCAGGGCACAGTCAGCCACTTTCAGCTCTCGACGGGAGCGTCCACAGCAGCCGCGGAGGAACAGAGGAAGGGGATGGAGAAGGTTGAGCGAAGACCCAGCGAGGGCTCAGAGACGGCGGAGGTGCAGGCGGTGGCCTGCCCCGGTCCCCCTGAAGAGAAAGCTAGTTTGGCCCTCAACAATCTGAAGATGAAGTTTGAGAAGGGCGAAGCCAAGGTAAGCATTTATATGCGCAAACTCACACACACACACACACACACACACACACACACAAATTCAAAGTAGTATGAATAACAATGTCGTCTTTGTCTTCGTTTTATTTTACTTAATTATCATGACTATATAATTACTATGTTTCAGTGTTGTGGGTGTTTAAACAAGACGCGACAGCTATACTTAAGGTTTCACTTTTGCATTACTCTTAGTTTACTTCATAGTTTAAGTTAAGTCACTCCTGCCTGTAGATGAATTAGTTCTGACACGGGATGCCATTAAAGACGTTTAACGTTATCCGTTTATCTAAATATCCTTTACATTTGAAAGCCCATTCATGTTGTGGTATGGCCGATGCTGACATAGGGAGGATCCCTCGTGGAAACAAAAAAACAGCACTAAATCATACGTAGGTACTTTGAGCTACTGCCCCGATCTCCTGCGCTCTCCTGGACTCCCTGCAGGGGTTCCAGCACTTTCTAAACACTACCCTCTGCTATGGCTGTGGTTCTCCACTAGTCATGTCCCCAGTTACCACTGGAAAACTTTAAGGAATAGCAACCTTTTAAACAAAGCCTTTTGTGTGGCTGTGGTGAGCCAACCATGTTTCACTTCTTTGGTTTTTATGTAAGTCAGCTTTTGGGAGTTGCACATCCTTTTCACGGCTCTCTTGGGCTTCAACTTTGACCGCAAAGTTCGCGGTGGAGTTTGCGTTGTTAGTCGAAGCATTGTCACTGCTTTGCAAAACCACATGAGAGCCAATGCATTGGCATGCCTGTTGTTTTCTCTTTCCAATTAAATTCTTCCGGCGTACTGTTTTTTGGTGGTCGTGATTGCTGGCTGAATACTGTTGATGGTTGGGACGCACCACATCAACACTCATACAGCGAAATATCTTTTGCAGTAAGGGAAAATAACAGGTGTTACTCGGCACAGTCATTTTCCGCTCTGGCGGAGGAATCTTATCATTGCAATCACGGTGCCCAACCCATTTTGTTTTGCATTAGTAAATAACACCCAAGACCCCACAAACAAAACATTAGAATCACAAAAGAACATTTAAATCTAGAGATAGAGTTTCTTGGCTGGTCTGTTGTTTAAAAAAACAAGTTTGGCTCAGAAACCAGTTCCAGCTCAACTCTACTGCTCGACTCCTCACCCTCCATTATAGCCCAGGGTCAGGAATGTTCCCGTGTTCCCTGTTAAGACCCAGCTCTGCAGAGCAGGTTCCCATCTCCTGCTCACTGCTTCATACCACCGCTTTATTAGGCACTCAATGTTTTCAGGTGTGAGAGGGTCTGGACTTTCCTCTGACGCGCTCCCTAGCTGTGGGAACGTGTCAGCTTGGGCATGTGGTAAACTAGTCCCAGGGTTAAACTGGTTGCTATTACTTAAATAAACAATAAAGCGCATGACACTTTTTTTTATGGGGATACCGATCCAACCGATGCTAAGCTACATTGTAGATTTGTGGATCAATATTTATTTGGCTTTTTGTTTTGGCTTTTTGACTGCATAACCTTTTTTGCTATGGAAAAAGCGGTTTGTTTCGCTTCCTGTTATTTTTGCATTACTGGAAGCGAAAGGACATTTTCGATGTTGCAATCTTTAGGAGACAGTTTTCTGCATGATTAATTCTCTACCAGGCTATGACTTGTCAGAAAGAGAAGTTAGAAAACTGCTTTTATACATACTAACATACTGAATGTGTGCTGAATAGCAGTTACACACCTTCTTATAATTACACAATGAGTTACGTATTGATTGTAAAACTCTCCTCTAAACGGCTCAATCCCCCTGGTCAATGAAGTCCATTTTTGGTATGTTGGGTATTTGTTTTTATGATCAATTAAGTCTGAGGGAGACAGTTAAACTCACCATGTACAAACACAGGCTGTTTTAATTGTCCTGATTCCCACTGTACTCATATGTGTCCGGGATTACTGTTAAGCCTGCCCAGTCTGGTTTACTCATTAGTGCTGTACACACACACACACCCACACCCACACCCACACACACACACACACACGCCTTGTCCAAGAGCATTGGTGTTGATCATTGTTGTGGCATCCTTATGTAATGGGACGTGTGTATTTCAGAGTTATACATGAAATCAAAAGTCCTCAGTTACTCACATATACGGTCTCACCACCATATACGGGTAAAGCAATTATATTTTATAGTCAGTCTTGTACACCAGTAATGAAAAATATTGCCAAAGTCTTTTTGACTCACTCCGGCATACGAGCTCATTTTCGAACACACAATAAACTATTTAAAAAAAGGGTTGGCTTCGATTTTACCAGTCGATGCAAGTAGAAGCCTATGTTTTTCTAACCTCAAGCATATTGTTGACATTGGCTTTGACATTTGTGATACTGCCCCAGCCTGCCACTTCCTCTAGCCACCAGAACACAACAGACTGTGCAGCTTTTCAAAGGCCAATTCATTATTTGTGAGGTTAGACGGCACTGCGGCGTCCCATTGAAACCCACACGGTGCTCAGTCTGCTACGCTCGCTCCCCTTGAGTCATATAATGTGTCAACGTTCATTTACCCAATACCTGGCCTCACTCTCAAAACAAACACAGTTGGCCAATCCTTTCTCTAAATGTAGACCCTTGACCTACGTGATGAAATAGTAGCGTTGCGATATCCAGAGTGCTTTTGTCTATTACTCATGGTCAACTGTGATTCAATCCTTAAATTCCCCCACCTCACACACACGGTGAGTGGTTGCTTCACCGGCAAACATTTTGAGATGTTGCTCCTGTCAGACGTCTGACAGGAACTCCACCCTTTTTGACCCGTGCTGGTGGAGTCGTCCAAAGTGCTTGCCTAATGGCCCTTTCAAAAGCTCTGCTTAGAGCTCTATGATGAGATAAAACAAAGCACTCGCCCTGCCGCTACCTGTGGTCATTCAAGAGTCCTTAAAGTACAAGGCCGGCGTGATTCCATGTTTCTTTGCTGATCCCGACATTCCTGACAACCTGTTTGACAAGATCAGGCAAGCCAGTGTCCTCTTCCCATGCCTGCTGTTTGTGTTCCTACTTCATCGCTGATGGGATGACGGCACCTGGCTTTTTTTATTGTATGCGTTTATTCCCTTTGGATGATTTATGGTTAGTTTTTCTTATCGTCGCTATGGTAACATTGTTATCAGTGTTGATGAACAGTGTGCCAAGGTTTTGCCTACTGACTGCATAGTGAACGTGGGTGGAGATAAGGGGGCAGCGATGGGGGTCGCTAGGAGTGAGTAGGTAGGTGGGCATAGCGTAGGTGGGGTAGATTAGTGGAATGTTGTGAAAGGGAAAAAGGCAGTGAAGGTTGTGCAATGACGACGATTTCACAATTTAAAAAATGCATCAGCCAATTGTTAAATGTAAGTGTTGAGTATTCTCATTGTTCATTGTGCAGGTCGATTTAAAAAAGTGAATTATTTCGGACTCTATCTAGGGGGCCAGGGGGACCCGAAAGAACTCATCTGAAGACATGGACCAGCCGAGAGGTAAAGACAGACGCATACATGTGCATGCACGCACACACACGCACACGCACACACACGCACACGCACACGCACACGCACACGCACACACATACTCACAGTTAGGTTGTGGGTCAAAAACCAAAACTGAAATTACATTGGTACGTGTTTGTGATATCACTGCTAAAACCTAACATGTGTTTTAGGTGTTATGGCTAGGGGGCAGGAGGCTCCATCGCTGAAAGAGAAAATGGCAAAGTACCAGGCGGCCATTTCCAAACAGGGCCTCTCAAAAGCTGTAAGTCTATTCTCACTCAACGTCGTTTACCATCACTTATTGTGTTTATTTTGATTGATGGAAAAAAAAGCGTGAACGGGTACAAAATGAGATTCCCTACAGATATTATTGAACAAGTTGTTGTTTGACAAATGACATTGCAAACATCCAAATGAAAAGTAGAATAAAATACAGTCTGAAGGGCATTAGGAGAGCCATATTCATCAAAATAATTGATGAAAGGCCAAGACTAGTTATGATTCTTTGACACATGAAAGATAGATCACACCATGTTTGCCAAACAACCAGGGGGCGGAGTTACACCTTGTTTTCTGTTTTTTTGTTATGGAAATGTTGAAGAGAAACTGACTGTGAGTTGATAAAGCTTTTAGAAGGGGAAGTGGATTTCTATAGTGGCCAGTCTAAACGGTTGATTTGACACCTTTACACTTTTTAAAAGTTAACTACTACTACTGGCCGAGTGTGTGTTCGCCAATTACACGCTTACAGATCCACCCAGTTCACCCAGATTTGAGCTCGTCTGCCATCAGTCTTTAGATTATTAATCTAAAGTCTGATTTGTGAGACTAGACAAAGGGGACAACTTTTATTAGCCTAATGGAATATAGTATACACACCATTATCTTACTTTCTTTCATTGTCTTCTCCTCAGGGCCAAGCTACAGAGATGCCTAGTCAAAAAGTGTCTTCACTTCAAAAAAGTACATTTGAGTGCAACGGTGAGTGTGAGGATCTCAGGTTGCCCAAGCCCACCGGCGGGTCATTCATTATTCAGAGCCTAGATAAAGCAGGAGGAATCCACTCATCCCACACATTGATTTGGCTCGGTACAGGAGCCACTGCTGTTATTTACCTTTTGCCACGACTGTTAATTTCACTGACAATTGAATTGGAATAAATTAATTAGATATATGTAAGTGTACCTTGTTTAAAACTATACATTTTAACACTTCCCTTTTAAATGTGAAATAAAAAAATAAAAAAGAATAATAATTGACTATATGGATGAAGGGTTTGTCAGAACGTGATTCAAGTTAAGTATTGTACATCAGTTTAATATACCAGTGTATGTCTGTTGATCTCTTCCAGGAGACAGTGACCAACCCAAGGTATCCAGGGTAAGCCGGTCCTCTAAACAAGCTAATGCACAGCACATTGTATTCATCTGATTTCAGTCCTTATTATGGATTTGCTATATATGTGCAATGTGTCCCTCTAGAAGTTCTGCCCGGCAGTGAGAGAGACGTGCATTGCATGTCTAAAGACCGTGTACCCCCTGGAGAAGCTAGTGGCAGATAATCACGTCTACCACAACACCTGTTTCCGCTGTGTCCACTGCAGCATGAAGCTCAGGTTGGTGTTCATGTGACCATCCCGCCTGTACGCATGACACTGGCCGCCACGCAGCTATATGTAGCACCCATCGTTATCGTCAGCCCACTTTTCATTTAAAAAGGACAATAGAGCAGACTTTTGGGGGTGTGCCTCAGCCCAGTCTACTGACCTTTCAATGAAAAGTGGGCTAAAATTGGAGATAACGACAGTAATAAATAACAATAGTAAACAACCCCAACAAGAAATTCAAGGCACACCAATTGTAGGGAATGATTATGAACAATGCACATAAAGACATTATTACAAGGATACGTTGGGAGCAATTTTCACAGTAGGCTTAGGCCATTTTACACACGTCAGATTGCCAAAAAAGGCACAGGCTCATAGAAATAGAGAGGCAATTGTATTATTTGTCAAAAATATGTATTGAAATGAAGCAAGAACTTGCGTTATGTGGAATGAATAATCAAATGAGGCAAATAATTTATAGTCAGATAAAGCAAGCAAATTTCCGACATCATTTTTAAGACACTCTTAAAAAAGACTTGGACTCCGGTAGATCATTTTGGATTCTGGTAACTTGTGATGGCATTTGCTATTATTTATGACATTTTCTAGACTAAATGATTCAATCGGAAAAATGATTGTCGATGAATCGACTATAAATAATCATTAGTTGCAGCCCTAATATGTATTGAATTTCACAGCACACCTAGCCTTGCCACACTGGTTGGGAACCACTGCTGTAACTCACTGTTTCTCACTTTAAAAAAAAAATCATCCTCTGCTTTGTAGTCTAGGGAGCTACGCGTCTCTCCATGGCAACGTCTACTGCAAGCCCCATTTCAGCCAACTGTTTAAGGCCAAGGGAAACTACGACGAGGGGTTCGGCCATCGGCCCCACAAGGAGCTATGGTCGCCCAAGGCCGACGGAGAGGAGGACGGCGACGACACGAGACCAAAAGATCCCGAGGGGACGCCTGCGTCGGCTCATCATCCGGCCCAGAGTGCCTCGGAAAACCAGTACGCCCAAAATGTAGAGGATGCTCCGCAGGTCAAGGTGACCGACCTGACGGCCCGCCTGGAGACACACGGCCAGCCCCGGGCAGGCTCGGCAGAGAGACAGTTCCCCTCAGAGAAACCTGCCGAGACCCGCAGGCTGAGGATCGCCTGGCCCCCTCCGGGAGCCGACGACCAGCCCGCCGGTCCCCAGAAGCTCACCCCAGATGTGGAGGGCGTCGTCGGCGCGGGTGCGGGGCGGCCATGGAAGGCCAAGTGGCCCCCGGAGGACGAGTGCGTCTCGTCCAACCCGAGCACAGAGCGGGCCGAGCTCAAGAGCCTGAGGAGAAGCTCCTCGTTGAAGGAGCGCAGCCGGCCTTTCACGGTGGCGGCGCGCCCCGGCAGCCTGCGCCCCAGGGAGCCATGTCCTCTCAAAGACCTGCTGGAGCGCAGGGGCTCGCTGGAGAACATGCACACGCCGGAGGAACCATCCGGGGGAAGCGACGAGAAGGAAGAGAGAGAGCAGAAGACGCACGAGCCGCCAAGAGAAGACGTGGTGAGTGAGAGAGCAAGTGGGAGAGTCTCTGTGGGGGAGGCAGAAGAATCAGTGGAAAGCGATCAATTGCCAGAAGATAAGCTGGCCGGCCTGAATGGCTCCGCAGATGTCTCACCGTCCCCCTCGCCACCTCCCCAGCCCAATGCTAACAGCAGCTCTCAGGATGTTGGTCACTGGGAGGAGGAGGAGGAGGCGGAGGAGGAGGGGGGAGACGATGCCTTAGAGGAGCTGACCGTGGAGGATGAGATCAAGAAGAATCGTTTTTATGAAGACGAGGACGATTAGGAGGGAGACGTCTCGAGTCAAATAGCATTGTGTGATTTTGTACGCTTGCGTCATACAGTGCTACATCAAATGGTTTCAAATTTACCACAAGTCTTGATTTCCATGATTTTCCATGACAACTGTACGTTATTATGGGGGACATTCATAATAACACAGTGACGTAAACTAGCAATTAGTGCTGCTTTTTTTTGCATACTGTTAAAAGAAATTATCTGATCTGCCTTTTTCATATGATTGAATGCATTATAACGGGCCTCTAGAGAGCAAGGGTCAGTGGATCTCTGGACAGGGTTAGCTGGAAACCTACATGGCCATCATGTGAAGGGTGTTACACAAAACATATTGTGACACAACTCTCTCTCTATATATATATAGATATATATAGTAATATATATAGATATATATATCTATATATATAGAGAGGTCTGATTTCTGAGCTTTTTGAGCCATTTGCCAAGATTATAAATTAACAATCAAAACAAACATAATATTATGTATAAGAAAGTCCTGCCGTTTCACCTTGCTTCATTCTTTATGATCAACAAGGGAGATTATCAAATGTAACCCATTCTCCATCAAATGTATTTTCTTCAGTGTAATATCTCAATGGCTTCACTAAGCACTATCTATAACAAACTTTTGGCAATATTTTGTTTTTTGTTAATATGCATTACCAAATATGCAGGGATGCTCTATACAGTTGAGCCTGATCAATTACATTTAGGGCATTTAGCAGACGAACATACAAGTGCTTAAGGTTTTATATATATGGGGGGGGGGTAGTAGAGGAAGGAGGCTGTCTGACTAGCGCTTGGAGGTAGGGCGGGGCGGCTCCGTTGACGGCCTTGTAGGCAAAGTACCATTGTCTTGAATCTGATAACGAGCTGCTACCAGGGTGGAGCCAGGGAGGCCCAGCCAGGAGCGAGTCGCAGTAATCGAGGCGGGTGATGACGAGCGGTTGGGACCAAGGGGAAGGGCCGGATCCTGCGGATGTTGTACAGAGCAAATCTGCAGAACCGGGCCACCGCGGTGATGTTGGCCATGCAGCACAGCTGTTAAACCCCATACCCACATGTCCTCAACAGGGACCGGTGTCACATGTGAGGGCAGTCCTTCCCCCGGCACGAAGAGGAGCTCAGTCTTGTCAAGGTTGAGCTTCAGGGTGATGCGCACTAATGTCTGCCAGACATTGAGATGCGAGTTGTAATAAGGAGGAGGGGAAAGAGAGGAATAGTTGAGTGTCGTCCACGTAGCAGTGATGGGAGAAACCATGTGACTACAGAGCCTAAAGATCTGGTATATAAGGAGAACAGCCGCGGTCCTAGTACTGAGCCTTGAGGGACACTGGGGTCAAGGGGGCAGGGTTACTGGTCTAGCCTCCTGGTCCTGTCTTATATAGTCTTAGATCCGCCCTACAATCAAGTCTATTGGCTACACCTGAAGTGGCCGAAACTGGCTGATTGCCCGCTTAACAACAACAGTTAAACACTTATATGATGCTAGCTATTTGAATTAGCACTACCAACGGAAATGCAACAAGCACAAGTTCCCACTAAGGTCTATACTCACCAGCAGCAAGATAACATGCAGCTCCTCCTTCAGTATACAAGGAACTTGGGACCATTTAGTACCTACATAAACATGTGCTAGATCTGTACAGTGTACTTATGGCAGGACTACATTGATTGTATGTATAGGCGTTCCAAAACAAGTTGAAAGTGTTTTCTCTTCATTCTCTAATGCCTTTTAAGTTGATCTGTAGGTAAAACGGTGATGGTTTATGATAAGTCTCTCTACTCATGTTTTTATACATTTTTACAAATGACCAAATATGTTTTGCATTGTGTTTTGTGCAAATAAAATTGCAATAAATGCATTTATAAATTACCTGCAGCCTATGTGGAATTTGTGCAGTGAAGTCTCAGACTAATGTTCAAGCTGTATATGAACCAGAGATAGTTTCATATTATTTTTCACATTACTAAATATATATTTTGTAAGTGTGTCGATGTTTTCCTACCAAGGTTAGTTGGGACACATTATCTCTCTTTCAAGTGACCCTCAAAATGTTGTGGACTAAGAAGGAATATAATGAAGGCACAGCAACAACAAACTCCTTGTTGCTCCTGCTCCATAGTATTTATTTGGCCAGTATTTATTCAGTGTTCAGGTGAAGGAGGTGTCAATGTGTCGTCATGCGTCATGCATCATCTTGAATCAAATCACACAGAAAATGCATCATTAACGTTAAGGACACACAATTTGTCTGCAGCCCATATAATTTAATAATTTAGTCATTCAAACAGCTTGTATTGAATTTGTAGATCCCTGCCATTTAGGAGCAGGAAGGGGTTAGGCAAGAATACAGGTGCACTGCAGACATTGGGGATCCAATCCAGTATGCTTTGGCTGTGGGGCAAAAGTAGTGCCAAGACACTACACTATTTTGGACATTTTTTGTTGTTTTTAGATTCTCCCAATAAAATAAATTACACATTAACACATGAACAAACACTTAAAAATGCTTTGGCATAGCCTAGTGAATGCTTTAGTCCCTGACTGACAAAGCTGGATTGATCTTAAATTTCAACCCTGGAAGCTAGAGAGAGAGAGACAGTACAGACTCTTTATTAAGTACAAAAACTGTTTTAGTACTCGAGCGAAATATAACATGAACAGTCTTTTAAATATAAAACATACATGCACACACTGGAACAATGAAAAGAAAGACATAGCTATGTTAAAATGGCATTATTGACTTGCATGAACAAGGAAATAACTTGTTTTTTCCTCCTAAATGAACGATGGTTTTATATTGGCACATTATATGCAGCTCAAAAGAGGTCCAGACACTTAATGTTCTGCATCTATAAAGTGCTGACCATTTAAAAGTATACTCCATCACTTGCTTAGAAAACCCTTAAAGTATCAAAACCATTTAAAGCACCTGAGAGTTGAAAATCAATCTATTTATTTTAATAGAAGCAGTCGAATAGCAAAATATTCCTGCTGCTCCATTTAGCCACATAAACAACTATAATATTCTGGCTGTTCCATCCCATGTCCTGTGTGTGTGTAGGCTTATTATGTTTCACTTTGCAAACTACTTTGTTTACTTTTATTTAGCAGATGCTGAGTTATACAGTATATTCAGATATAGGTCATGAAGGTGCATGTAGGCTGTGGACATTGGGGATCGAACCCAGAACCATTTGGCTTCGAGTAATAGTCATTTTTCTGGCTGAATTAACAATCTAGTCGGTGTTGTCTTTGTTTTAATAATCAGAGGAAAGGGTTTTTGGTGGTTTGAGTTAAGGCCAACCACAACTGATACAAGCATTTTTTATCGAGTTTTTATTGTCTTATTCAACACTCACTGGCAGTGTTTTAGTAGCAGTGTTTTTACAATCTTGAGCTGCAGCCCATTTCATAGTCTGCCCGGTGCTTTTATCTGATGATGTAAGGTCAGCCAAATGCACTTCTGTGTTTTTGTGTTTTACCATATGAATATACATGTTTAATCATAGTTATCAATAGATATTAATCAAATATGACCGAGCACATTTTGAAATAGTAAATATCAAACCATACATTCGATACAAAATGCAAGAATTGTAGAAAAAGAGGATTTCAATTATAAATGGCAGTTTTATAATTTATATTAGGTACTTTGGCACAGCTTAGATTAATCTTAAGTATCAACTATTATGCATATCCATCTTTACAATGTAATTGTTGTTTTTAAACTACCATGGAAGACAGCATCTGGACAGTGTGATTGCGGTATTAACATGTGATAAGGTTTAAGGACAGACCTTTGGTCAGTCAATTCATGCCTACAAACTCTTAAAAAAGGCTAAAAGACGGGTGAGTTTAACATTGCCCTTTTCAAGTTTTCTTGAATGCAGTTATGCAAGAAACAACGCTGCTTGCTACCTATTGCTCAAGTGATATAAATAATACAGCAGGCTGATTGTCATTTACTGCAATTGTTTAAGCAACACTGCCAGCAATGTTGCTCACATTTTCCACAATGCTGAATTACTGGTGACTAAAGAGACAATCTCAGCAGCGAGGTGTTTCATTTTCAATTGTCCTCACCATTTGCAGAAAATAGTTCTACTATATAATGTTTCAAATATAAAATATTTTTTAATTCCAAAGGATGGTTGTCTAATAAGGTCTAAAAAATCTTTTTGTTACCGTTTTCTTTCCAACTCTCTTAGAGCCAAATATAAAAATAAGTGGTATTACCCTTTATCTTGTGAGTTCAATAAACTATTTTGTAGTTTGTAGTAGAAACTGCAGTATGAACAATATCTTATCTGATTGAATAAAAGCATTCATATATCATATTATGCGAAC
The DNA here is from genome assembly GCA_027122575.1 of Merluccius polylepis. Classification (NCBI taxonomy): domain Eukaryota; kingdom Metazoa; phylum Chordata; class Actinopteri; order Gadiformes; family Merlucciidae; genus Merluccius; species Merluccius polylepis. The sequence goes on along the minus strand of JAOPJH010000025.1, from coordinate 2,592,140 downwards.
TATAATATTGTAAACTATAGTTTAGTTGATAACACTAAACTATAAACTATTGTAAACTATAGTGAAGAGACTTGGCAACCGAAGCCTACAACTCACGATTGATGAACGGCAGCCATTTTCCTTGATGTGAAAATCAGCTCCCACAATATCTGGCTGCTGATGCAGACTACCACGTTGATATTTGATCTCATTACTCATCGCTCACTAACATAATAGGATCAGTTATAAGCCAACTGATGAACCGTATTCATACATTAAGAATTTGAATGGACAAGAATGCTCAAAGTTTTCTTTTGAGGTGGACAATGAACCCAATGCCTAGCTTAGTGTTGTGGTCTGCGTGGGAATTAAAAGTGGATAAAACAAATAAAAAAACCTTTTTGGGTTGTGAGTGTGTCGGCACACCAGCGGTTGTTGTCAGTAGAGCGCTCACCTTGTTGTACCGCTCATTTGCATAACCATGGCAACAATGCAAAACTGAATAGGTTTAACATGGCGGTGCCAGAGAGCTACAGTATACTTCAGTGAGTGTGCTTAAAGCCAAGCTACAGTCCCCCTCGTGTTCCCAGTACCCTGGTCAGCCGCTGAGGGGACGCAGCTCCACGCGGACCTTCTCCCCTGTGCTCATCATGCCCACGGTGGGGTAGAAGCCCCCTAGTGGTAAGGCCACCTCCCTGCGGCCGACGATCTTCCCGTTCCGCGTGAAGAACACCTGTCCCAACACAAGGGGTCAGCAAAGAACAATGAGAAGCAACACCTAGATTTCCCACAGTTCCCCCATTAGCTAGCCCAGATACACTCCTGGTTTCTCTTGTATTCCTAGAATCACAAAGAAGTCAGACATCTCACCATGACCTTCCGCCCCTCCGGCTCTTCTCCGTCCTCTTCGTCTTCGTCGTTGTTTGCGTACAGGTCGTTCCGTACCTGGCTGTACTTCGGTTGCGTGTCCGGCTCCCAGTCTTCCATGTCGTCTGTGTGAGGGGCGGGAAACACTTAGAAAGTCAGGAGGTTGTGTCGGTGACAACGGTTGACGTACGTTTCTACAACGTTCACCATTCAACATTTCGACAGCAGTGTTATTTTTCTGTTTGTGTAGACATTTATTTGCATTTAAATTCTGACGACTCGGACTCATGTGCTTGTGAGTCGACTTGGACTCAGTTCTGGTGGGACTCAGATTCGACCTCGAGGTTTTTGGACTGGACTGCTACAACGGTGGTACATGGAGAGACTGACCGCCACTGTCTTGGTTGTAGTCGCGAGGGAACATGATGCCACAGCCCATGATGTCCCCCTCGATGCAGCGCGGGCCGAACGGGTCTCCCAGCCCGCTGCCCTGGAACATCTTGCCGTCATCTGCAAAGACACGCCTCCCGGTTAGTCGTTAATCTACGGCCTATCCGTCATTATGTGCGTCTATGAGCGAGAGAGTCAACGGTGCTTATTTTATCTTCCTCACTTCATATTTCAGACCATTTTAATATCAAATAATTTTTTCACAGAAAATAAACGTGTTACAGATGCAGATCGACAGGAGTCACTCTCGTAGAGATATTTACTTAAAAAACTATTCCCTTCATTGGGTTGCTCTGATGCCTTACAGATTCAACTGTTGATCTCGAGATTTAGAGTTTTAGCAAAGACATTACCGCAATCACTAATACAATTATCACCGAAATGATCAAATACATGACTGGGTGGTCAAAATTCCTCCTGCACCCACCAGCATGGTAGGCAATGGATCCTCTGCTCCAACCAGGGTGTCTGTCTTTAGGGTAGTCCTGTCAATCACAGAAAAAATATATAGCATTTAATAACATTCAAGACCAATTATGTGCTAATCCTAACCCTGAAGATACAACCACCTTTTTTTTGCTCCCTTCAAAGGGAAATGCACATTATTGACTGTAGGGGGAGCATTATGCCTCACTTGTACATTTAAGATGATCACCTTCAGGGATTACTAGCCCTAATCCTACTTAAATGTTAAGTCCCATTGTATCAACAAAAGTACGAGTCAGACACTAGATGATGCCTGAATGATAAAACAAGGAGGGCTTCATCCTCCTTCATGTCAAGGTGCCAACGAGACCCTAAATATCTGAAAATCAAACGCATCACCAATCACATACCATTACTGTAGCAATTGGAAACGAGTCAACCAACTTAATAACCATGTATGAAATATAATGGTTATGGCCAAGCAATCCAAAAAATGATGACCATTTATAGACTGCCAGTGTGCATCGCTCTCTCGGCTTCAGAGAAACACTCTAACAGCTGCGGCTGGCGGTGGGAGAGGCCTAACCTCTCAACCATTACAGCACTATAGAAATCATTATCTAATTGAAAGGGAGGGAACGGCATGTCTTTTTTTTCATGGCAATACAGCAACGCAAAGGAATGCACCAAAACACAATCCCACCTTCACCCCAATACAATGGGAGTCTAAGTGACCACTTGTTGCCTAAACCACAAGTGGGTCTCAATATTTGTAACCAGGGGCAACACCATTTTTTTTCTCTCTCCTTGAAAGCTTTAACACTGTTGTTCCCAACCTTTTTCTGGCCCGTTACCCCATTTATAGCTCGGGAAACGTTTGCGACCCCAACTTTAACTTTTGTGCATCCGCTTCCACACAAATTGTTTTTAACCAATTAACAACCGCCAGTTAGATCAATGTCCCGGTGAAGGTAATCGCATCACTCTACTACACACCAAGTGATTAGTAGTAGTTTGCTCGTGGATATAGATCATTAAGCAGTCAGTTCGTATACAGGACATCTACAAGACCTTTAAAAAAATAAAATGGTTTGCTAAAATGTACTATCAAATATACAAAGCTTATCTCCTGCGACCCCCATATGCATATCAGGGGACCCCAAGGCCCCGACCCCAAGGTGGAGGACAACTGCTTTAACGTAACTAACAACAACAGACCGTCGGGAAAAAATGGATACCATTGACAAGATGTGGAACAGATTTCAAAATGAAACCACAGGAATGAATATTCATAAACGCCACGCCAAGACCGCAGACAAAATTCGTTTCCCATAGAAAATGACTGAATGAATGGAAGGTCCACTCTGTGATTCACACCCGGAGGGGGGAGGGGGAGGG
>JAOPJH010000025.1:2550819-2567374 GCA_027122575.1 Merluccius polylepis | reverse complement strand
TATTTTTTTGCAATGATGAGGCATTAACTCATAGCTTGCACACACATACCGTAGTTTAGTCTCAAGTCAGCTCAAGGCGTGCTTCAATTCAATGTAATTAAAAAACGACCCTGTCCCCTGGGGGCCCCCCTTCCTATGCAGCTGGAGGGTCTGCAGCGCTACGGGCCCATGTGGAAGGCCAGCTTCGGGCCCATCCTCACTGTGCACGTGGCGGAGCCGTCCCTGATAGAGCAGATCCTGAGGCAGGAGGGCCGCCACCCCATGCGCTCAGACCTCTCCTCCTGGAAGGACTACAGGAGGCTCAGGGGTCACGACTACGGCCTGCTCACGTCGTGAGTATGGGGGGGGACTTCATGCTCTCTGGTCCCCTGTAGCTTACCTCCACTATGATGCAACCCATCATCATAGTTACAAATATAGTTATTCTGATTGATGATCTTTCATGAGGGTGTAGTCTGAGACTCTGGTGCAGATGTCATAATAATAATAATAATAAATCATTGCGTTTATATAGCGCTTTTCAAGACACCCAAAGCGCTTTACATAGTGTGTGTGTGTGGGGGGGGATATGACACCTCATCCGCTACCACCATATACAGTATAATAAATACTTGGTGATGCTGTGATCTACATGTAACGCTCAAAGAAGCACCAGGGATTTTAATTCCCCCAAAAAAACCCGTGTCACGTTCACGTCTGTGTTTGTAAAACGTGTGTGTGCTTGGGTGTGTTTGCTGCTATTCCAGCGAGGGGGAGGAGTGGCAGGGCGTGAGGAGTCTCTTGGCGAAGCACATGCTGCGTCCGCGGGCCGTGGAGGTCTACGACCACGCCCTGAACGGCGTGGTCAGCGACCTGCTCGCCAAACTCCGCCACAGTCGCCGGCGCCCGGACGGCCTGGTCCCAGACGTGGCCAGCGAGTTCTACCGCTTCGGCCTGGAGGGTGAGCGGCTCGTTTTTTCGCGGCCCCCGGTTCAATCATGTACACTTTTACTCTGCAATGTCACGATGATGACCCAGGTTATGTCGTCTCTCACGCAGACAAAGGGTTAGATATCCACAAATCAAGAGATTTGAAATGCAAGATTAGAAACAAAGCATTCCTTACAAAGCCAGGCTTAAGGTCAGGGTTAGGGTTATGTTAAGTGAGATGATTTTAGTGTGACTCAAAATGTGACCCAGGATGCAATGTGATGCAAGAATGAATAAAGCTCATTCATTTGAATGTAGGACAGCCATCCTTTGTTGTTATTTTCAAATATTAAGTAACAGTAATGACTTCGACGATTTGTTGCTTTGTTGGTAGAAATTACATATTTATGTTATGAGTCATATCGTGCTGTAGCAATTAAAAGGATATGTTATGCATTCCATATTTATTACATTATTAATGATGGAAATACGGAGTTAGATGCGCTGAAACAAAGAATCAGGATATAGTGTAAGATGACATACGCAGGATCACTTTTACAACTATAGCACAATTGATTTAATGATTTCATTTTTGCAATGGCTTAACCATTTTGCATCTCTTCCTATCTCTCTCTCTCTCTCTCTCTCTCTCTTTCTGTTGCTCTATCTCCCTCTCCTCTCCTCGCCACCTGTCTCCTTATCTCCCCCCTCTGCAGGTATCTCCTCCGTGTTGTTTGAGTCCAGGATCGGGTGCCTGGATCCGGTGGTTCCTGCGGAGACGGAGCACTTCATCCAGTCCATCAACACCATGTTTGTCATGACGCTGCTCACCATGGCCATGCCCAACTGGCTACACCGGGTATTCCCCAAACCCTGGAAAACCTTTTGCCAATGTTGGGACTTCATGTTTGACTTTGGTCAGTAAACACAGCATCATATTTGAGATAAATCAAAGTCAATCCATGTGCTCATCAATACGCCACTTGCTCACTTCATTATCTATTACCTTGGGCCGTTGAAACGATAGGACAGTTCGATGGGCAGTTCTTAAAATCCATATGTTGTATTTGCCTGTATTTATTTATATTCACGCAACATTTAGATCAGAGCGTAAAGCAATCTAAAGTATTTATTTGTTTCATATTCCTCAACACAACATCATATTTGCGTGCTTACATGAACGCTTACCAAGCCTCAATGATCATCGAATGACAAGTTTAGATGCCCTTTTCAAATTGCCTATAATTAAAATAGACTCATGTACTCTAAAGCTGACCCCTCACCTACGTACGTATATATATATAATATATATATATATATTCCTGTAGCTAAAGGTCACATAGACGAACGTCTGAAGAAGGATGCAGAGAGCGTGGCTCGCGGAGAGCAGGTGGAGGGACGCTACCTCACCTACTACCTCACCCAGGCAGGCCTGCCCATGAAGACCATCTACAGCAACGTCACCGAGCTTCTCCTGGCGGGAGTGGACACCGTAAGAACGCCTCCCTTGATTCACCTCGCTTTTTTTTAATTACTTTGTGCCTTCCAGTTATTTTAAACTTTTTGCCCTTCAGCCAGGTCAATTATTTTCGCAAAATGACGAGCATAATAAATGAAAGTCATGACCCAGCGCTCTCGTCCCATCCCCTAGATCTCCAGCACCATGTCCTGGTCGTTGTACGAGCTGTCGCGTCACCCTGAGGTGCAGGCGTCCCTTCGAGAGGAGGTGTTGTCGGTGCTCGGCGCCCGTAGGATCCCCCAGGCGGCAGACGTTGCTCGGATGCCGCTCCTAAAGGCCACGGTCAAGGAAGTACACCGGTAAAAAAAAAAATTACAATTAAAAAAATTTATATTTCATTATATAAACCAATAAGTGATGTGTGCAGTTGTATAATAAATATTATACTTTGGTTTCTTCAGATTATACCCCGTTATCCCCGCCAACGCCAGGGTCATCACAGAGGGCGATATTGAGCTGGGAGGCTACCTCATTCCAAAAAATGTAAGCTTATCTTTCAAGTCGACACTTCGTTCGTCCATAAGGATATAATGGACTCCATTTGCTTCCATCCATCCAGTTCTCAGGAAATTCATCTCGAGCTGTGACGTGCAATAAATGTGTTTTTTCCCCACTTTATTCTTATTTATGATTATCGATCATCTCGAATGCCCGCCTCTCAGTGTGATTTCCACACATCTGCAAGGCAATATCTCATGGTGTCGTTGAATAGGGATGTGGAAGGTCAGTGGAATCACCAATCACTAATTCTACGTTTGATCCACCCAGACTCTGATTACACTGTGCCATTTCGCAACCTCCCGGGATCCCGCGGTATTCCCGAACCCGGATGAGTTCCAGCCCCAGCGCTGGCTGAGCCGTGGCGAGAGCCACCACCCCTACGCGTCGGTTCCTTTTGGGTTCGGGAAACGCAGCTGTGTCGGCCGCCGAATCGCTGAGCTGGAGCTCTATCTTGCACTTGCCAGGGTAAGTTTGAGTAACTCAACTGTTTCTTATTTAAAGTGGGATTAATCAATTAATCAGAGTGTGATTCTGCGTATTTCCGGTAAAAACATGAAGGGAGGGGCTTGTCTCGGATATTGATTGGCGTTTACAGTAGCCAATAGTGCCACCAGATTGAGAGTAGCTAGCCGCAAACATCGGAAAGCCGTGACGACAGCCTGCTCTCCGTTCCGGAGGACTTAAAACTTGAGAAAGCATTTTCATTGGACGCAAAATTAGTAAACGCCCCTGAGTGTAGGATGAGTCATCAAACATTTGAAAGAGATATATGAGCAATTTACACGGGGACACAGGATTAACACTGGGAAAAAATAAATGTAATTTCATGGGGTCTTTGAAGGGGAACACGCAGGCAAAACCCCAGAACATAAGTGATCATCATGATTACCGAACATGTTGAATTGGACCTGAATCTACTATGAACACCTCCATAAATAAAGCAGAGACATACGGCTATCTGCTATATGCAATGGTTTTTCCCTCTGAATTGTAATTCTTGTATTCAAAATATATAATGATAACAATATAATCTGTCACATTATATTGATGAACAATAATGAATCATGGTTTTTTTTAAATTCCTTTTCCTGGTCCCACCAGATTGTGATGGAGTTTGAAGTGAAGCCAGACCCAGAGGGGGGTGCTGTTCAACCGATGACCCGGACCCTCCTCGTTCCTGAAAGTGCCATTAACCTCCAGTTTATTGACCTGTGATCTGTAGTTCTGATTAGATCAGTGACGTTAAAATCCACTATACTAGACTTTGCATTTCCAAGAGAATGACACAACTGTGAGTTGATGTCTCCTTTCTTCTCATTGCTCTCTCCAGACATTTTGCAATAGATTTGGGCACTTCTGGTTTACTTGGTGAATCGATTGTATGGCAAAGGCATTATGACATTCATTTCAGGTCAACTGTAGCTGTTTCTGTGTGGTTCTGTAAAGTTGTTTTTTTTTATAGGATGATCATGGTATATTATCAGAAAAATGTTTGTTTGATGGGTCTCACTAGCAATGGCAGCTGCTACTTGGAACAAAAATCCCTTTTAATAATGCATATTGCCACATTTCAAAATGCCGAAATACAGCACAACACAGTTTCTGTATATATCTACATTGTCTGTAAATGTATATATGTGTACACATTGCAAGTGTATTTATCTACCTTGGATTATTTTTTTCATGTCTAAAGATAATGTGCAAAGTGACTATTTTGTGAACCTTTTTGATAATGCTCTATCTGTATTCTGTATTTATTCCTATGTAACACATTTGGAAATGTGTGTATTCAAGGGGCATCAAATTGGTTTGTATAACCTTGTAGCATGTAACGTATTTGGCACGAATCATCTTCTAAATAGTCATTTATGTAAATAATAGTTTGTGTCAATTTTGTTTATAATTTGTTTTAAAAGACTCACTTTTCCCCATGTCATGTGGTTTGTCACCTATGAAGTCTGCCTAATAAGCTAATATTTACACGTAGGCAGTTATTTCTAAGAAATACAGTGCTGAGTATTGTTCCTGTAGGGGATGGCAATGACCATGGACATTGTATTACAGTGCACTGGTCTGGGTCAGTACTTATACTGGTCTGGGTCAGTACTCATACTTTCCAACAGTAAACCAATATCTTGCAATACATGTCTAGCTCTGCTCCAGATTGTTTTATAATTAAAACCAAATGCCCAGAAAATCACATGGGTGTGTTCTGTTTCTATCTGATATATACCTGTTTATTTCTGTCTGTCTTCCCCCTTGCAATGCTGATGAAGAATAGCTGATGAAGAAAAGACACTTTGACCTTTTTTGAAAAAATATGCCTATATTGTTCAAAAGACGATATTACAATAGTGAGCAACGAGATTTAGATTAAAGTTTTCTGGCTTCGTTTCCAAATGACGCGGTCACATGTCTGTCCAGCAGGGGGCGAGGTCGGTGTTTTTGGTGGTGCACTGCCTAACAGTCAACAGGAAAACCAAAAGTGGTAGAAGAAGAAAACGGTAGCTAACTGTAGCTACCAAAGCTAAACATTTTTAGCTTAGCTCGTTCAGTTGTTATATTCATAGAAAATAAACGTAGCTATTACGTGGGCATGCTACGCCTTTCTACGCGCTAAAACGTATCGGATATACTACGAAAGTAACAGAGGTGAGTCACATGGCGGCGCGAATCAAATGTATATTTCAAGCTAATTAAGCTAGCTTATGCTAGTTATCCGTAGCTCATTATAATTACCACTGGGTTTTGGTGGTAATAAGGATACTGGTGCTAGCTAGCTAGCTAGTTTTCTTATAAATATTGGCGATTCTCAACATGTGATATCAGGTCTGGCTTAGTGTAGTTGTTACTTACATCCAACTTTTAGGCGCGGACGCTACAAGAAATGTAAACAAGTGTCTGCTAATGTAGCAAGCACCTGCTGATGTGTCTAGTAAACAATAGCACCAAGCCGGTAAGAGTAACCCCCAAGAGTGAAATACTCATTGTTAAAAACATAATTGGGTGGTCTTAAACATCATAAACATTATATATGTTTTGTTTTTTGTGTTGTTGAGATCAGATCTGGCACACCACCTGCACAAGCTGGTGGTATTGATAAAAGCACAGTTTGATTTTGTGTATATTCGTGACACCTAAGTCTTATTACATTTGCTCTGTCATCGTCTTCCATGCTGGGACTGCAGATGCAGGCGGGTCCACCTGTAGGCACGCCGATGGCGGTAGCAGGTGGTCAGAGTCGGTCTGAGGACGAGGAGCCTACAGGGAAGAAGGATTTGAAGAGGACCACGACACAAGCCTTTGGCGGTGGCATTCCCAAACGGAGGAGTTCGTCCAGGTTTAATTTGCCTCCATTTCCATAAGTATCGTACAATTAAATGTAAAAAAGCAGGTCATTTCTATTGATAGGATACAGGTGGCTTTTACAAAGATTTACTGATGTATGTATGCAATCCCATTTCACCTTTTAGGTCAATAAAGAGGAAGAAGTTTGACGATGAGCTGGTGGAAAGCAGCCTTGTGAAGTCATCCACCAGAGTCAAAGGCCCACCCGTCATAGAGCCAATCCGCTGCTCGGGGAGTGAGCCGTCGTCCAATGAGAAAAAGAAGGTAATCGCAAGAGTCCTCTAAATTAGAAAACTATACCAAAAGGACAGACTTTCAGATCGTTTTGATTTATTGTCATTCCCCTCCATGTCAGGTGACAAAGTCCAGCACTACACTAATGCCCCCCCTCACCATGGTAGTCACCCCCCCGCCTATCACCAAGCGGGTGAAGAAGAGCAAGCAGCCGCTGCAAATCACAAAAGACCTCGGCCGGTGGAAACCCACCGATGATCTTCTGCTTATCAATGCTGTCCTGCAGGTGAGTTCGAACGTGAATGCTGTTGTCTTGAAGGCAAAGGCATTGTAAGATAACTTTTGAGAAATAATAAAACATTTTATAAATGGTTTATAAACCTAAATTAAAAGAATGTACTGCTATAAGTCAACTCTTAGTTGGAAATGGTCTGTTTTATATTGTGTCACGGTCCGCTTTTCATTGTGCGAGTCTTATGTATGTCTTGTTCTGCATCCACCAGACCACAGACCTCACCTCTGTTCATTTGGGGGTGAAGTTCAGCTGTCGCTTCACTTTCCGGGAGATTAAAGAGCGGTGGTATGCTCTGCTCTACGATCCTGTCATTTCAAAGTAAGGGCGTCACGTCAAACGGCTCAATGCATCTCTCTTCCACTACAAATTTACCCTCATTTTGGTCTAGTACTTGAATGAACCCCTTTCTTTCCTGTTGCCTATGGTAGGTTGGCATGGCAGGCCATGCGACAGCTTCATCCAGAGACCATCGCTGCCATTCAGAGTAAAGCTCTCTTCAGCCAGGCTGAGGAAGCACTGCTGGCCAAGATTGGCTCGGTAAATGGCGTAAAGATCTCTAGATAGACATCTTGATTGAATGATATCTTTGTTTTACCCCATGCAGTGAAATTATTGAAAACCCGCCTTGTGGGGCTGATGTGTATTTATTTAAATTGAAAGTACAATTGTATTGTGACACTAAGGGGCGCTATTGTATTCATCTTTAAGAAGGGTTTATTTCACATTTACAACATAGATGGCAGTCAGCCAGTTAAAGGGATCATTCAGATTTTTTGGGGTTGTATGAGAAACTTATCTAGAGTCAGTGTATTACCTACAGTAGAAGGCGGTCAGTGCGCCCCAAGTTTGGAGAAGCCGACAGCTGTACCAGCACAGCCGCTCAGCAAAGTACTGCTGTGAACGGGGCCAGCAGCAAAACATATTTTAGCCATAGGCAGCTATCTGCTTCTCCAAACTGGGAGCGTGCCGCATTCTACTGTAGGTAATACACTGACTCTGTTAACACTGATAAGTACTTAAACAACCCCACATCAAATCTGAACTATCCCTTTTAAGATATGTCAATATTACACTGGTATGGTTATTAAATACGTTTTTTGAATACGGTGAGAAAAGCCATCGACTGTTTAAAAAAAAAAGAAGTAAAAAGTATACATTTCTAAATTATATCCTGGAGTCAATACATTGGATAAACTTTGTATTTTCTACTACTCAGACCAGTCAGCCTAAACTGGAGGTGTTCCAGGAGCTTCTGAGCAAGTATCCCAGTGTGTTTCACCCTTCCCGGACACCCAAGAGCCTGCTGGTGCACTGGCAGCTGCTCAAGCAATACTACCTCCTGGAGGACCAGAGTGGTGAGTTATTTTAAGCAATAAACCACGAGAGGCCGTGGTTTACACGGTTGAAAATAAATGAGCTAGGCTGTAGTTTGAGATATATAGCTGGCTGACCAGTGTAATAATTATAATGAATTCAGGCAACTCTTAATAACATCATATAATGATGAAAGACGTCTTATGATCATGCTTGGTGGCTTTGTCTTACAGTCCAGCCCCTACCGAAGGGTGACCAAGTCCTTAACTTCTCTGATGCTGAGCAGATGGTTGATGAGGCCAAATTAAAGTAAGGGAATCGCATCGCTTCTTGTATTCATTCCATCCTTTTTCTTGTTACTCTGGTTAGGACTTTCAGAAAACATACTTGAATGCAGTAATGACTATAATGTATTCTGCTCACCAGTTTTTGTGTGTTTTACCTAGGGACAGCAGGGATGAGGTGTTGGAGCATGGTAAGCATTCATGTTCATCAGCAAATACAATGTAGAATGGTCTAATATGTCTTGGGTTAGTTATGTTATTTTACTCTGTGAAAATATTCAAAGTGTAAATATGACATTATGGATTGGCTCATACCACAGGTTGCTTGTATTCCTAAGTCTTATCGATTGGCGTTCACCTAGTATGGGACATCTAACAGCAGGGTTAATTCCTGGCACCGTTGGTCTTTATTATTCTGGATGATTTAATTCACTGGTCTTTATTTTTCCCTCAGAGCTGATGATTTCAGATCGACACCAGAAGAGGGAGATCAGACAGTTGGAGCAGGAGTTGCCTCGTTGGCAGGTCCTGGTCGACAGCATCACTGGTCAGTTGGCTCTTATTTACTGCAGCCCCCACACACACACACACACACAATATATATTTGACATGCAGAAGTGTTTCTTCATCCTGAGGTTGTCATGTGTTGTGCTCCATAGGAATGAACGTCCCAGACTTTGACAACCAAACCCTTGCAGCACTGAGAGGTCGCATGGTGCGCTACCTCATGAGGTCCAGAGAGGTAAACACACTCGGCAGACTGGCTCTGTGAACAGTGTTGTGAATTAAACTCATCTTGATCATGTCCTATATCCCCTGTGTCTGACATTGGCCAGATAACCTTGGGCAGAGCGACCAAGGACAAACAGATAGACGTGGACCTGTCACTAGAAGGGCCTGCCTGGAAGATCTCCAGAAAACAAGGTGATCCTCCTCAATGAATGTTGCTGTAATATGGCCACAAATAAATGTCTTCAGGCTCATCTTATTTCATCATTGTGATCTAAGTTTCATATTATCTGCCATATACACCACATTATTTTACATGCTATATTTTATTTTGCAACCTTATATATCTTTTGTTCAATTGGCTTCTTATTAACATTGTCTCGAAGGCATGCTGTGCTCATGCATAAAAAGTCCTACATAAATAAACATTGTTATTGGTTGTTTATCATTACTGCGCATTACTAACACTGCGCTTATCAAGTTGTTGCCCCAGGCATTTGCCTATATTGCCCATAGCAGGAATCTCTGACTAAGTAAATCTTTACTTTTGCAGGAATAATTAAGCTGAAGAATAATGGAGATTTCTTCATAGCCAATGAGGGTAGACGGCCAATCTACATTGACGGCAGACCAGTTCTGTCTGGCAACAAGTGGAAACTAAACAACAACTCTGTGGTCGAGGTAGGTGACAGGCATTAACTGTCTGAAATAAACCCTGCAGCCGTTATTCTGTTGTACCTTTAACAAAGTGCTTGTGTCTGTTCAGATTGCAGGGCTTCGATTCGTCTTTCTCATCAACCTAGAACTCATCTCACTCATTAAAGCAGAAGCGGCCAAGATGACTCAGCCTTGACCCCTTCAGCTCAAGAATGGAAATACACGCTGAGGCAGTTGGGTCCGGGAAAAAGGAAGTGTGCTTAACGATAGCCTTGATAATGACCATGAGTGGCATCAAGAACTTTTAAGCTACAGTGAGCATCTTTTATGGACCTAAAGCGGGAATTTCAGCCAGCTCATATAGCTATACTGACCTCCTGGAGCAAGAGAGTGACATGTTTCGGTGGATTTTTCATACTACCATGGTTCAACTGTAGTACTTTTCTGTATTTTTTTTTCTGGATATTAAATTGTATTTAAACTCTACCCAACATTGTTGTCTACATTTAAACAACTTAAATACATGTACTAGCTTGCCTTTCTAAGTTCTGAATTAAACGTTAACAAGAAACAGTGATCATATTGCAAAGCCGTGTGGCAGTGATACAATAATGTATCAGTAAGTATATGTTTAAATTGTTAACATTTCATACGATTTCTGCTTTAATGGCTTGCTCTTGTTCGCACTGAAATTATCCAGCAAAAGATTATATATTTATCATTTTAACCTTTTTGGCTGTGGCAGGGATTTGCCAGGATTTTTAGTATACATATTAGCAGCAAGTTCACAGCAAATGCACCCAAAAGGTATTTTGGAGGCTGAGGTATTACACATTTTAAACAACATTATGTCTGCTTTGTCTACATACGTTTCATATAATGCCATATATATGAAAATGTGCTTGTGGCAACGAAAGCCATTATAAGTTGAGCTCATAGGACTTGATGTTACACCGAACACTTGAGTCATGTCAGGGGATGGGCAACGTATAGCCTCGCGAGATCATCCCGATCTCGCGAGTTCACATTCTCCCTGCAAAACGATGGATTTCAAACGAGACCATCAGGACGAAGTCTCACGAGGCCTTGGCGACCGAGGCTGTCTTCAACAATAGCGACCCCTGTTGTCCACTTGGATATCGGAAATTCAAGAATTACAACAAAAAAAATCGAAACAGACGACTAGAAATAGAAATTGTCTTTTTTTTGTGCGGCCTGAGTGACCATTCAATTCCCCAATAGGTCCAAAACATGGACGCATAACGGCTCCAAACGAGCCTACTACTACGCAGCTCTTGGTGTTGAGGGGACTGTTAAACAGTAGCCTCGTAGCGCTCTTGAATGCGCCTCGTTGTCCACGTGTTTAGCAGCCCCTGCCCGCGTCTCCTTTATGCACCGTGAACCGCATCTCTGAGTGGAGGCTCTCCTGTCAACAACACGCGTTTTTTCCCCTTCTAAGATACAGGTCAGTGATGCCTTTTCGTTTGGATACAAAACATTAATAATGTTGTCCACATTTTGTTGTGTTTGTCACTTTTACCATAGTGGCGTCACCGACCTGTCAGATGAGTTGTTGTTACACACTGCTGTGTAGCAGCAGTGGCTAGGCCATTAACGGGCAATTAAAGTTAGTAATTGCTAATTATTTAGCGCTAATATTGATAGTGCATGTGCCAATATCAGCTTGGTTTATATGCCAAGTGGAGATGTTTAAGTGCTGATGTATTGTGTCCAACTGGTGGTTGTAACAGGATAGTGACTGCTGGTCTGGTGGTGTTTTTCTGCCTGGCCATGTTGACATAAATAACACTCAACGAAAACCGTTTTTTAAATCTATGTTGGAAATAAAAACGTCGATGTGAAGATATACAAGCCAAGGCACCTCATTAAATGGTTCCTAGGTTCTGGTTCAGGTCGGTTTGAAACACCAAGCTGGTGGCTGTAATGGTTACAGCTCATTACACAATACTGCACTGGCTAATGCTGGTAAACAGTAACGTTACCACACAACAGCACACCCCTTTAAGACAGTAATATTGTGGTATATTCTGCTCGGCTGTCATAATGCTGGTCGGTGGATGGTGAAATGATGGAGGAGGTCCGCTCCCACAAGTGTGTCTGAGTAAATAACTTTTTATTTAACAGAGAACACAAGCGGGATGACATTCAATGCATCTGAATGGCGGCCGAATGTTCTCCGAATACTCTGAGTCCGAATTCCCCAATGGGGTCCGAAACTGAATCTTTCTTTAACTTTACATCACAACAACTTCCTATCGTAAACCACCAGGAGGGTCCTCAGCAGGCCCTCAGGACCCCCTAATAGCTCATAGAGAGACACATGTCCTCCCCTGACACAGCAGTACTCCCACAGATAAAGAATGAATAAAAGAAAGAAGTAGAATAACCTGTAAATGTATATCAGAAAATACACTACAATGTCCAACAAACCTACAACCTAGCGCTTGTCGTTGTGAAATGTAATTTATTTACAATGATAAGCTGTTAACAAAAACACATTTAAAAAAAAAAATATTATTATTATTTGCACAATGAAAGAATAAAAGTACATTGAAAAACCAACATGGAGGTGGTGGAGAGATGGACAGAAACCCCAGCCGGCTCATAAGAGGCCCTCCCCTCGTACAGACTAATGGAGGCGTTTATTACCCTATGAGGATGGGATTGGTGTTGGCAGCAGCTAGCATTTTACAACGTTACTAACTGATAAACCCTGTTTTCTTGATAACTTATTGGTTGATAATGCTGGTGTAATTCATTAAAGCTTCTGTGTCAGCTGTCGGATAATAACACCTTAGTCTGCCGTTGTGACTCAAAGTGTGTCCAGACCTGATTGCACTGTAATAAAGTGACCATAAAGGTATGTCTTGGAGATATGTTTCATCCCCACTTCCCCACTCAAGTTATTTTTCTGGCGAGACATTGTATACAGAAAACTAGAGCGTGTTCGATATACATTATATCCAGTAACTAAACTGAAGCCTATCTTCTGCATCGCTCTGTTTACACCCCTTCACCGAGGTGTGGCTGAAACACACCAAAACTCAAGTGTAGAGCGCAAGGCGAGCGTAAAGCGCGTCCTTTGTTCTGGCCTTAAGGCTTGAGAAGCAGCTTTGTTTTGGACTTACGGCTTGAGAAGCTGTTGAGTGTACTTTCATTTGACTGTAAACTGTTATTGTCTCTCCTCAGAACATCAATGCGATGCTGCTTCTCCGACGCTGCCGAAGCCTGACGACGGGACTGTGTCCTGTCCAGGCACAAAGGTACAGTCATAAAGTGTGCTTTCCTTTTTAAAGCTGGTATTACAAGTTAAAGGTTCTCATTCATATTCTCTATTGGCCTGTAAATCATACATTTTGGTCTCAGTTGAGTTCAGAATCACACATTGACCAATGTCAGAAGTCAGTTTGTCAGACCAATGTCCGTTTGTCAGAAGAATTCATGACATAGTCAGGGTTATTTTTGTCCTAGTCACACTCGCTTCGTCTTCAGTCTTTGTTATGAACCTTTTCTTGTAAAAAAAAAAAAAAAAAAAGACATTTTCCCGTATTCAGAAGTTAATTATTACCGACCATTAGCAAGGCAGATCCCAAGCTCCCTTATCAGTTGGCTTCTGCTTTGAGCTATCAGCCCAGCACATGTTTGTTTAGCCATTCCTTATGCCAGCACCGGTGATAAGACGTGTCTTATCAATGGTGGTCACAAAGATTGTGTATTGCCTGAATGGAAAGTCTTCTTTCGTGTATGTATGTATGTATGTATGTGTGTGTGTGTGTGTGTGTGTGTGTGTATATATATATATATATATATATATATATATATATGTAACTTCAACTACACACATTTTTAGACGTCGACAAGCAGCCCCTCCAGCAGCATGGTGTGCAGGGGGCAGCAGAAGCAGCAGCAGTGGAGGTGGAGGTGGGGACCAGCAGTACCATCACACCCAGGACTCCTGCTGGAGGCCTGCCCTGGCTGGACTACTGGCTGGCACTGGCGCTGTCCTGGCTTATGGCCTCCACAACCACCAGGTACTGTTGCGTTCAATTCCAATCAGGTGTCTCTGTGCCTATTAAAATAATACATTTCAGAAAACCCCAAGAGTACTAGTATAACTAGTGTTATGCTCCATTAGCATTTTCTAAGCGCCATTTACTGCCATGCCTGTATCGTACCCAAAATCCCACCCACAGTGTAAGAGTTATAGTTCGGAAATGGGTGTTCATATAACTGTAACTTGTTCTTTATTCATTCGAAGCACCCCGTGTATTTTCTAATTTATCGCACCATGATCAAATTGGATCAACTTGTAATTCCGCTGCATGGTGTTCTGCTGTGCAGGCGGAGAGGCCGGCCACTGTCGCCACGGCGCCGGCCGGCACCACGGACCCCACCTCGCTACCCGTCTTCAGCCAGGAGGAGGTGGCCAAGCACGGCTCGCTGGAAGCCGGCGTCTGGGTCACGTACCGGGGGAGCGTCTACGACATCACCGAGTTCGTGGCCATGCACCCCGGCGGGGACAAGATCCTGCTGGCGGCCGGCGGCGCCCTGGAACCCTTCTGGGCGCTGTACGCCGTCCACAGCCAGGACCACGTGCTGGACATCCTGTCTGAGTACAAGGTGGGCAGGCTGCTTACTGGCCCACTGGCCATTTCATCAGCAGTCCCTGGGCACGCTAAATCCACGAGATAATGATGGCATCAAATGTTATAATTCAGACAGGGGGGACATGGGTACATTGCATCTTACACAACTAAAAACACTACCCATTTAAAACATTACATCATACAAAAGAGGAAATAGAATACACTATGTTTAGTACTGATGTTTAGTGGATAATGGTCATAGATTGTCGTATTATTATTATACATGGTTATGTTTCCGCCGTTATTTCAGTTGTGATTTGAAACTAGAGTTGGTGGAGCGGTGTCCGATGGCGCTGCTCGGTATTGTGTTCCAAAAGTGCAACTCTAATGACGAAAGCTGACCAAGCTGATATCCCGTGATAGCCAAAGCACACACTGAAAGTGACTAACCCTGTTCTCGATTGGGCCTCTCCCTAATGATCTACCTCCTGGTCAGGAATACATTTTTGTAAATTGTTGAACAATATTTATACCATCCACCATTCTGTGAAGTCATGTAGTTCTCCAGGCGCACTATACTGACTGGGTTTCAGTTTCAGTTAGTCGTTTTGTATCGAGCTCTGCCCCAAACATAAGAATACACTCTTTGCATTCTTCAGTCTCCTTTTTTGTCCAACTCCAGGTCGGGCAGCTGGACCCCGAGGACCAGAAGCGGCAGCAGGCGGCGAAGCCATCGGACCCCTACTCCTCGGACCCCCAGCGGCACCCGGCCCTGCGCGTCAACAGCCAGAAGCCCTTCAACGCCGAGCCGCCGCCCGAGCTCCTCAGCGACAGCTACATCACCCCCTCGGCCATCTTCTTCAAGCGGAACCACCTGCCCGTGCCGCACGTGGACCCCGCCTCCTACCAGCTGCGGGTGGAGGGTCTGCCGCGGCCCCTCAGCCTCTCCCTGCAGGAGCTGAAGACCCGCTTCCCCAAGCACACGGTCACCGCCACGCTGCAGTGCGCGGGCAACCGCCGCTCGGAGATGAACGCGGTGAAGCAGGTGAAGGGCCTCAACTGGGGCATCGCCGCCATCAGCAACGCCACGTGGAGCGGGGCCCGCCTGCGGGACGTGCTGCTGGCGGCCGGCTACGGGCCGGACACGGCCCAGTGGGCCCGCCACGTGCAGTTCGAGGGGCTGGACACGGATGTGACGGGGACCACCTATGGGGCGTCCATTCCTTTGAACAAGGCGCTGAGCGAGGACGGCGACGTGCTGCTGGCGTACGAAATGAATGGCGAGGATCTCCCCGCGGACCACGGCTACCCGCTCCGCGTGGTGGTGCCCGGCACGGTCGGCGCGCGCAACGTGAAGTGGCTGGGCAAGGTCATCGTCAGCGGCGAGGAGAGCAGCAGCCACTGGCAGCAGAACGACTACAAGGGCTTCTCCCCCGGCACCGACTGGGACACGGTCGACTTCAAGTCCGCCCCGGCCATCCAGGAGCTGCCCATCCAGTCGGCCATCACCCAGCCTCTGGACGGCGCCATGGTGGAGTCTGGCGAGGAGGTGACAGTGCGGGGCTACGCCTGGAGCGGCGGCGGGCGGGAGGTGGTGCGTGTGGACGTGTCTCTGGATGGTGGCAAAACGTGGCAGGTGGCCCAGCTGAGAAGCGGTGAGGAGGAGGGGGAGGCGCCGGCACCCTCACCCCCTCCTGGCCGCGCGTGGGCCTGGAAGCTGTGGGAACTGGTGGCTCCGCTGCCGCCCGGCGTCCAGGAGGTGGAGATCATGTGCAAAGCGGTGGACAGCAGCTACAACATGCAGCCGGACTCTGTCGCGCCCATCTGGAACTTGCGGGGCGTGCTGAGCAACGCGTGGCACAGGGTGAGGGTGAAGGTCAGGGTGGAGGAGGATTGAGGGGAGGGACAGACTGCTGGATGGCTGGGCACAGCCCCCCCCAATGCTCCAGTGTCATATTGGTGTCCTTATCTGGATACGTGAAGTACATCTTGAATGCTGCTTATCTCATGAAATAGTAGTCTTGTTTGTTTTAGAAGAGAGGAAGGCCCTCGAGCAAAATGTGATTGCAAACAAGAAATTATAATAACCAGCCTTTCAATAACTGATTTGTGCCTTTTTGAAGGAAATGTTTTTTTCTAATCCTAAATCCTGTCGGGG
>JAOPJH010000025.1:2517436-2528887 GCA_027122575.1 Merluccius polylepis | reverse complement strand
ACACTTTTTTCAAACAAACTGGCACTCAAGGCATTTAGCAGAGCTTTTAGAATTTAAAGTTTAAATTTAAAAGTAATAAAGAATGGTAAAATAAAAAAAGCATGACAAAGGGGAATGAACAGAGGAAGATTTGGATTATACTAGCATTGTCTCTTACCGGCGGGGGCACAGCCATTGGGAATGCTTGCCATCAGAACCACCTGAGGTTTGAAGGCTCCTGGCGACAGGTATGTGTGAGTCACGGTGAGCTCTCTTGAGATGAGGGTTCCAGTTTGGTCACCAAAGTCCCAGTTGAAGGTGATGTCGGAGGAACTGAGGTACTGGCTGGGATCATGGAGCT
Source organism: Merluccius polylepis (assembly GCA_027122575.1). Classification (NCBI taxonomy): domain Eukaryota; kingdom Metazoa; phylum Chordata; class Actinopteri; order Gadiformes; family Merlucciidae; genus Merluccius; species Merluccius polylepis. Next base: position 2,528,547 of record JAOPJH010000025.1, on the reverse strand, counting down.
TGACGTTGAAAGCGATGGCTCGGTTTTGGATGAAACTCTGGTCATTCTGGTTGAGATCGCTGACTTGGTTGAGTGAGATGGTGAAAGGAATTTGATCTGATAGCAAAGAAAACAATTATAGATAGATAGTTATAGATATGGATATAATCAGAAGATGTGATCAGGTATTGCAGGGTGTTGATCATACAATGATTCAAAAGGGCAGTACAATAGGGTTACCTGTAATGGAAAACTGCGTTGAGGCATAGCCTAGGGGAATGAACTTGTCGTCTCCACGGCAGTGGTAGATGACAACCTCCATTTTGTAGGAGCCCAATGGGATGTTGTCTGTATCAATGGTGAGGGAGGAGGAGGGTCCAGCTGCCACCTGCCAGTAACGTCCTTTGGAAGAAACAAAACTATTAATAAGAGACTATTAACTGAACTGATGCAGTCAGTTGATCAACACTACCCTCTTTACTCACCTTCTCTTTACTGTCTATACAATTCATAATTATAAACAGATATTTTTCCATTACTACAGAATAGTTTTGGTGCATAGGTGATAGATTAAGAAACTACTACTTAACTAGGGTGGGTAAAACATAGGGCAATCATAATGTACATTTGGTTTTTTTTGTTAAAAACTTGCTATGCTGATAGATCATAATAAAGAGAGATACAATGTTCAATATGCACATTGGATTGATTGAATCTTTACCCCATGTCTTCCACACAAACACATAGCGGGGCTTCTTGTCTGGACTCCTGGTGAAGGGGGAACCATCTGGAAAGACCCCACTGCTTCTGTTGCTGTCCTGGTCAGCGTACACAGCCTGACCCTCTTCATACTGTACTCCTGAAAATGTTTTTTTTTTAAGTGTACAAAATGTGTACAAAATGAAGATACAAGTCTAGGACACAAGGCCAGGAAAGAAAAGTCCAAAGTTGATTGGATGACAAAAAGAGAACAGAGAAAATGGCTGACCATCAACGGTGCCGTTCCTCGCCCAGACCACCTGACCATCGGGAAGCACCGTTTGGTTGGGTGGGAAGCGAAGGTCAATGTTGAAAGTTGCTTTAGCACCCGTCAGAGTAGGCGCGTCGTTCTTGACATCAAAGGTAACTTGACCACCTGGAGACACAGTTGAGACACAAGGGGTTACGAGAGGTACATGAATAAGATTACTTTGTAAGTAATTATAATTTCTAAATACAGAGAACATAACCCACATGATCACACAGTGAAAGGGGCTGGAGTAATATGAGGTTTTATGAGTTTTATAGCGAATAACAATTTAACAATTGGTTTGTAAAGACTCTTAGAACACCTACAGTGAAACATTTGAAATGTAAAAAAAAACCACCTTCAAACTCACCAAACCAACAGTTTCTGAATCTTGAGTCTCCATCTCGCCATACGGGATACATCCTGGAGTCCCATGACCGGTACCGTGTGAACTGAACTCTAGACTCTGGAAGACAAAAGATATGAACCCTCCTGACCACACCCAGAGGCCTCGCTTTCTACTAATCCTTGTTATAGATGGAAGACACAAGTGTTTTTTAAATTACATTTATTTGACAGTCATTTTTAACATATGTTTATTTAATTTATTCTTTTCTTTAAGCTTTCGTACGGTGAATATACATGTATACAAAGTGTGTTGAGGTTCTAGGCAGTTGGAGTCACACGACCCCTGCAATCCCCCCCAATCCTTTTCATGTGACCATCATCTGAGCACCAGCGCTGTAATCCCAACGGGTGGAATGAGAGAGCTCAGACATTCAGTCGACCTTCCACTTGACTAATGAGCCGTGTGGGAAACCACATTCACAATCAGAATCGAATTGTTTAGATTCAAAATCAGAGTCAATAAATTCTCCTGAATGAAAACGAAAAGAGAAATTCAAATTTTTCATTTCAGTTTTCATTCATTTGCATTTTAATTTCCTTGTGATTGTTTTCACGCTCCATTTCACGGCTAATTGTGAAGAGTGGTGAGTTTTGTGGCCATGAAATCAGTGTAAAATCTTAGATAAATTCACCACACAGTTTAATGAATTGATTGATTGATTGATTGACAATAGTCCCAAGAGAGAAATACCAATCCTAATAAGCTTTACACCAATGATTGAAATAGAGGTTAGGTAAGGACTGTGGATTAACATTAGTAACAGTGGTCAAATTGAATTGACACACATTATGCCTTTGAGCAATATTAGTAAGCTCAAAATCTCAAGCATTTAATATCAGGATACAGTATATTTTGTTAAGGATCTGTTAATACCGTTGTCTTTTAGTCACAGTATAGCGAAACGAATCAATGAAACATATTGACAAATGAGTGATCAAGAAAAACAAGCATGCAGCCATTGATTAGATCAAACTTGACATGTACTCACTTGCTGCAGTTGCAGATGTAAAAGCTAATGCCAGCACCACCAGTGTTACCGTCCCCATTGTAGACCTGGACCCTGTTCCTTTCCCCTGGTCTAAACCCCAACACAGCTTCCAGAGAGACTAAAGTGAGGAATTCGGACTCTCTTTAAGAGAACCGTGGGTCCTGAATTACCATAAACTTTTCTCTCATCATCAAGGGCTGCACATTGGCTCCGCCCCCTTTAATAAACTCTTGTTTTACCAGGAGATTGGTACTGTTAAAACTGCTAATAGATTAAATTGTATTGCTGTGGTTTATTGCCAAATCACATTTGTTTTATTGTTTTCATCTTTTAATAATCATTCTGTTTTTCTTCACATTTTGATTAGTTTCTGAGACTGAAAGTCAATTAGAATCAATTCATAACATATATGTTATATATATAACATATGTTTTATATATATATAACATATGTAAGGAAATAAATATAGAAACGATATATTTTTATATATATGAAATAACTAATAGGAGGAAATATATTAAATATTCAGATGTTAGTTAATTAAGTTTTAAATTAATTCAAATGGTAAATAGTGGGTTTAATATGAGAAAGCTTGAAACATTAGTTTGCATTTATTTTATTTCCAAAAATCTTATTTCCTCACATGTATACACAACCATTTATATATATATATATGTAAGGATATGTATGAACCTCACATGTAAGGCGTTTCCTGTGTTATTTAAATGTGTATACAGTGAATACAAGATGTGACGTCTGTTCCCCACCAGAGAGGTAAAGGAGCGGCGCTTTAGTCATGCAAGTTGACTGACCTTTTGGCTATGTTTGTTAAGAGGGTCACAAGATGAGTATGAGCATAGCTAATCAATAGCTTCCTTTTATTTCTCAAGCAGTGCTCTTTCTGCAGGCTCGTCAGCGAGGCGAACACATTGCTCTGAGCAATGAGGTCACACCCGTGCTTAGTTTGTAAAACCTAGAGTAGGCCTACATGATGCTTCTTCTTAAAGGTTCCTCGGTGGCAGTGGTTTTCTAATTAATTTCGTCAATGTACACAAATTAAGTTCTTATTTCTTTATTATTGTGTGTGTTGTTTTATGTTCATTTGGATAGCATATCCAAAGAAAATGTTTTTTAAATAATTTAATGAGAAGATTGTGAATGGTTAACTATAATAATCCAAATCAAAGACACAGATGAATAGGATAGGCTAGAAGGATAAGAATACTGTAATACTAATTGTATTTGCCATCTTGCTGAATTATCTTTTTTCTATACTATGGGTTGCTTGATGGATTAAATGAAGAGTACATTTTCTCATCTAATTAGTCTTTATTTCAGAATAGTCAGAATAGTCCTAGGCTATAGGAGCCAAGTAATGTATCCAAAAAGTAGCCTCTATACCAGGTATTAATTAGGATGATTCAACTCTAAACGGCCACGATTAAGTATTTTATTGTAATTTTCGACTCCAGGGAAACAGAGAAGAGTGGTTTTCGTGAAACAGGAGGGCAGATGACAAGCCTTGGGCACATCCAGCTTATATCATTCAAAAGCTCAACGCTCAATGGGTAGTCTGTTGCCCGTCCACAGGGCCTGGCGGTGTTGGAGGCTGTCTCATGTCTGTGAGGCTGTCCAAGCGGGCCTACATGTGATCCCTCGTGTGTGCTGACAATAGGGCTTATGAGTAAATCCTTTCCACGGAGCACCTGACCTAACATACCACGCATATTCACACATCACCCGCTGCTCCATTCACTTCACGTTCAGTGGTATAGCCTATCTGTTTGTTATAGGCCCATTTGATGTGAATTAATTTACATATTCTCTTATTTTATATATTCGTGCCAGATAAGAAACTAAAATGATCTCAGCGATTTGGAAATAATAAGAGCACATTACGTTTTTAGGGATTTTTTGTGGTAAAAAATACTATAGTTTTTTGTTGTATGCTTGTGTCTGTGTGGCTATTGGACGTCACTATAATAAAGTAGCAGACACAATTGCGCCTCTTATTCGAATAGAGGCGCACTTTCCAAAAGAGGCAGAAAAGTACAAATTGCGGATCACGGCAGAGCCAGGGTGTATGTATGGCAGTCGGTCAAAGTCGACAGGCTTTTTTGACACAACACGATATATAATTTGTCATGATTAACATCATTATTTCGATATTGTTCTGGGAATGTGTATCTGCTGTGTTGACGGCGAGTGCTGCCGTCTGCACACTGTTTTTTTTTTTGTGTTCCCATTCCCAAGGGAGGCGTGGCGTCTGGTCACGTGACACGCAGCACTTCCTGGAACGCGTGTTTTTATTTCCGGGACTCGCCGGCGACTCCCAGACTCCCGATTTGAACAACACATTGTTTGTTTGAAATTAAAACGAAGTCAAAACACGACGTCCAACACAAGCACTTACTTATACATCACACCACACAGCACACGAGCCGAAAAGTGAACGCAATACGCGGCCGTCTCACGCCCCCCCCTCAGTCCCCGCCCGCCTCGCGCAGGCGGGGGGACGAGCGCGCCGAAAAACGAGCGCGCCGGCGGGAGAGCGCGGGAACCGCTGATAGGTTCCGTCCTCCGGCCGCTTCTCCTCTCCTGTAGTATTATTGTTGAGCGGTTAGCGTTAGCAAAAAAAAAACGGCGCGGCTCCCCATTCTGAGCCAACACTTGGCTGAGTTTCTGTTCCCCGCCCGCAAAACTAAAAAAAACTCGCAAAGAAAGTCGCGTCCATGATAGCTAGCAGCGCTGTAGCGAAATAAGTTAAAGTTGCAGACGCGGCGGCCCTATTTTTTGTATGTTTTGTTTTTTCTCTCTCTCTCTTCTCGGGTCCTCTCTCGTCCTTTAGGGTTATTCGGGACCTTGCTGCTCGGAGCTAGCGAGCCTGCTGGTTGGGGTGGTGGTGGGGGTGTGGTGGGGTGAGACACACACACACACACAGCTGTGTGTTGGGTGGTGGTAAACTTCAGGAGAGACAAACAAACAAACCAAACAACTTCCAAGATGGACTCGTTCCAGAAAGTGGAGAAGATAGGCGAGGGGACGTACGGCGTGGTGTACAAGGCGAAGAACAAAGTCACCGGAGAGACGGTGGCCCTCAAGAAGATCCGACTGGACACGTAAGAAGTGGATGGACAACAGACAAAGTGGCCTTTGTTTGTCTGTTGTCTGTTGATGGCTGTCCGTAATGCTGCAGCTGCTAGGACTTTAGCATCGCCACGTCAGTTGCACTGTTAGAAATAAATAGGTGGTCTTCGTACGCCGGCCACTGCACGTTAAGATAACAATAATCAATCATAATCATACATATGCAACATTTTATGTATTTCAACCACTTTTGTCAGTAGTCATGGTAACATTAGGCTGGTAACATTAACATGAGTAGTCATCATGAGCCACACACCATGCTGAACAGAAACAGAATTGGACATATAATCACATATATCATATAATCACATGAAGCTAGCTGTGTTGTGGGCTAACGTGGGGCTAATGTTTGTTTGTTTGTTTACCAGGGAAACGGAGGGAGTGCCCAGCACCGCCATCCGGGAGATCTCGCTGCTGAAGGAGCTCAACCACCCCAACATCGTCAAGTGAGTCGTCAGATGTAATGCCTAGGTGGTGATGGTGATGTGATGGTGTGGTGGTGGTGATGTGGTGGTGGTGATGTGCACAGCCATTTGCTTCATAAACTGAAGCTGCACAAAAAGCTAGCTAACCCCTCATCTCTTCCTGTTGCCTAGGCTACGAGATGTCATCCACACAGAGAACAAGCTCTACCTCGTCTTCGAGTTCCTCCACCAGGACCTGAAGAAGTTCATGGACTCGTCCACCCTCACAGGCATCCCCCTGCCGCTGGTCAAGGTAAAACCATGACCAATACGTTTGATCCATAACTTAAGTATTATATCATTTGCAGAGGTCTTTGGTTAAGGTAAACCGTGACCAATACGTTCATCCCATAACATAAGTATTATATCATTTGCAGAGGTCTTTGGTTAAGGTAAAACCATGACCAATACGTTTGATCCATAACTTAAGTATTATATCATTTGCAGAGGTCTTAAATATTTTTTGCGACTGTCGGGGAGGGGAAAAATAATAAACCTCAAACCGATTACTGTCAAACTTGTATGTATTTTAATTTATTTGCCTCCCATGGGCATGCACACGCTGTGTTGACTGCTGCACTGGCGCGATAACTTCATGCGGCGCGGGAGACTTTTGTTGTCGGACAAGCAGCGCTCCTGAGATAAACCGACAGAATTAGAACAAATAACAATACAAATAAATTAAAACATTTCCAGGTTGAGGGCTATAATTTAACTATACGCTGTTAGGCAGGGAAATTGGTAATGCATTCTTCAGTTGTAAGTGGTATTATAAAGTCTTAAAGTGGTGTATGTATGTAGTCGGTACAGGAGTACATCACAGTTGTTGTTGTTTTTTAATGGTAGCCCTGAATGTAATTGTGTTTCAATGTCTCTCCTTGTAGAGTTACCTCTTCCAGCTGCTGCAAGGCCTGGCCTTCTGTCACTCTCACAGGGTTCTGCACCGAGACCTGAAGCCCCAGAACCTTCTCATCAACGCCCAGGGGGAGATCAAGCTGGCCGACTTTGGCCTGGCGAGGGCCTTCGGCGTGCCTGTCCGCACATACACTCATGAGGTTAGAATGTGTGTATACAACATCATCGCCATCTTGTTAAAACCGTTATCTCATAGTGTGGCGTTACACAACGGTACACCGTTTAATGAAACCCCATAACAACACATTGTCTAGTGCAGAATAAGGGTCTGGAACAAAAAGTGACTCGGGCAGTTTATACTTCTTGGGATTTGTGTTAAGTAATGTTATTATGTCGATGCTCATCGACTCTTTCTCCTGTTTTATGATGGATAAGTGCTCTCCTTCCTTATACACTGGCGCTAAGTAAGCATTTGAAAATCACTCAAAGAGGTGGATAGTAGGTTTGTCAATGAGCACATTTACACTATCATAATATATTCGCAGCTATACATTTTCCTGTGTTTCTGAAAAATTCAGTAGCAAAATATTTTAATTAGGATGGGCGTCTTTTTGGTTACTGAAAGGAGACGTAAAGCCTGCGCACTTTCTCTATGCCACACGTTTATTAAAGACAACGTTTTCGATCCCACTTGGATCTTCGTCAGATCAGAATGTGATATAATAGCCGTGCACCTACGTGATGTGCGTGAGTATTCTCCTTCCTCTTTTTGCTTAACCCATCTATTCTCATAGTCTAGTTTCTAAGTGTTATATTATAGCTTTGACCGCTTCTCTCGCAGGTGGTGACACTATGGTACAGAGCGCCAGAAATCCTCCTAGGGTGTAAATACTATTCCACCGCCGTAGACCTGTGGAGCCTGGGATGCATCTTTGCTGAAATGGTACCGTTACCTTTTTATTTGAATACTAAAAATACCATCTGTAGCCAGCCAGCCAGAGACGGTGTGGTTCCCAGCGATGCATCACCCAGTCACGGCTGCTTTCTCTCCCCTGTCCAATGAATAGATCACCAAGAGGGCCATGTTCCCAGGGGACTCTGAAATCGACCAGTTGTTCAGAATCTTCCGGACGTTGGGTACCCCGGATGAGAAGGTGTGGCCCGGCGCCACCTCCATGCCGGACTACAAGTCCACCTTCCCCAAGTGGAATCCCCAGGACTTGGGCAAAGTGGTGCCTGTCCTCGACGAGGACGGCCGGGAACTGCTTGCGGTAAGGACACTTTTTTTTCTTTGTTGTATTAGTTGTTGGGTGGTTTTGTATTTTAATAGTTTGTTTTAAATACATGTTGTCGTTCATTGTTTTAGTTTTACAGTGGTCTCACTTGATCACTTCGGTCTCCTTCTCCGAAGACACCGTTTTGCCCCGCATAAATATTTCTGTTTTGAGACTATAACCTAAGCCATAACTTCTCAACTTAAACCTACAATCCTTAATGTCCATGCACCAAGCCGTGGCTACGTAGGGTACTACAACAACATAAGCTCTCCACTCACAAACCCCATACAACCCCATTGGCCATCCTTTGAAGCATTGTCTTTGATTATGAAGATGCTAGCTTTACTTGCCATCCGCACAATCCTTACCATTTCACACCACTGTGCTGGACAAGAGAAGATTCCCTTCCACATCAGAACAAACTTTTTTTTTGCTTGTTAGATGAATGTTGCGTATGAATATATGTTAAATCTATTGGGTGATTTTTTTACATGTCAACATGTGTTGTTGTCCGTAGGATGTAATGGTCAAAGCAGATTAAAAGCTCTAGTTCTGGATAAGGCTTTCAAGCACATTAAATCTATAACAAACGTATATCCACTGCAAACTCATTTTAGCCAATCAATATTTGCGTTTGGAAATGGACATCCCTAATGCCATGATCAAAAGTAACATGCGTCGGTCCTGTATTCGGTCATCTGTGTTGGGATGGCCAATTAGGCACCACCATCTGAGAAGTGCAGGGATGCACATAGCAATACTAGCACATAGTTCAACCCCATCTTGTATTACCCTCTTTAATGTGCATCCTCTTACACGTTTTTTCTTTTTTTACATTTTTGCAGCAAATGTTGAATTATGACCCAAACAAGAGGATTTCGGCCAAAAACGCTCTTGTCCATCGATTCTTCCGCGACGTCACTATGCCAATTCCTCATCTGCGACTCTGAAAAGTACAAACTTTTTTGTTGTTGTATCCACGACACTGAACGCAGCAATAAGGACCAACTCTGCTTCACGTCAGTGTTTTCCTCCCCTCTCTCAAGTGGATGGAAAGTGGGGTGGCTGTCGCTACAGGACATAATCGGTGCCTTCTGGATACTCATTCCTAATGATCTACCAGCGTTACATTCTGTAAAGTCAATGTCCTGAGTTCAGCTTTGTTTCCTGACCTCGATGTTATGCCAGTTATTTAATAACAGGAATTCTACAAAAAGCATCGTTCTGTTTGTGTGTCTGTCATGTATCTCTGCCAGTTCTGGGATATCTACGTACGTTTGGGACGATTTCCGGTACAGATGCTGCTCAGTTTTACAGCTGTGCATTCTACTGGGGCTTTTCTGTATTACCACGTCAGTTTTACGTTGAAAATGTTCTGTTTGGAGGATGTCCCAAGTTTATATTATTATTATTATTATTGTTATTATAATTCAGATTTCCGTGTTGTGCAAGTGTCTAGATGCTATTTGTTTTAGAAAATTTGTAAAGTTTTAAAGATTTTATCTTTTTACGAATGGTTAAAATAAACGTGTTTAAAATACTCTGCTATTAATGGATTTATATTAATAGATAATAGTCTAGCTATCTAATCTTAACATCTTTTTGGTCAAATAGTGACACTTTCACACAATAAAATATTGTTTTAAGCATAGCTTGCATGCATTTGATTCAGTATTTTTCATCATGTGAGAAGCAAACGATTAACATGTTTTTGTTATGAAATCTTACAACTATATTAGTCCGTCTTCCAAGTTTAGCACTCGCAAGTTTTACGCCAATTTGCGCAGCAGTCTTAACATCTTAACTATTGTTATTCACTTCTAGTGTCGGGTTATCCGTTTTGATTTGAAGCAGGAGACCAAACTAGGATTTGAAGTGTATCGTTGCAGTGTCTGCTTCAGACCAGCAGAGGGCAGCCAAGGTTTGCCATCTAAAGTTTCCTTCAGCCAAAAGACTCCATGTGGTGGAGCTCACTGAGGTGGTGTTCTGCAAAAACTGCATGATCAGATTCTCAAAATAACCTGCAGAAGAAGAAGCATAGTAGTATATCGACAGTATATCGACAAATAATATTTCCTTTTACCTTTTTGAGAAAGCATAACTAGATTTCACTTTAAATAGGCCGTCTTTGCGTGGTTATGGCGGCTCTCTAGCTATTACATCTATCTAGTATCGCATCCACTCTTAAAACATACCGTGATAGCGGTCGGTATAAAAAACCCCACCAAAATCAACATCACCTCGAGGTGACCGGGGGGGGGGGGAGAAAGCAAACTGAAGTAGCCCGCTGAAGTGAACCGTTAAAAGGTGGCCGCCGGGAGTTATTTGGTCAATAACTCCGGTGACCCCCTTTTTTCTCCAAGGCCCTCGAGTCGCCCGGGTAAAAAAGGGCCTCGGCCCGGTTTTTCCTGGCGAAGGCCAATGACAACGACGGGGCAGAGAAGAGCCCTGGCAGCCATGGTAACGGGGGGGCAGAAGGAGACTTTGGTTCTGACCGCCTCCTTGAGAGAGAATGGAATACCAAAGAGCGGGTGAACCCTGTGGTCCGCCGCTCTCAGCCATTATGCCGCGGGCATCGCCGCAGGACCCTCGGGGACGAGCGTCGCCGCCGACGAGGAGAACACTATATTGCTCTGTGAGAGGAGGTTTCCCAGTCACGAAAGCAGAGAGAATGAATGAACGAACGAATGAATGAATGAATGACTGAATGAATGACCTCGCCGCGGGATCCTTGCTCCGCTCGCCCGGCTTTGTGCCCCCCGGGTCTCGCCCGAGTTATCCTTTACTCTCCGGCGTGGCGGTGATGTATGGCGTATACACTCGTCACGCCAGAATGTCCCCGTCGGGTCGGCCATTGTCAGGATCGACGTTAACACTTCCTCGTGCTCAGCTGTACCCCGCCCCGGCACACCACCCGCACACCCCCCCCACCCCCCCCCAAAAAGCCCGTTTAAATATGGCCGCAGCCATAAAGCGTAGGCAA
>JAOPJH010000025.1:2446601-2471197 GCA_027122575.1 Merluccius polylepis | reverse complement strand
GTGTGTGTGTGTGTGTGTGTGTGTGTGTGTGTGTGTGTGTGTGTGTGTGTGTGTGTGTGTGTGTGTGTGTGTGCTACATAAGGTTACTTCATACAGTTATTCGGGAAAAGAGCTTAACAGGTTAACTGTAAACTACATGATGATCACATCCCATGTTTTAGTATTACTATTTGTACGTTTTTTTGTTTTTGTAATGGTAGTATAACTCTGACCACACAATGTCAATTTGTTTATAATTACTATTTACTTTTATTTTTATTTTTTTGGATTAGATAATCCTAAATGATAGTTATCCTGGCTTCACAAGCTAAATAAAATATCCTAGATAATAGAAAATACTTTTTTTTTGGATTTGAATGAATCACTGCTTTCTTTAAAATAATATTTGAGTGGATAAACTATGTAGTCTTTTTTTTTTTTTTTTACGTATTTGAACAGTAATTTAACCACATGAATGGAGCCGGGGAGAGCAAAGTTATTTTCCCAAACAATGACTTGAGCCTCCTAGACACTTAGTCTGGGCTCTCCACAGACCCATAGCAAGCCACCGGCTGAGTGAGTCTAGTTAATAATCAAGCCAGCAGTTTCACAAGTTTTATTTTTTTTAACGCCAAGCCTGAAATATGTCTCACACATCGTCAGTTATTATCTGGAGGTAAGATAACGGCAATCAGGTGATGTCAGAGTTACAAGGCGTGCAGTCACAGGAAACTCCTCAGACTATTAAAGAGTGACATAGGTGTGTACTCATTCCTGGGTAGACTATGACTTAACTGGACTCAAGGAGGAAACTGTCTTTCACACCCAGGTGACACATTGTCTATGCAAATCATACCAGTCATCTTTAGATCAATCCGCGTTGATATCTTTTCTACCTTCAACAGACATGTCCAATTCTCATTCAGAAATGTTTTTTAACTATTTAAACTATTGAACAATGAACACCATGATGGGAATGCCAGATTAGTCTGTGTTGTTGGGCCTTGGGAATGTTGCTTTGACACATTTGAGCCTTGGGTCAAAAGGCTTTATTTTTTTTTTTATGTCGGCCTGTGGTGATGCATACCTCACTGCACTGTTTTATTAATTTTGCCTGCAGGAGCTGAGACATGAAACAGTTTGAGTCAGTAAATTTAAATGGTAGCATAACATAAATCATTCACCAGTTGAATTGTGTTTAGGAGAATGTGTTCAGCATCGCACCAGTTGAATTGTTGTTGGGGGGGCGGGGGGGGGGCAGTTATCATTGGGGGGGACAGCTTTGGAAGTTAAAATTTAAATAATCATCTGAAATAACTCGTCTGTCAAGACATAACAATGAATGCGGTTCTTTAGATGTATTTTATCGATCCGCTTACTGAGCAATACTGTGAGCAAGTGAGCTGCCATAAAGAACTCATTAAAGTTAGGGTTAGGTAAGTTAAAGTTAAGACATAATTAAATATAATCAGGCGGATGGTGGTTTCTTTACTGCAAAGGAATGCAGTGTAGGTGGAATAACTAAAAATGTAAGTGAAACAAGGAAACGTGGTGATGATAATTCTGATTTTGTAAACTTTACAGGGCATGGTGAACTCGGATAGTAGCTTCTGTTTCTTCTCCTGAAGAACGAGGAAACTGCTTCAACCATGGAGGGGAACGGAGAGATCAGTGACACCGACAGTGGTATCATCCTTCACTCCGGTAAGACAACAACCCAAAACTATGGAAATGTTTATTCATAACTTAACTTCATGTAGCCACACATTGACGTGTAAACCACAGGTTTCAACAGTGATTTAAAACCGTGAACTTAGGCCTCCATTCTTTTATTGTTTTGGAGGGAGAATGCTTACAGCACATTTATCAAAATTAGCAAAATGAATGAAAATGACTTGTTAAGAGCAACACACACACATATGCACACACACACACTTAAATGCTCTTGGCACAACAGTCCACGTGAGATAACATTCTGAGTATCGTTTTAATAACATTCACATGAATGTTATCTTTATTCACAACTCGTATCCTCCTACCAGCCGGCTCTTGTCTTTGACCTTAGGTAGTAATCTAAGACACTGGGGAGCAGGTGATTATATGCATGGCAGAGGAAAGAAAAGTGTCATTTGAGAGCTATAGTGGGGCGGGGCCTCGGTGAAGATGCATGTCGTCCATTGTGCCCCGCAACAAATGTTATTTGTTGCCGTTTTCTGAATGTGGCTTTGTGCGTTTAAGTGAACATTAACTCTACAACATTGCCAATGCATCCCGACTTGTCAGGGAGAATGGAATTCCAAATAAATGAAATAAGTGCATGTCAAGTCATTTATTGTCATAATTGCATTCCTGGGATCCACATGATTCCCCTATCCACATTTTCTATATTGGAAGAATTGGTTCATATTTACAAACGACAGCAAAATCTTAACTGATCGCGAGTTGAGAACTGTATTTAGTTGTTGGTTTTTTTTGTTTTTCCTTTACTAAATGTAGTTTGTGTCAGACTTTGGTCCCGGTAGGATTGGCTTGTATAGATTTGACCTTTACAAGGGTGAGGCTCCCATTATCCAATGTTGGCCAACAGTCAAATATATCTACGTGTTTTCTCCTGAAGTAGTCTAGTAGTCTAGCCCGTCGTCAACTTGCCTTCGACAATGAGGGATTATAATGTTTAGAGATCCATTTGTATAGACAGGTTCTGTTTGTGTGTCACATCTTTCTTCCCAGCACAGTGATGTCAGAACTAGTAGAGGTGGTACAAAATATAATTGTCGAAAAAGTAAGTCTGATAATCCGAATGTCATTAGTCAACAGAGCATGACTGACTGCTTCAGCAGACGCATTGTTTTAGTTAAGCCATTCACTGCACAAGGAAATGAAGCCAACGAAACATAACAACATAGCATACATTATCTTAATCACTTTGTTTCAACGTTTATTTCAAGTTTCATCTATTAATGCAATGTTTCAAATAATGCATTAAAAAAGTTATTTACTAAAATACCCCAAAAAAAGGCAGAAATGGATTCCATAAGATCATATCCTTATGGATTCAATGTTTCTTTCTCATCATCTTCGTCGTCATCGTGATGTGGACTCAGTTTGATGTCCTGCTGTTGCACATTTCAGGTTCTGACAGTCCCACGACCACTACCAAGGATGTCACCACTCACACCAGGGCTATGAAGCTCAAGCACCAGTCACTCCAGGATCGATTGCAGCGCTGTGTGTTGGAGCTGAAAAAACTCTGCATTCGAGAAGCCGTGAGTAAACCTGTTGATCTACAGTGGGGAAATTAAAACCAAGGAAATGCAGTTAGTGAGTTGGCCATGCAGGTCCAAAACTGTTCTACAGGATGTGTAGTCATCAGGCAAGCTAATACACATTGAAGAGCCAGATGCCAGGCTATGGCACCTATCTTGTGGACTGCTGCGTTAGTTGCATCTCAACAAAGTATGTTCTAAATTCAACATACGAGTGAAAAATCAAGCTGAACTATCAGTAACTTCACAACTATTTGTAGACCCTTCTTCAGCCCCAGGGTGGCCTCCGTTAGGTTTAGTGGCTGGGGAGAAAAATCTCATACCTGACTATTGTGGCGTGTTGACTATTGGGCTCGGCGGTCCTGTCGGGACACGCGTTGAGCTTGTACTAATGGAAGGATCTCATGACGCCTCCCTTCCTTCAGTGACAAAAGATGAAATAAGACCTTGGGCAACACTGCCTTTTTCGGTGAAAGGTAATCTTTGCAGCAGTATTGTTGTGCAACACGTCCTTCAAATAACTTCGATGCCTCAACATGTTTAAGAAAGGCTTTTTCTTTTTTTTAATAGATATTATTTCAACAGTTCGTAGACCAGTTGGAAATAAAAGGATTTTTGAGCACGTACACGTACATTAACAATCTATAACTGCATCTATTCAGATAAGCAGTGATGTAATAATAACAAATGCCGCGTTGCCCTCTTCCCCGTTTAGGAGTTGACAGGCAAGTTGTCAACAGATTACCCTCTGTCACCCGGAGAGACGCCCCCTAAGGTTCGAAGGCGGATCGGCGCAGCCTTTCAATTAGACGAGCAGAGCTTCCCTTGCGGGCCAGAGGTAGTGCACCAGAGCATCTCACTATTGTTACCATTACACTATCCAGAGCGTGTTGCGTGTTTATTCACGGTCACACGTGTCCCATGTCGCTCCACCCACTAGGATTCCCAGCTGAACTTGGTGGATGCCGAGCTAGCGCTCCAGCTGAAGATATATGAGGCTGCCCGCAAGCTGTGCAGAGAGGAACACCTGAATAAGGCTGTGAAGAAGAGCCGGGTGCAGCAGTGCAAGCGGGAGGAGAAGAGGGTCAAGCAGCTGCAGGAGTCTGCGTTTCAGCTTCGGCTCCAGCATGGCCGCTCTTCTCCACTCCCTGCTTTTATGATTCCCCTCCAAGGTAAAAAGTTCACACCGACCTGCAGGGAACAACAAAATATGCTCAGTTTTAAAGTGCCCTTAAGATTGTCAATTTAGAATGCACTTAATTCACAATTGAAAAACAAAACAAACATTTTGCTTCTAACAATGCGGCTAACATCACTGCATCCATCACAGACCAGATTTTTCAGCTCTTAAATAAATGAATGATTTAGCAATTAGTGGCTGGGTTACATTATTTAGACACTCGTTTGAAGGTTTTGACTCCTAGAAATCGTACCTGTGTTATTTAAACTAAGTATTTTACTTTCCCAGAACATGGTAATTCAGATGACAGTTCTCTATCGGATTCACCAGTCCTTGATGAAGGTAAGATTTTGATGAGCTCATTATGATATCAGTTGCCAGATCAACATGTGTACCTTCAGATTTTGTCCGGGATACAGTTTAAATGGAATAGTTGGAATGCATTATTTCCCACCAGAAATGGGACAAATTAATAATTGTGCGTGTTTCATGAATTTGATTTTTATGCCACGCATCTCTTACATGTAGTTGGTACAATCCACACATTAATGTAGATTGTTGTTATTTCCATAGAAGTCCATCATCCTCAACCATCCTCAGGACCTCGTTGTAGAGAACAACACCATCATCCTCAGACTTTCCCTGTGTCCTCGCCCTCTACTCCAAATTCTTCCGACTTATCTTCACCTGTGGCCTCACAGCTTTACTCACCAATCAAACGCACGCCAAGCCAGCTCACTCCAAGCCAGCTCACTCCGAGCCAGCTCACCCCAATCAAACGCACACTGAGCCACCACACATTAATCAAGCGCACCCCAAGCCAACTCACCCCAAGCCAACTCACTCCAAGCCCATTCAGACCGACCCAGCACACTCCGACCCAGCTCACTCCGACCCAGCTCACCCCGAGCTCTCCGAGTCTTGACTCTGTGCTAAGTTTCAACTCTAACCCTGAGTATGAGGCCCCTCCCATTCAACACTCCCCCTGGTCAGAGTCCAGTCTAGACCAGCCTTTCCAGAAGACAAAGAAGTCCCGCTCCAGCAGTAAGAGCACAACAAGGTAAAAGGGCTCTCATTGACTCCCTCTTCTGGTGACATTTTTTTTGTTGACTATTTTTTATCTTTTTAAGAAGTACTATACATCGTATTATTTTTGAACTACAATGAATCTTAATCATATTAAATGTAACCAGGATGATAAGATGACACTTTATTGAACCCAGACGGGAAATTCGGGAAACCTGTGTACGCAACCATGTCATCTTAGACATCAGATTCCCTCTCTCATCACACCTCCACTAAGCTCTTTTTTTCCTTCTGGTTGGTTAGCTCTAGTAGCCTGGCCTCCAGCCAGGTCCTACCGCCCTTGGAAGCCTGCCTGGGAAACGCCGGCCTGCCACAGCAGCTCTCGCAGCTGAAGTTGTCTGACAGCCTGTCCAACAGTGCCCCTTCCACACCAGAGATGCGTCTCCATCGAAAGCTCTCCCTCAGGTAGGGGACACCTGACCCAAAAGCCTAGTGTTTCTTTTAGAGCAGATTTATAATAATGATCGTAACCTGAAGGATGACTCCAATAGCCACATCAATTTCAACAAACATTTAGCAACACTCTACATCTTTGAGTTTAAAGGTTGAAAAAAAAAATAGATTTTTGCTTTTTTCCTACAGGACTTCCAACCCTGATTCTCCATCGGAGGCAGAAAAGAGCCGAGGGCGCCCCAGATGTGCAAGGAGGCGCCTAACAGACTACACTGTAACAATACCCGAGACACCTGTGGTTAACCATACAGGTAACTATGGAAACCAGGCAAACTCTGAGGACAGCAACTCTGAACACTCTTCAACATCTCGAACGAGCTCCATCTGTCAGGAACAGCAGTGTGAGTTTCCAAAGGCCAGACAGTACCAGCACCCGAGCCCCATGGGCCAGCATGGACCCCCTGTCTTCCAGAGCCATGGCTTTTACCAGAACCAGTCTAACCACCGATACCAGTCTAGTCCCAGCTTTAACAGAGGCCGCTACAGTGAAGATGTGGCGTACGCCCTGGACCTCGAGATGGCCAGGGGCTACCACGGCCTCCAGGCCCCTCCCAACAGACGGGACTACATGTATGCCGAGGCTCCTGGGCCTCCCATGATGGCCCCGAGGCGAGCACCCCAGGAGGTTAGGCTCTCCCGCTCCCCCTCCCTATGGGAGCCTCAACACTACCGCTCCAATGGCCTCCCGCGGCAGGTGGTGAACGACCAGCTGAAGTCCTGGCACCAACGCAACCAGTTCAGGGGGCCGCGGCCGCGCTCCCTCGACAGACAGGGGGCGATCCGAGTTAAGAACGTGCCCGACTGGGTGTCTCCTCTCAGCCAGAATCAAAGGTACCAAGAGCAGGTAAGCGGAGACCACTTCCTTTTTTCCCGTGGACAGAATCTGTGGCTTATGCTGCGTTCACATGGATTTAGGTAGACGGCAAACCGGATATCATTTTAGTGGGCGAGAGCAAGATGGTAAAATTAGGTTTGGCCGGCAGAAAATATCGCCGACAGTAACGGTAGACGACATTGCCGTCCAAAGTTAAAGTATTTTCTTTTTGCCATTCTCCCCGACGGAATTTACAACCCGATGTTGCGTAGCTCCCTCATACAAGGAGAAAACATGGCCGATCTGGACAACGAGAAGCTAATATTTTTGGTGCAACAACACCTGGAATTATGTGGTCAGGGCTTGAAATCCTACCGACATATCTCGTTTTGTTTTTCTCGTGCCATCCAGAAGGGGTTGTCGAGGTATCTACCGTCTGCCTGAATTCATGTGAACGCAGCTTCAAGCTGAAGGAATATATGAATGAATGAGTGCATAGGCTGATGATAAGAGATTCCATTTACATAGCCCAAATATTTTGTCCTAACACTGAAAGTTGCCGCATTTTATGTTTCAAAATCAAGTTATTAAAAAGTAGGTTGTAATTAATTTTGTTTTTAATCTAGGTTATGAAAAATCCATATATCCAGAGGACTTCTGAGGATGGTCCGGGACAGTGGTTTGGAGACGACTCTAAGATTATCAGTCAAGTGTGAGGGAACGAGTTTGGACTCATGTTTACATACAGGCTGGAATTGTTTAATTTCTGTTTTGTTTCAACTGAATTGTAAGGGTCAGATATTGTGTCGTCATTGTTTATATTTGAATATGAAGTTTTCGGAAGATTCGATTTGAGGATTTGACTACTTAAATTTTTTAATTCCTGGTGTAGTATGAAATCTGAAAGATGAATAGTTTATCTGCAAAAAGCCTTAGACAAATACACCAGCTTCTTGATTGTTACTAGTTGTTGTTTATAATAGGCGTGTCATATCATACTGATTGAGTCCATTTGTTCAGAACATATATAATATAATCACTAAATAATTAGACATTGAGATAATGTGACTTAACAATCATGGCAATCAAATGTTTTTTTTTGTTATTCCATTCCTAACTAACGAGTAGAGCAATGGTATTGTTGTAAATTATTAATGTTATGCAGGACTAATTACTGACCCAGGTTTTATGGAGTCTTGGACAGCATAGATACACTTAGGTACGTGTATTTTAATGGTTACACTTTTGGAGTATTTCGACCCCAAATATATTATATTCATTCTGCCGCGCACTGAATAGTTGTGGTCCTGAATTCATTCGTATTTGCTATTTATCAATCACAGTGACTATTTGACCGAGCAATATGCAAACTGACAATGTTCCCAATATACTTTGCTATTCAATATGAATTGATCAGTACGATTTAAAATGAACTGCATTGTATGAAATCAACTTTCACCTCCCAATAAAAAAATATAATGATTTGCATATTGATAATCTGATGTTTCACCTCGATTTAGTTGTGTTGTTGATGTTTTGCGAGGTGATTTCATATGGAGGAAGGGTTTATACAAGGTATATTCTGTTAGTGGACGGTTCCACATGACCATGACCAATCCAGAATACTATTTATTCCTTAATTTATTAGGATTTACACCACTGGACCCCTCACAATGTTTTCAGTAAACGTAGATGGAATATACATTGAGCTGAATGTAAAAGAATGTAACCAGAGCTATTATAGAGAGACGACTGATGTAACGTTTCTGGCAGAGTACATTGTATATATTTGTATAAAATACCAGAAACATTGTTACCTTGTGTATGTCTTTTTACTTGTGTGTTTTTTATACTGTATTTATTGTGTTGCTGTAGTAGTAGAAAAGTAGTTTTTGTATATTTCTCCTGTTGATGTAAAAAGCAATAAAAATGAATTTGGCACAATGTTGAACTATATTTATTTCATTAACTTTAACGTATGTGATTTGAATCCATCTCCATGGATTCAAACACATCATGCGCTATTGCAAATTAAAGACGTATGAAATTACAATGTAGCCACTTGGTAATACATTTTTTAGTATTCTGGTTATTATATTATAAGAATTGTATCGTATAGCTCTTATTGTGTCATTCATAGTCTACTTCAAGCTAAGGCACGAAATAAACATCGGCTTTTATTTTGAAACGCGTCGGTATTTTCTTCACGGAAGCCTTCTGACTTCCGCAAAGATCGTATTTCGCGTATTGATAATTCATGTACCTGGTCTGTACGGTACCTTATCAGGTAACAACTGGCTATTTAAAAAGACTTACATCAGCACCGGCGTCGATGCGTTTTAGTGTAAATAGAAATGTTTTCCACTGTAACATTGTATTGTTAATTTCAAGACTCGTTTCGCTCGCGTCGCCTCCGCGTCAACAACGGACACAGCGCTAGCTAAGTAGGTAACGTTAGCAAACACACGACAATTCACCACTAAACATGTTCAGCCGCCGACGGCGACGTCGTCTGTGAATCCCCCGAGGACAACGACACGGGACCAATGTGGTGTTATGTGTACGATTGTGCGGGATTTACGGTTTCATTATTTTGTTGTCGTGGTCTTGGTGGTTGTTTACAGCCGCGAGACACTCGTCGCTGCACTCGCAGTAAATCTTAACGTTTTTTCCCCCCTTCTTGGGTTTATTGTCATTTGTAGCCACCCGTCAATCATCGCTATGCGCGTTTCTATCGCATGCCTATCGATGTCAACAACCAAATGCATTGCATCGGCTTTGCTATCCGGTTTTTAGCATTTTTAAATGGTTAATGCATTAGGTGGTAGTTTTGATTTCAACACTAAAGATGATAAACGGTGTGAATGGCGTCCACGGCTATTTATAGCCACCTCACTTTCTGCAAAGTCAACGTGCACTCATTAACTAAAATGATCTCTGCTATGTTTGCCAGCTCTGTGCAGACATTGAAGCACCGGGACCCAGCAGAATCCAGAGCCACTGAATAAGTCATCAGGCGGCCTCCCCATGTCGGGCCGAAACGGGTCTGCCAGTGATGCAGACTGCCGGATCTCTGAGGACTGCCAGGTCCCAGATGTGGCTCTGATGGAGTTGGGACCGCTGCTGGAGGAGGCGGGGAGAGCCACCGGTTCAAAAGGCCTACATACAGAGGTAAGACTATTATAATGTCGAAATCTGTGTAAAAAAAAATGCAATGCAAAAATCCAATCAACCTGTGCTTAATGGTTCTCTCCGTGGTTGTGTTTTGCAGGGGGCAGCGATGCTTGGTGATGATGAGGAGGATGATGACGAGGTGGGAGAGGTCCTCACCTTGCCTCTTCAGGCGCACCACGCTATGGAAAAGATGGAGGAGTTTGTCCATAAAGTAATGATTATGACCGCTTTTTGCCTTTTTTAACAACATGGTTTATTTCAGAATGTATGTGGTGGTTACTGGTGTGTTGTGGTGTGACCCTCCCCCAAAGAAAGGAACAATAATAAGAAATGTAAATCTTAAATGTGTTTTTATCACGCAATTAGAAATGCAACCAAAATACTGAAATGTACTCGGCTTGTAGTCGTGTTTGTGGTGCTATGAATGAAACAGTTGACTGTAGTCATGTAAAATGTAACTGGGGTAAAAACTAAATGTAACTGGGGTTTGTTTTAACTTCCTCAATTGTTGCCCAATGGTTAAAAAAAAACCTGTTTTTAGGTTTCTGGAGGGCGTGGCTATGAATGACTTTCTGTCCACTATTGTCACCAGTTGATGAAGCTGACTGATTGGTAAAAAGGGTTTAGATAAGTTTATTAACTGGAGGAACTTGATTTTTAGGTTTGGGAAGGCCGTTGGAGAGTCATTCCCTTCCATGTGCTGCCAGAGTGGCTTAAGGACAATGATTACCTCTTACACGGACATCGGCCCCCGATGCCCTCCTTCCGGGCGTGCTTCGGGAGCATCTTTAGAATTCATACAGAGACTGGAAACATCTGGACTCACCTGTTAGGTGAGATTGACATGCTTACGTATTGTTAATTGCTAATTGCTAATGTTAATTGCATATGCATAAGTCTCAAGCACAGAACCATGATATGGAAATTCTTTGTTTTCTGCAGGACTGATCATGTTCATATGTCTGGGAACGCTCACTCTGCTGAGACCCAACATGTACTTTATGGCCCCGCTGCAAGAGAAGGTGGTGTTCGGCATGTTCTTCCTGGGCGCCGTGCTGTGTCTCAGCTTCTCCTGGCTGTTTCACACCGTGTACTGCCACTCCGAGAAAGTGTCACGCACCTTCTCCAAGTACGTTGTTACAGATGTTGTTACACAGCCCTTGGGGTTCACATTTTTGTCCTTTTGAATGCATGTCACTCACTGCCAAGTTATTCTATGTACATGTACATGTGTAAGCAAAGTGATGGATGGTAGTTCCTCATTTTTGTTGTTATCTTCTATCCTCAGACTTGACTACTCGGGCATCGCCCTGCTGATCATGGGCTCTTTCGTCCCCTGGCTCTACTACTCATTCTATTGTTCCCCCCAGCCCCGTCTCATCTACCTCACCATTGTGTGTGTACTGGGCATCGCGGCCATCATAGTGGCCCAATGGGACCGTTTCTCAACACCTCGTCACAGGCCCACCAGAGCAGGTAACCCTTCATTTATTATCCTACCTTGATGGTAAACGGCATACACAGAAATGTGTTAAGATTCAGGAGTAAAAAAAAAGTCATTATAGTTGAGGTTTTTTTTTTATGTATGCATTTTTGGAAACAAAACTCATGTGTTGGGCTGTGTTGTCTCTTTCGTCTAGGCGTGTTCATGGGCTTGGGACTTAGTGGCATTGTACCTACCATGCACTTTACCATTGAGGAGGGTTTTGTCAAGGCCACCACCGTTGGCCAGATGGGTTGGTTCTACCTGATGGGCGCCATGTATATTACTGGTGCTGGACTGTACGCAGCCAGAATCCCTGAACGCTATTTCCCCGGAAAGTGCGACATCTGGGTAAGTTTTTATTGTGCATATAGAGAATCATTTGTGATGAGAGTAATAGGCTTCCGATAAGGTCAATAGTAAGAATTTGTGTGTTGAAATTGAGTCTACATGCAACTATAGCATATATAGGGCTGACTATGATATCTACTGTCAAATGGCTGTGTCCATATTTGTAATGATACAAGAATACATGTATTATGCTTTTATTTGTGTCACAAGCATTGTGAAAATCTGTACTTATCTGTACCAAATCTATTTCCTCCATAGTTTCATTCCCATCAGATATTCCATGTGCTCGTGGTGGCGGCTGCCTTCATCCACTTCTATGGGGTTTCTAACCTCCAAGAGTTTCGCTATGGTCTCGAGGGAGGATGCACAGATGATACCCTACTCTAGGACGCCAGACTGGGACTACATCGGGTTTTTTTTTCTTGATGCTCCAACACACCCAGAGGTTTTAAAAAAAAATATGCTGCTGGATTTCAAAATGTTCACATGTTGCTCCATTCTGTACACATGATTTGCTCGCATCCTATTTAGGTTTTCTGGTCGTCTGTTTTGACACCTTTTCTTTGCTCAGTTGATTCATGGAATTCTGACATGACCTAGAGAGGGTGACTCCAACCAGATACTTTAATTATTATGGAGCTTTAATGCTCTCATAAGTTTAAGAAGAACAAATGGTTTGACCAAATTATGATATTCTCCTTGCTGGTTGGCACTTATACTATACTTATTTACTTGATTTAAGTTATCCTTTTCAATCCTTTAAAGTAGACTGTGGTAAATGCACATAGATGCAACGTAAGTTGTTGGACCGTGAATATGCAAACTGCATAATCAGTGTTCATACTGTACATACTGTTCATTCCTGTTTTTTTTATGTCATAGAGTACAAGTGTACTACCAAGCTAGCCATTTTTAGTGGCAAGAATACACAGCCTATACAATTTGGGGCCTATATAATTGTTTGGGGAGTTATAGGGCATGCATCTTGGTAGGGTGCAAAAAGTTGTGTTAATTGACTTACGATGTGCAGTTTGTCATTAAAACTCCCAATACTCCCCACCCACCCCCTGCTCATGCACATTTTGCCCCATCTACAGCAATATGGGCTTGGCTTTGAGGCCAGCCTGCGTCCCAAAATCGAATGGCAATCAGCTTAAACAACTCATCAGACAGATTGAATTAAATGTATTCAGAAAATGTTTTTGAAATCCCTCGGATACAATCTTCAACATGCATAGATGGGATACTATTGCAATGTGGATTTCTGCATTGTTCGACTTTTATACTGACATTTTTAGAATTTCATTTTCAATGTTGATGGGCTAGAGACTTCATTTTTTAGATACATTCACATTATGGTCATAATTGTTTATTCTTTTGCAATTACAGGCAAAATGTTTAAAGCTTCCACGCAAATATAATATAGAAATCAAATAAATTAAATCCACTTGACAAATGACTGAATATCAGGAAAAGTAGGCTACGCACAATGGATACAACTGAATAGGTCAACTTAAAACTTCAGCTTGGTCCATTTTAATTCTATTACTCAAATGCAATTTTAGGTGTTCATATTTACTGCACCTTTTATAAATTATTCAAACATTAAATTCACTATGGAATTATCCATGTGGTATGTATAATATAATCTTATATTATTCCTGTGCCTTAGGCCAATGGAAATGTTTTTAAATAAAATGGCCTATCTTACATTCAAAGGAGCTTCTAGGATTTTGAGTTTTTTTCTTTTACTTTTCCATATATCCAATCAAATTATAATCAAACTTAGAACTCCATTGATAGGTTGTATCAACTGCTGTTTGCTAAGACTCCTTTTTTAGGTAAATCTTGAGCTTTATTACAATGACTAAAATGTGTGTTCTTGACTTTGTGTAATGTTATGTGTAGAAAGTTGAATGATTTATCATACATTTCACTGAAATGTAAACATAATAAATATTTATTGATGGGAAAACCTGTCAATTTAATTTGTTTGTCATTTATTTGTATCACTTTCTTATATGTATGAGATAGTATATTTATTTATACTGTATGGAGATACATTTTGGGGTCAAATGGCTATTTCATATCTGCATCATTTTAATGTTTTTAGTGAGAGAAGGCCTTGTGTACTAATGGCTGTTAATAATTGTAATGCAGCAATTCCATATCAATTTGCAAACTGGAGTATTGGAGACCTACAGTTATGACTCGTGTGAGTATTAAGTGATTTAGCAGATGCATTTATCCAAAGCAACTTGCAGTGAATTCAGAGGCATGTCATTAAAGAGCAGGTAGGGGTTTGGCACAGGTAGACTGTGGAAATGGAGATCAAATCCAGAACTGTTAGGCTAGGTGTTGCACACCCTGTCACTACCCACATTTAATTCTGTAAATGATCCTTCATTTTGGAGTCATTACAGTTTTGGTTTACAATCACAACTATGAAGTATACAAAATACATTTCATAGTAGCTAACATTAATTGTTGCTGCAATGGTAAATATTGTGTATTATCCCTCCTGAACATACAAATGGATCAAGATAGACATGTAATAATTATATATAGATATAGATATATAGATACATATTTAAAAAAAAATCTGGTATCTTGGCTGGCGGCTGGAGCCAGGGTAATGCCTGTAGCATGAATCTAATGTAGGAACGTTTCCGTGTTGTCTTGTTCCCGGACGAGTTTATTTAGCTGTCGCTACAGCTAGCAACCTCTTCAGCACTCGTTTAGCATTATTCATACTAACACATTTTATGCGAATTCGTCTAAAGTTGGACATTTTTATTGACATTGCCTCTTTCGGCCGTCTTTCTTCGCGATGTTTACACGAGTCTAAGATGTCGCGTGCAGTCATTTCCAACTTGAATGGGGCATTAGATAAATAACGACCGTCCACACATCACCCCATACAACGTTTATCCAAGTTGTAAGTTGTGTACCCATCCTTGTCCTCGTAGTATGCGCTGAGAAGATCATTTATCCAAAGATCCTTTTTTTGTCTCGACGCACGTTCAAATATTACAGCAGACCATACAGCTCCGTGTGGCATTCCTCATTGCTATCTTTTAGCTTCAACAATACAAGTGAGCACAACGGGGTAAGTTTATAGTCCTGCACCGCCGCATGTGTCTCGAGGTCCAGATCGGTTATCGGTCAAAAAATAAAAATTAAAAAACAAATGAGCATAAACGATACTGTAAACGGATTGTAAATGTGCCATTTTGTCAGGTGTCGAGATGGACAAAGACGAACACAGCGCTGCTGACCCCGAGGGGAGCAGCACGGACCGGTCCGATCTGGTGTCGGAGGACGGCAAGAACACCAAGTCTGTGCTGTGTCAACGCTGCGGATCCAAGGTGCTTTGTCCAGGAATGGCCGTGTTCTCGGAGAAAGAGGTACCGAAACATCTCATATGTACTCACACTTGGTCTGAACTTGTTTAATGTTTCTGTAACAACAGCCTTTAACCAAATCACTGAACTGTAAGCTGTGAAATGTCTCGACGTACAAATAAATTGTAGCCTAATCTCAGTAGGTTCATTTTTTTTTTTTTTTTGCTTTTAGAAATTAATTCTTGCCTATTTAGTGTTGTTTGATGTTTAAGTGGCATTACAAATAATCCATCCGAGACATCAACATTGCAAACATTGAGACATAAAGACATCAACATTGAGACGTCATCATTGAGACATCAACATTGCTAAGCTCCTTTTTCTTTCTAAGCTGTTCCTGCCATCGATGAAGAAGAAGAGGGCCCTCAGCACGTCCGAGGGCCCCATGGATGGGGACAACCTGACTGCCCACTGGTTAGTGGACGACATGTACACGTTTGAGAACGTGGGCTTCACCAACGACGTTGGGCGTATCAAGTACCTTATTTGTGCAGATTGTGAGATTGGACCCATCGGTTGGCATTGTTTGGATGACAAAAAAAGTTTTTATGTTGCCGTGGAAAGGGTTAACCACGCCTAGTTGGACTTGGAGACAGCCTCTATGCCTCTTTCCGTGGGTTAAACATGCAAAACACCCAAGATCCCATTCACTTCTGCAGACATACCCTGGTTAAATACTGTACTTCTGCTGTGGTATATGAAGAGTGTTGTGCTTAAATTCTAATAAAGTGTTTTAATGCTGTGCTTATAATGATCTTGCAACTTGCTCATAACTGATACATTTTTAATTTTGGATGGATAATTGGATGACCAAATATCCATAACCCTCTTTGTAAAATTGCCAAGCATGTCGGCCTCGAGATTTCTGTGTATTTCTCAGAACAATCCTCATATTTATATTGTTTTTATTAACCTTTACAAACTATTAAGTGACACATGCCACACAGAAGAGATTATGTAACACTATGCTGCAATTAAAATGATATCAAATGCCTTAATTTTTTGGTTTCCATAGACCCTGTTTGCATTCATGTGAGTGGTTTAACTTGATCTTTCATATTTCCACGACGGTTATCTCATCTCACAAAACACAATTCACTTTCACTTGCAAGTATGTTTACAATCTTAAATACTGATTGCGTTGTAGCACATTGCAAAGGTTGTCAGTCAAAGTGTAGGGATTTCGCAACAGATTAGATTAACT
The DNA here is from genome assembly GCA_027122575.1 of Merluccius polylepis. Lineage (NCBI taxonomy): Eukaryota > Metazoa > Chordata > Actinopteri > Gadiformes > Merlucciidae > Merluccius > Merluccius polylepis. Next base: position 2,454,803 of record JAOPJH010000025.1, on the reverse strand, counting down.
CACGGGACAACTATATTGTCACAAAGATAGGACCTGTTTTATAAGTTTACATTTTGATCTGTGTCTCTAATAGCGACAATTAAAATAACAAATGAGCAACTGGTTCGACAATCAAAGCAGTTGCTTTAACTTTTTGCAAATTGCATATTATCTACGAGGCGTAAAAAGACAACCACTATTATGATACGTCTATCCAATCAAAGTGCTCATTTAGGCCATTTAAAAAGCGAGTCCCGGTCAACGCGGAAGGATTTGGTTGGGTGCGCTTGATTCCCTTACCTGTGTTATTGTCAGCTTCCCCGGGCGGGGCAAGAACCGCCCGTCCCCAAAACCCACAGCCAAGAGTAAATATACGTAAGTCGATTGCCATTAAGATGTAAATGTGAATGGAATCGAGCCCACCCAATCCAAATACGATCATGTGTGTACAAGTACCGAACTAAATCTGTCCCGGTCCATCCGCATGAAGCCTGCTTGCTGGTCTCTATACGATAGAAACGCATAATTTAAACAAGTTTACTTTCACGTCATGGTTTTTACAATTTTTCATATATAGCACATTTTGACCTTTTAAAGAATTACACCCAAAATACACGTCATCGTTTAAACAAACGTTGTATTTCGTGCGCGTAGCAAGCAGCGAACCGCGCCACGGCGACCGAAAAAAGCCCGTTTCGCCAGAATAAGAGGCTATTTTGGAAGTATCTACTTTTCCGAGCGGAGGCATACACCCCCCGTGCCGCGCACTCGCGTCGCCAACCCCGATAATTCATTATTGAGTTCAATGAGTGGATAGTGGCCATGGTCGAAAATTATGTGATTGCGAAGTGAACGAGCCTCTTTTTGCCCGAAATAACCGCGCAGCGCGTTAAAATAACATCTTATCGCGGCGAGGGACGACAATGCAACGATGAGCCAGCCTCAGCTGAATGAGTTTATTTCTCCGCCGGAGTGTCCTGTCTTTGAGCCCAGTTGGGAGGAATTCGCCGACCCGTTTGCGTACATCAACAAAATACGAACGATAGCGGAGAAAACGGGAATCTGCAAGATCCGACCACCGCCCGTAAGTATGCCCACCCGTTGGCGACGGGCGATACGCGCCGTGACGGGTTCTGGTTCCGTGTCGGGCTGCTGGTAATTCGGTAGCAAAAGTTGTGTTATTTAGACAGGGTTTTCAACATGGCGGATTGCGGCTCGAGTTGAATTGTCAGCTTGCGCTCGCGAGTGCGTTGTTTGTAACGACAGCGGAGCGCCGCGTCCCCCCCCCCCCAGTCCCCCCCGCACTCGAATTCGTGTCGTTTTAACGCCGAAACGGGGGAGGAAATATCGTGAAAGTGTTCGTTTGAAGCCCTTAAACCCGTCTTCCTCGCGGCGGGTTCAAGTTAACGCTATTTTTTTCCCCAGATGGAGCCAAACGTTAAAGTTTAAGCGAGTTGTTTACGTTACAACGAGAGCTTCCTGGAGTACGGGGCACGGAAATGGCCCTATTATTATTAATAATATTATATTGTTTTAGCTAGTCGACATTAGTGTGTGGGCTTTTACTAACGTTACTACAAAAAAATTATTTGCATTATTTTTTTTACTATGTTAAAGTACAGTGCTGTGGTCCGAGCCCGTGTGCTGGTCGGACCGATGTTGTGACGGACTATCTCGGTAAAGGACATCACGTACGTGCTCCTTGGCCAACTCTTTATGGAGATGGACCTCGGAGGAGCATAATCCGATGCGGTGCTTAGCCTTATTTTTTATTTTGTTGCCGTTCACACTATATCACACTAATACATTTAGCAAACAAACAAAAAAACCCTGTAATATATTGTTGTTGGTTCACGGACTACGTGTAAGCAGCAGCTAAATGACTATCTGCGTTTCCACTATTGTTCCTGTCTTTGCGTCAGCTCCATAACATGACATAACAGTTTAGAAAGTCCACCAGGATACACGACATGGACACAACCCAGAAGGCCTTACAACATGGTCTTAAATGTCAAATGTGTCGTATATATTTTTTTATTTTTCATTTTTTCTGGAGGTCGGGGTATAATACGTGTCTAAATACGTGTTTTTTAGTTTAAGGAACCCCAAATATGGAGTTGTTCTTGTTTCTTTACCTAAAGGTGGATGTACACAGTATGGGTGTGTCCAGGCGGCCATGCAAATACTGCCACATACTAAGTTAACATGTTAACAGTAAACATCCAGTTGCACTTGTTTCATTGTTGTTTTAACTGCTTAAAGATGAAGGATGCCTTAGTCTGTATGCACGCAGTGTACATTTAACAGAACATTTAGGGAATTATAGGGCAAAGAAAGAAAAAACAACACGGAAGCCTTTTTCTTACCCCCTAACTTGCATAAAAAGTACACAATAAAGCATTACCTGTGGCATACACAATGCATACACTACACTAGGGATGCGTATGCACGTTAATAACGTGGTAGATGGACTAGTACACACCTGTGCATTGCTTATCCTGCCTGTCAACACCAGAGGTGGGCCTGTCGGTTGTGCAATTCAATTAGCTGTGCTCATATTGGCTGACGCTCATATTAGTCTAAGGTCGGGTTGATCACAAAAGTTGTTGACACCTTGGGTCTAAATAGACAACGAAAATAAAAGTCATCCCCCAGATCATCTGTAGTGAAACAGAATGTACTCAACGCAGGGAAATGCATTGAAGCGGTATATTTTTTTCATACAAAATGCCAAAGGTGAAGTCAAACTCGGTGCGCTTCTTATTTGTCGAGGCCTGTTAACCTGAGTGCAACCGCCGCTGTGTAAAACGCTGTTTTCTATTAGACCTACACTTAACACTTGACCTTCCACAGCAACATCATAATGCACTACACACAGCTTTCTATGGCCTTAAGCTAAATATCGCCCCACTCCGAGGTGAAAAAGACCCGCTATTTACTCTCAGTGGGCACAATTTTGACAAAGCTGACCAGTTTACCTCCCGGCTCCCCTGGTCAAAGACTTTGGGCTTGTGCAGGTAAAGGTCAATACGCAATGCCTCCTATGAAGACTTTTGGGTTGTGTAAAGTCAAATATGCAGCGCCTAAAATAGTACCGTGGTGAAGTCAACCACCTCTAAAGCCACCAGCGTGCCCCAAAAGCCCAGGAGTATTTGAACAGGCAGTGCTCTAGTTTGCCTTTCATACTTTACTCTACAGGGGCTTCTCGCACAGGTCTAGTATGGAAAGTATAGAAACATGGTCATTACCATGTCATTGTGATTATTAGTAGGCGAGAGGGATTAAAAAAAAAAAACTTGCATATTTATCTTTTTGTGAAACGGATCACTATTTTTTGCAATAATGGTATGATTGCGTGACATACAGAGCCACTTCCTTGAGGAAGTGCATCAAGGGTAATACATTTGGTTTAGACTATACTAGCAAAAAAACGTTTGCTAGTAGTCTAATAGCTAGTATTACTGCCCCGTAACTTGCTGTACAAAACACCTGCCCATAGCACAATTGGCATTGTGTCTGCATTAAAAACAAATATTTTATCAAACAAATCTTATCTCTTTTCTCTCCATAAACGTTGTGCAACAGAACTAAAATAACAAATGGCTAATGTCCACCAGTGTACATTCCTTTTTGTCTAAATGCTAAACTTGAACACATACATTACATTTTAGCGGAAGAGACTTTGGAGACAGTTTGAATAGAGTGAGCATGGTGAAAAAATGTGACAAATACAAAAAGCTTGTAAAGATCTAAGACACTCCTACATGTATATTATAAGGCCAACATATCTCTATAATACACACATTGGGCACTAGAAGTTGACTTCATTTTTTAATTTTAAAGGGCTCAACATGGACATCTTTATAATATACACATTGGGCAATAGAAGCTGACTACATTTTTTTAAATTTAAAGGGCTAGGCGGGTCGTGATTGTGGATATAGCCAGCTTTGTAGGATTAACTTCCAATAATATTTTGATCCCTTGGCCTTTTGGTCTGCAACTGAAGACACCCTAGTGTGAATAAAGCTTGGTGGAGAAAGTTGCTGTCACCAAATGCAGCCATCAAAATGGCTGCCTGCTTTTGATAAGGCTGTGTTTACATTTGCAGGAATGGCAGCCACCCTTTGCCTGTGATGTGGACAGACTGCAATTCACACCACGGATACAAAGGCTAAATGAGTTGGAGGTACTGATTGTAAATTTTAAGTTTAATAATCTGTCAACTTTTTGTCTGCACTTTTGTCAAACTATAATGGTTTTATGGCAGTATCACATAAAGGGTTACATATTTTCTTTCTTTAAGCATAGCATGGTGACAAATGAATGGTAAATTATGTTTTGGTAGCACTGAACTGTATGTCCTTTTGCCCTCTTAATTCTAGGCTCAGACCAGAGTTAGGCTTAATTTTCTGGATCAAATAGCAAAGTTCTGGGAGCTTCAAGGATGCACTCTGAAAATTCCTCATGTGGAGAGGAAGATTTTGGACCTGTACCAACTAAACAGGGTATGTCATGTGTATCGGGCGCCCACCAGACAATGGATTGTCCAAAATACCTACATTTCATGCCAATCAGCAAACAAAGGTCTACATCATTCAGGCCTTCATATGTTCTAAAACCCTGACCTATATGCATCTCCCACTTTGCAGTTGGTGAATGAAGAGGGTGGCTTTGACGCCGTCTGCAGGGAGAGGCGTTGGAGCAAGATCTCTGTCAAGATGGGCTTTGCTACAGGGAAGGCCATAGGCTCCCATCTGCGGGCCCACTATGAAAGGATCCTCTACCCTTATAAGCTGTTCAAGACCGGAGCCAATCTACTGGTATGAGAGACCTCCGCAGTCTACCAGTAACTGCTGTAGAATCCCTAAAACAATTCCTGGCAATTTTCACAACCACAATCATGTCCAATTCTACAAATGATATAATGTGCACATATTTTCACGTGATTATTGTAATAGAGGCAAATGGTGCATAGATATTTAATGGTCACTGGCCGTACCGTACAGTTTTGTTTTTGGACCATTTTGGATTTTCAAAGCCGACTGTTTGTTATTTATGTGGAGGGCCTCAACAGAGTTGTCTTTTCTTTTCCCACAGAAGGCCACCTTGACCAATGACACTAAGGACAAGGAGTACACTTCCCATGACCTGCCGCAGCGGCAGTCTGTCCAGCCCCAGGAGACCTGCAGCATCGCCCGCAGGGCAAAGCGCACGAGAGGCGAAGTACGTCCCTCCCTTCAGCAGTTGTCCACGTTGTACATACAACTATGGACATACAGTCTGTAAAAGTCAGTAATAAATTATCTTGATCGAGTATGTTTTCTAAACGCTGTCCATCCGCTCTTGTGGTACTCTGATAGAGGGGCGGTGTTCAAATGGAGCCAGAGGAGGACTGTGAAAATCGTCCCAACCTGAGGCGGAGGGCGGGGACGTATGTGGCCAAGCAGGAGTCTGGTAAGCACGGAGATGAGTCATCCCTTTATAATGTGTCTGTATCTTGATCGATAGGCCAGGAGTTTTGATGTCCTCGACACATTTTGCATTGCCTTTTTCAGGGAGAATGTCAGCGGGGCACGTGAAACAGGAGCCCGTGCTGTATGAGGATCCAGTGGAGGAGAAAGAGTCTGTACTCGACAAGAAAAACGAACCCAAGGTGATTCAACTCAAATGTGTTTAAAATGTATTTTGCCGGCCTCCCCTTTTATTAACACCATAGCAAATGTTGTACAAAGGAATCCCACGTGCCGTGTTTTTTCTGTGTGAAGTGTATAAATCCCCTATTCCAGAACAAAGACTCCCATGCTAATTCCCCACCTCTTGCCCAGGTGGACCAGTACATGTGTCTGGGTTGTGGCAGTGGGACTGCTGAGGACCGCCTGCTGCTGTGTGACGGCTGTGATGACAGCTACCACACCTTCTGTCTGATCCCGCCCCTCCACGACGTTCCCAAAGGGGACTGGAGATGCCCCAAGTGCCTGGCTCAGGTGAGCTACTGACACAATTAAAAATGCACACGTAGCGCGAAGCTCCGAAAGGCTAGTTAATTATAGATACATTAAATGTGGGGAAAAAAGACCAAAGGGCTCAATAACTCAACAATCAAAGTGGTAGGCACTTGAATTGGGCAACACGTAGGGACATTTGAAACGTGGCGCTGAAAAGCGTGAATTAAAGGTGCAGAAAACTCTGCTCTTCTCCACCACCTAATGAGGTGCTCCTATGAACCACTTGAACCACTTGCGTTGGAAGTGAAGTCCTCCTTGTAACAGTCAATAAGGCTGAATAGCTTATTAGATGCTGCCCACTGCACTTATTGCATACAGTATTTAACATCACGTTTCATTTTCCCCCAGGAATGTGACAAACCTCCTGTCGCTTTTGGCTTCGAGCAGGCAGGCAGGAACTACAATCTCAGAACGTTTGGAGACATGGCCGATTCCTTCAAATCGGATTATTTTAACATGCCGGTTCATGTGAGTAATATGTTACTAGACATTGGCCATGGCCATTAAGCGTGGAACAAATCAACGTATCAGTGATGCAGTGAGGATTTGTGAAGGTGAAAGCCAACGTGGAGTGGTTGTTTGTGACAGATGGTTCCCACTGAGCTGGTGGAGAAAGAGTTCTGGCGTCTGGTCAGTACCATCGAGGAGGACGTCACGGTGGAGTACGGAGCAGACATTGCATCCAAGGACTTTGGGAGCGGCTTTCCTGTCAAGAATGGCCAGGTGGAAGTCACCACAGACGATGAGGTACTACAGCATAGTTGCACCGTTGTTGTTTATTTTCATTATGCCAGGACTCCCTGAAAGAAGCGATCCTGTATCTTAATGGGACCCTCCTGGCTAAAAGAAAATGTCCATTTAGTATTCATTAATTATAGTTTTATTATAGTATTTATTTAGTTGTAATTATTTTTTTTGAATAAGTTGCATTACCTGCATTCTCCAGCTTTCCACTACATTCAAGTGTCAGGACTTGCTCCACTATGGGCCACATCTGAAAATCTCACTATGTACTTCCTGTTCATACTTCCTCTATTTTCCATCACAGACGTGGAATAAGAGAAGGGCTACAGCCAGAGGGAAATTATTGTTTAAAGTAATTGGTACAATAGTCAAACGCCTTGTTACAGTGTAACTTCAGCATGTGTTTTAAAACTAAGCCAGTAGAGGGATTGGATTACTGGCTAAGTATCTTTACTCTCATGTTAGTTTGAATCATCATTACATTAGCCTATTACTATTATTGATGATTATTTTCATAGTCAACGATTATTTTCATAGTCGATTAATCTAACAATAATTGTTTTTATTAATCATTGAGCCTAGAAAATGTCATAAATAATAGCAAATGCCACCACAAGGTACCAGAGTCCAAAGTGATGTCTTCAATTGCTTTCTGTATCTGACAAGCAGCCAAGAAAAACTAGAGTGTTCATTTTATAAGGATCCGTCAACCAAACATTTAAAATTTCCGAAGCATCAACCGGCAAATGTTTGGCATTTGTACTTGATAAATGACCTAAACGATGAATCGATTTATAATATTTGATTTTGATTTATTTTCTGCCGATCGAAGAATCATTGCAGCCACAGCACTAAAATAGACACACATTATCAGTAGCTGCAATACAAACACGGTTCTGTAATGCCTTAGTACTTCCCTGTTCAAAATTATTATTCGAACAAAAGCGCTCCAGCTTGACAGCGTGACAATTGCCAAATGTTTTGTTGACACGAAGACACACTGTTAAGCCTGCTGCCAACAGATGTTGGAGGGCAATTGAATATGATCTGGGCCTTCAGAGGTCCCACGCTGTTGTGATTATCTCACCAACTCTAGCATCGCGCCCTAAGCTTACTCAAGGCCACAGCAGCTATTGACACTGACTGAGAATAACCTTTTATTATTAGCTTGTAAAGCATAGACGTGTTGCTGACAGGTATTATACGATGGTCTGATTAGTATGGACACTGTTCCACCACTGTGAAGTGGTAGTGGTAAATGGGGTTCCAAGGCTGTGGATGGAAAATAGAAATGGATTTCATTACTCCACCAGTCTTCACCACATTGGCAGGCATACACTTTAATGACATTAGGCCTATAACATTAGAAGGAAATTTGTCTGACTGTTGTGTGTGTATGCATGCAGCAATAAACTAAAAGGGCATTGCCCTGGGGAAACCCTTGGACACTAACACCTCCGTGATATCGATG
>JAOPJH010000025.1:2424737-2446501 GCA_027122575.1 Merluccius polylepis | reverse complement strand
TGCACCGGCTATGACGTGCACACTGCTGTGCATGGACAGTAATGTGCGCGCCGCGGTGTACGGACCTGGACCGCAAGTTGCACGCCTCAGCTTGTATTTTGGGGTGAACTGCGTTGCTTTGACATTGTAGATTAGAAAACAATCCATTGTTTTACCGTTATTATCAATCTAAATGAATCCACTGCCAAATATAGGAGCTATTTAAAAATCGAGATAGAGATTTGTGAGATTTTACTGGGGCACAGCAGATCAATACTGGGGCACAGCAGATCAATACTGGGGCAAGTGCCCATGGTGCCCGCCAAACATCCCTAAGATAAAAATCAGAAAGTTATTACTTTCATGCTTTAGTTGTTTTTAGGTTAGAGTGAGATTTGCTTGATTTATCAATTTTCTTTTATCTAGTATGTTTAAAATCATACCAGAACCAATTACTAATTCAAAATCCGAGAGTTTGACCAATACTTTATTTAGTCCAGTAAAAAAAAGATTATGTGTTTGGTGCATATATGTTGATGAATGCCAGCCACTTTCTTTTCATTATATACACGTAATAAACGCGACTCTACCATCTTCATCCCCCTTTACCAATAATGGTTGTTTGAAAGGTGCATTGTGGCCCTTTTGTTTCATTTAAAGCAGAAGAGGAAGCACACACTTTAAAGAGTTCCATCTCCATCTACTAACATCCTTTCTTAGCAGATGTGTCTTCTGAAGCATAGCTAAATCAATCTTGTTTCATGCTGAAACGATACTATCTTAATCAGTGTCGCAACAAGAATAACATTTGTGTTGAGCCATAATATTTACATAGTGTTTGAATATACGGTCAGCCTTAATCTCTGGTTTCAAGATAAAAATGAATGCATGACTAAGCCCTTTTTTAATAAAAGGTTTACGGGGATCACATGCTCATCACTGCAGCCGGTGACAATGCACTAAACTCTGCATTATGATGTGCACAGGGGGGAGCCCAAGACCTGGTACGGCGCCCCGGGATACGCTGCAGAGCAACTGGAGGGTGTCATGAAGAAACTGGCCCCCGAGTTGTTTGAGTCTCAGCCAGACCTCCTTCACCAGCTGGTCACCATCATGAATCCCAACACACTGATGAACAATGGTGTCCCGGTACGCCACCAACCTATTTCTATACTTGTGGTTTTTTTCATTTTCACATGCAAATTGGGAATAAATTGCAGGAATGTTTTGTATTTTTTTACAAAAATACAATTTTCTGTTTTTTGTTGTTGTATAGATCTACCGTACCAACCAGTGTGCTGGTGAGTTTGTCATCACTTTCCCACGGGCTTACCATAGTGGGTTCAACCAGGGTTTCAACTTTGCCGAAGCCGTCAACTTCTGTACCCTGGACTGGGTAAGATGGGTTCAAACACCCTAATAACGCATAGCTTTGTTAGCTTTATTTTTATAGTAATCGCAGTGTTCAGCTGCGAGAATATATAATTTAAAGTCTGCATGAATCCAAGTTGGCGCTCAACTGCTTTTACTGACTCGTGACGTTCCCTCCCTTTGTGGTCAGATGCCCATTGGCCGGCAGTGTGTGGAGCACTACCGCCAGCTCAGCAGATACTGCGTCTTCTCCCACGACGAGATGGTCTGCAACATGGCCACTAAAGCAGACAACATGGAAGTGGAGCTGGCCTCTTCGGTGCAGAAGGAAATGGCCGTCATGATCCAGGAGGAAGAGGAGCTGCGTGAGAAGGTCAACGCAATGGTGAGTGTGATCCTATGAGAGACGTGGAGATGATGCTACATGTAGGGAGCATGTGGTCCTATAACAGGGTACCAGCGGCGGTATTCAAATTATTAAAAAGTCTTAAATTTAAAAAATGGCAATTTACGGCATTAAAAAGTTTTAAATGTCATTCGCATAGGTCTTAAATATATTTTGTGACTGTCAATAAATTGGTATACTTATAAAACAATTCCAGGTTGAGGACTGTCACTGCTGGGCCGTGAAATCGGTATTAAATTGTGTTCCAAGTGGCATTAAAAGGGCTTGGATTGAGCTGTTTGAAACCTGCAGATACCCTGTATAAGACGTAGAGACCCATAATACAGTGCACCCCTCAGACACTCATGTCCGTCAATATTCTGGATAAACTCGTCTGTGCAAACTGTAGTCTGTGCCCAACGCATGAAGCGTAAAATGTGAAAAATGACAAGATGGCTGCTTATTAAGCCCACGCCCTCGCCTTTGCCTCCAGCCTTTCCGGGCTCTAATGACAGTGTGAATGTGCGTCCCCAGGGTGTGGTGCAGTCTCAGCAAGTGGATTACGAGCTGCTGCCAGACGAAGAGCGGCAGTGCTGCCAGTGTCGGACCACCTGCTACCTGTCTGGCATCACCTGTCTCTGCAGCCCTGGCAAGCTGGTGTGTTTGCACCACGCCCAGGACCTCTGCGCCTGCCGTCCGAGCAGCTACACACTCCAGTGAGTCAAGTTGTCACACCCCACACAATCAAGCCCTGAATACACAATACAATGGGAACGTTCCTGGAGATCTGTGGCTCGTTGGAACCAGACGCGTCCCCCAAAGGTTGAAACTAGCTATGATATGGGCTACGAGAGACCTAGACCTTGGGGAGATGATGCTCACTAGCAAAGATTAAAGTAGTATCTGCAATATGAATAGCATAATGATCCTAGTCAAAATCTCACAGGATATCATATAGCAGGGTTAGTAAGGTATAACCAGTTTGGTTTCATTCTGGTCCCCCCCCCCCCACCTTTCTTGTATAACACCTTGTTAATAATGCATGTGATGCTTTGAACAGAACGTTACAACCAGGCTCGGTGAGCGCAACAAAGACGGGAATCCATACTTTAACCATGATTAAAGGATAAAGAAAGATATTTATTAGAAATAAAATATGTAATCTGTATGATCAGTGGTGTGTGTAATGTATGGATGAGTGGAACGTGTGCTGTCGGGATGTTGTAGGGTGTAAACATAACTGAACTAAACATAAGACGAAACCCAAAAAGCACAACCGAAACTAGAGTATAAAGCCAAAACAAAGCCACACCCTGTGTAGGAAGACCCTTTTGGCTTCACCCACTGGCTCCCTGCATAGATAGGCAAACAGGAGAACCAGCAGGCAGATGGAGAGGGTCGTTGTTAGCCAAGTTAAAACTAAATCAGCTGGCAAAACTGATCGTACAGAATAAGGCAAAGGCAAACCCAACCCAATTAACGCCAACTGTTCCGACTCAGTCGTAGGCACAGCTAGCAGTTTTGAATCGGACGCAAGCACAGCCAGGGGTTTCGAATCAGAGACGGGCACAGCTAGCAGTTTAGAACCTGACATTGGCAGAGCAAACAGTTCTTAACCTGACCCTGGCAAAGCTATTGGTTCAGAACCCGATGCAGGCAAAGCTAGCGGTTCTAAATTTGGCACTTGCAAAACCAACTGAATAAAACGCAAGCAATGCTAATGGTTCTGAACCAGACACTGGCAAAGGTAGCAACTCCAAACCCGGCAGCGGTAAATCCAAAAGGTTCCGTACCCGGCAGTGGCCAAAACAATGGTCTGAACCTGCATACTCGCGCCATATGCAAGCTTGTTTCAGTGCACCATCTTTTACCAGGTCTAGCCTCTTCTTCTTCCCACTTACCTAGACAGATAAAACTGGGGACAACAAGCTCTCTTCCATGTTGGCAAACCAAACAAGAATCAAAGGAATCATGTATGGAACTCAGAAATGAACCAAACTACGGACACAACTAATGGACAAACTCACACTTTGTCACCAAATTAACCAAACAATGTTTTGACGAAACATTCCCACTTTGTTAGGGCAACCCCTTCTAAACCAAACTAAACAAACTAAACTTTTAGAAGAGCCCACACTTGGTTACGACCAGGCTCAGTGAGCGCAGCAAAGATGGGAGGTATTTATTAGGAATAAAATAATATATGTAATCTGTATGATCAGTGGTGAGTGTAGTGTATGGTTAGTGAAACGTGCTGTGGGGATGTTGTAGGGTGTAAACATAACTGAACTAAATGGTACAAAACTAAAAGAAACAAAAGGAACTAAAACCAAGAACCAACCTGCCTGGTGTGGGAAGAGCGAGAGAGAGGCCTGATGTGGTTCACCTTTATGAAGCCTGCAGGCACAGGTGCACCACATCAGCACAGAGAGAGAGAGAGGGATCACACAGACGGATAAATAAAATCACAAGGGGCGTATTATACGTACCATCTATTTATTAAATATTGAAACGTATACATTTTCTTCCAGGTACAAATTCACACTGGCTAAGCTGTACCCAATGATGGCAGCGGTGAAGCATCGGGCTGAGTCCTTCAAGGACTGGGTCTCCAGCATCCAGGACATACTGGAGTCTAAACAAAATAAAAAGAGAGGTTCGAGCGCCGCTTTCGTCTCTCAATAAATGCTAAATGTTTAAAACATGCTACCCTCTTAACTTACTGGCTCTATTATTTGCCATTAGGCTTTTTCCTGAAATCATTGTGTCTCCCTGTCTTCCGTGCCAGGCCTAGAAGAGCTTCGCAGCTTGGTGGAGCAGGCGGAGGCCCAGTCCTTTCCGAAGACTGACCTTCTACGTCAACTACGGGCACTCACACTGGATGCTGAGAAGTGTGCTTCAATGGCACAGCAGCTACTCAATGGGAAGCGCCAGACGAGGTACAAACAACAACAAAACAAAGAATCAGTTGCTTGTCTGACATTGTTTGCTGCATTGTTTGCTCCTGATACTGATTCAAACACTGCCACAAGGGTTCAGGGGGCGTAGTACGTGGAAACTGAGTTGTCATTTGTGCCGCAGGTATCGTTCTGGAGGTGGGAGAACCCAAAGCCAGAATGAGTTGACGGTGGAGGAGCTGAGGTCTTTCGTCACACAACTGGACAGCCTGCCCTGCAACATTCGCCAGGCCCCCCTTCTGAAAGCAAGTGAACTTGCGTTAACCCAAAGTGTCCTTTTTTAGACTGCGGACTGTCAAAACGGCAGATAACGTAATTGCAATGCTTGGCAAACTGTGCTCTTCAGGACCTCTTGACTCGAGTGGACGACTTCCAGGAGCGGAGCGACCGGCTCCTCGCCGACGAGTCCCCGAAACCCGCCGAGCTGCAGGACCTGCTGGACGTGAGCCTGGGCCTGGAGGTGGAGCTCCCCCAGCTCCCCCAGCTGCGCGAGAGGCTGGAGCAGGCTCGCTGGCTGGAGGGGGTGCAGCAGGCCGGCGGCAGGCCCGACGACCTCTGTCTAGACACCATGAGGAGGCTGATAGACCAGGGCGTGGGCCTGGCGCCACACGGCTCCGTGGAGAAGGCGATGGCGCGGCTGCAGGAGCTGCTGACGGTGTCCGAGCAGTGGGAGGAGCGGGCGCTGGGCCTCATGGAAGCCAGGTGAGCGCTGCGCGACATGCACCCGCATTAAAACGGGAACCTCTCAAGCACACACGTATACGTGTTTATCATGGTGTCTGATTACGCGGCTTTGTTGATTACTCGACATTCTACTGTTATTGTTAGTCTGCCTGAAGAAGCAATAAAATCATTTTGTGTCAAATTATTGATTTCTTTAGTAAGTAGCTGTGTAATAAGCAGGATAATACAGCGAGCCTTCAGGTTACAGCAAGTACAGTGGGCCCTTAGGGGTTTATTTAAATTATATATATTTAAATTTATTTAAAAATAAACCCCTAAGGGTTATATATATATATAAACCCCACTGTACTTATATATATATAAGGGATAATAATGATCACTTACATATAAAATGTATAATCCTCATTCAAAAGTGAATTTACACAGATTGTGGAATCCACATTCACATATACCATCTGTTCCATCCGTTTCTTTAAATGCCTCGAGATGGAACTTTTCCTTCGTCGTGTGCACATTATTCACCAATACTGTGCTTTTCCTCAGGCCATTTCACAGCATGGAAACTCTCGAGGAAGCCCTTCAGGAAGTGGAGAACATTCCTGCCTACCTGCCCAACTGCATGCAGTTGAAGGATGTCGTCCTCAAGGCTAAGGATTGGCTCCAAGAAGTTGAAGCCTTGCAGGTAAAAAAAACATTTGAACCTTTTTGTCCCAATCATAAAGCATGTTTACATCTTGGACCAAAACCATAAAGGCTAACCTTTATGGTTTTGGTCCAAGGTGTAAACATGCTTACCTGTGCATCCCTGTAGGTGGGTGGGCGCATACCAGTGCTGGACAGCCTCTCTGAGTTGGTAATGAGGGCAGAGGACATCCCAGTGTGGCTGGATCCCCTGACCAGACTGGAGGCCCTGATCGCTGATGTGCAGACCTGGAAGGAAAGTGCGGCAAAGACGTTTCTAGTGAAGAACTCTCCTCTCTCCCTGTTGGAGGTAAAGAATCCACTACACTGTTGATCACAAAGCCATTTTTGAAAATGGGGTCTGTATCTAAACTCTACTCGTGTGTCCAGGTGCTTAGCCCCAGGTGTGACGTGGGCACGGGGTCCCAGAAGACAAAATCTAAAAAGACCAAGGAAACGCCGCTGGGCTCCAGAAGAGATTCGGCAAAACTGGACTCTCTGAGCGAAGTGGAAAGAGCTCTCTTTGAGAGCAAGGACTCTGCCTCCGCTGTACGTACCGTTTCATTTCTCTCTCGGGGGGGTCTGTTGAGTAATGTGTCCTAACGGCTTAACACCTTCAGTGTGTGGCGTCTTGTTCATTCTCTATTATTGTTAACGCATTGCTATGATCTCGCCCCCTTTTTTGCAGATGGCCACTCTGGCTGAAGTACGACAGCGGGAGATGGAGATCCTGTTGGCTCTGAGGGCCTCCAACGAGTCCAAGCTTCTGTCTGCCGACGGCTGCGACGAGCTCAGCGTGTGTCTGTGCCACAAGGGCCCGTCGGGCGGCATGCTGCAGTGTGAACTTTGCCGCGACGTCTTCCACAGTGACTGCGTCACGACGACCGCGGACCTGGAGCAGGACCAGGCGTGGCTGTGCCCACTTTGCCAGCGCTCCAGGAAACCCCCCCTGGACCGGGTGTTGCCCCTGCTGGCCTCGCTGCAGAGGATCCGCGTCCGCCTGCCGGAAGGGGACGCCCTCCGCTTCCTCATCGAGAGGACGGTGCGCTGGCAGCACAGGGTGCAGCTGGCGTGCACGGACGGCATGCTGGAGGACCTGGCGGGGGCCGGCGTCGCAGGTGGAAAAGTACGTCCGAGTCTACCTGAGCTTTTGGCATTCCACGCTCGGTGTCCCATGTGACACACAACTATGTGTTAACGTGATACTCGATACTTTGACATACTTTGTATGTTGCGTGCTTTGTCTGTCACCAGCGTAGGGAGGAAGTCACCATTTGGTTGCCGTATGTGTTTTTAATGTTATGTTTGGGGGGGTTTTTTGCAGGCGAAACATTGGCACTGGTGTCTTTCTGCACTTTCGGGGAAAAATGGTTCATATTTCCACTCGGAGCACCTCTCCATTCCACTGCTGGGTAAGCGTCGGAGTGTCAACTCCGGTACGGATTAGCATTAGTGCTGTGTTCATGTGTACATTCAGTCTGGTGAAGTCAACATGTGCTAACCTCGGCGGATGTCATAGGTCTAGGTACTGCGCTGGAGGAGCTGATGGTGGAGGGGTTCCTGCTGCAGGTCACGCTGCCGGAGACGGACCAGCTGTACAGATACTTGTTCCATAAGCTGGCGCTCCCGCCCCCCAGCAGCCCGGCGTCCACCAACCATGCGGCACAAGACCAGCACCAGCACTCCAGGAAAGGAAGCCCTGACCACACAGAGGTAATTCAATCTCGTGTTTCACAACTCATAATTCCCCGACTCATAATCATAGTCAGATTTTCAGCTGTACTAGTGATACAGTATGTATTCAGGTCTGATTTTTTATTTTTATTTTTATTTTTTTAGAACGGAAGTCCCTGTCATAAGAAGGATCCCGTGAACGGTAAAAGCAAAAGGACCAAGCGACGCAAGGACAGCACAGAGTCTCAGCACCGGGACAAGCCGAAGAAGTCCCGCAAGAAAAAGTCAAAGTCGAGTCGGGAGACGAGCCCCGAGACCGAACAGCCTCTATCACCTACCAACCCGCTGTCGGACCCTCTTCCGTCCGACTCCGAGGAAGACTACTCATTGTGCGCTGCACCGTGGTGCAGGGAGCCAGAGGGCGATGAGGTGAGTCCGTAACCATTTGACCCACATTCTTCTGTTCTTCCACCGTCTCGGAGAGCAAGCGAACCGGAAGTGATGGCAGCTAAAAACAATGTCGGCTTACTATGTTAGAAGGCTACTTCTAGGATCTCCAGTGAGATTAATGTCATCTTTTTCTTCTTCTTTCAGGTGAATTGGGTCCAATGTGATGGCAACTGCAACCAGTGGTTCCACCAAGTATGCGTGGGAGTGACTGCTGCCAAAGCAGAGAAGGAGGAATATATTTGCATAAGCTGTACGCAGCCCGACTACAACAGGGGAGAATGAAGGCTGACTGTTTCTTTGAAGGATCTGCAGTTAGTGACACAGGCCACCGCTCTTTGAGTGAATCGATGAACTTTTTGCCCTGTGGCATTTCCCCGTTTTCCCCCTCTGGCTTGCCCTTAGTGACTACGGTGCTGTTTAATTTTTTCCAGATTTACAAAATACTTATGTCGTTGTTTTGTCATGGTTGCTGGTTTCACAGCCAATACATTTAACTTTTCAAAACTTTCCAGGACTTGATGCAGATTGTAGAAAAACGGCAAATGTTTCATGAACCAACTGTGCAGGGATTTTTCAACCAAAAAATGTCTATTTGACAAACTTTTGGAACTTCCTGTTTTTTATATGCTTATGAACAACGGGAAACCTATCTTTCTCTTGTAGAGTTAATATTATTTATCTGAGCGGTAACTGAGCTTATTAATTGAATCTCAGTTTCCCTATGAACTATATTTGTGCTTAGAAGTTCTTTGATAGAATGCTTTTTGATGAAAGTCTAACCTAAAACATCTTAGTCCGTTGATGTTCACAGTTCAGTCCTCGTTTGTGATAATAAAGTGTGAAAAATGTGTTAATCGTAGGTGCACAGTACCTACGACACTAGGTATTAGGCCTGCATGGATTTATTTTCCTTTTTTAATTTAAGTTGGACTTGTGTTGTTCCATAGCCCTCACTGACTTTGTAAAAGTCGTTTCTCATGTATTCATTGGTTTGTAGGAAAGCATTACATTCTGTCGTTATAGCATTCGGATAATTATTGCAATCACATGGGTGAACTGTGCAATGTCATTGGAATGTAAGTTTTGTCTTATGGTAGACTTTCCTTTTAAGCTCTAGGAAGAAAATAATGTGTTGGACTTAGAGTTAACACAAACTGTGTGATTTAACTGCCACGGGTATATGACCTTTTTTGCTCTTTTTGGTAAATAATATAATTCCTATGTTGCAGTTTGCATTATAAAATAAAATGTGTTCCCATACGTCCTGTCTTTTTCCTTTTATTGTCCAAATGCTGAGTTCATAACAGAATATACTAGCAGAGATTCCATACATTTCAACTTAACATACCATTCAAGTTTGTGTATTTTTTTAAACTTAATATTTGTTTATTACTGATTCTGAACCTTTTTACTTTAGCATGTACCTTTTTTAAGTGTTTATGATTCTAATCTGGCTCTTGCACAAACTGGCACATTGTTCTCTATGCTTGGACGAACAGCGCTCTAGCCGATCACAACACAGCATGGCGTAACTTGCCTTCGCCATCCTAGGAACAAACATCACCTATGATATGCGTAACCTACATCATATAACAGGGCTTGTGCATCGCCTATGGTATAACCTACATCATATAACATAGGGCTTGTGCATCGCCTATGGTATAACCTACATCATATAACATAGGGTTTGTGCATTAGGAGAATACAGAAGAGGATGGGAAAGGCCATCAATGTATCGCTGGCCTTTCCCACACAAGCAAACAATCTGCTAATGTGTCCCTCGACCCAGGAACTTGATTATTTGAAAGTTACATTGTTTTTAAGTTGCATCCAGTAAAATATAGCTAAATATGTCCATAACACAAATGGGGCAAATCTTTAGTGTGGGTGTGGGTTAGTATCACAAACAACCCTGAAGGCCCTGGTAAATATACAAAATACACGCTGTCAATTTGACAAGTTGTTACCGATCTCACTAGTATTTTGGTTATTAAATGGCTGTGTTCATTCATCCAGATATTACTGTTTATTATTGTGTTGCAGTGTGTCTGAGGTGAGCGGTTAACCGCCCGGCGGAGGCAGCGGATCACCCTCCCGGGTGGGCGTGGTCTCCAGCGGTGACTCAGTGCGCAGTCGCGAGCGCCTCGCCATTTTCCTGTTGTTAGCTAGGGCTAAAAACTAACAAGCTACCAGCTAGCTGAGAGAAACAACCCAACGTTTTCTGTCGTTCAAATACCAGACGTCAAACACTGACTACACTACAAGATTAAAAGGGGCGCTTTCAGCTCGTCCGTCTTTCTCCCGTCGCCATGGACGAGGAATATTATAGCGGCGCCGGAGACTGGGAAGATGGAGGGAACATGGTGAGACTTGTTGCACGCCGTTCACTTCCAGCGGATAGTAAACATGTTGGCTTGGTAACGCAGGAGCTAGCTTACAACTTGTGCAGCACGTATAGCTGCACATGGACAGCGACAGCAAGTGGAAAACACACACAAACAAACAAACAAACAAACAAACACACACACACACAGTTACAGACACTTGAAGTAACGCCTGCTGATCCTTGCAGGTGACCACTGCAAGCCACTGGACAGCATCACAACATCACATAAATGAACCGTTTTAAGATGCTACAAGATACACAAAGTGATGGTGGTGGTGGTGATGATGATGATAATGATGATGCCAAGTTATTTCAAAACATATAGTTACCACCATGTCGCCAAGTTATTTCGCAGACATTGTTTTACTGTACCGGAGTTTGAGTTGAGTTTAGTTCTGCGTTGTTCTACTAAACTACACAATGGCGTCAGATTGGCAAAGTATTATGAAAGAAAAATTAATAATGGCGGCTAATATTATCGTTGTTGATGAGTCTTATGTGTTGTAAGTCTTTTCATTTAGTACCTCTCAGCTTTGTTTATGGTCATTCTGGATTATAAGGTTGGGTGACAGAGTAGCATGTTGTATATATATTTTTTCACATCAATATTTTGTGTACCTGTACAAAAATGAATGAATCCAAAT
This sequence comes from Merluccius polylepis, assembly GCA_027122575.1. Lineage (NCBI taxonomy): Eukaryota > Metazoa > Chordata > Actinopteri > Gadiformes > Merlucciidae > Merluccius > Merluccius polylepis. The sequence continues at coordinate 2,435,290 of JAOPJH010000025.1, read as the reverse complement.
GTTTATAATTGTTTTCCTTTAGTGTAAATGTATTATATCAATGTAATTTATCTTTCCCTGAAGGATGGCTATGTCGAAGGAGAAAATGATGGCAAAATTCAGGAAGATTGCCTTAAGAAGTTCACCAGCAGGGATTACATCATGGAGCCTGCCGTCTTCAATACTCTGAAAACGTATGTTTGGTAACTACGAGGAGTTCGTCCATTTTGGGCAGTGGGTGCGTTTAATGTGTAATATAATGTTTTCTTTTCTCTCAGATATTTCCAAGCAGGCGGATCTCCAGAACATGTTATCCAGCTCTTGTCGGAAAACTATTCTGCGGTGGCCCAGACTGTCAACCTCCTAGCAGAGTGGCTCATACAGATGGGCACGTACTCTTGGGTTTCAACATAACATTTACATTTGATATTTGATATTAGCAATATATAATCATAATTGTTATATTTTGTTTTGCGCCTCAGGTGTGGAGCCAGCGCAGGTCCAGGAGCGCGTGGAGAACCATCTAAAGAGTCTTCTAATAAAGCACTTTGACCCACAGAAAGCAGACTCCATCTTCACTGTTGAAGGAGAGGTGAGAGCCGGGGATGAACTTCGTGAAGAGCAGATTAAGCTCAACTGCTGAGTGCTGACTCTACAATGTCAAGATGACCATTTAACATTAGGTTGACAATGTTGTGGATCATTTTCATCAACATACAGCGTAACCAAATAAATTCGATATGGTTGATGATGGTATGATTTTGGTTATTTGGACAAAAACTAATTGGATTTTGTGTCCTATAGACGCCTGCCTGGCTGGAACAAATGATAGCACACACCACGTGGAGAGACCTTTTCTACAAGCTGGCAGAGGCCCACCCAGACTGCTTGATGCTCAACTTTACTGTAAAGGTAAGACCTGCAAACTAAAGCACCCTATGTATGTGATTTTGGGTATATAGAGAATATAATTTTTTTTCTATTTTGGTATTTCATATTTCAAAGTAGCAAAATGTATATATGGCGCCCAAAAAAACGAAATGGCAAATCACTATATTAAAAAAAAAAACATAGATGGAAAGTGATAACGTAAAAGTAATAAATGATGGAACACTGTCACACTGGTCCTGTTGTGTTTTCATGTATTGCACTAATTATGCTAAACCGATGTCTAGAAAAATCAATTTTCCTAAACAGACAAAGAAAGATCATCATTCATTCATTCATTTGAATAAAACCATCAACACAACATAGTACTGTGTTGTGTTAAAATGGGATACGTTGAATTTGTCCCACTTTCCAACACCCAAATCCATCCCTATCCGACAAACTAGTGTAGTGCTGTTTCCTGGGCCAAATTTCACTGTCACCAATAATAGTGAGTGAGCGTGTGCTACAAGAGATCTAGCCGGTTAGCGCCAGCAATTCTGATTCTAGTAATGGCAACCTTTAGGGAAGTGAAAGCATACACAACGGCAATGTCTATAACTGGACTTTGTCTACTGAAACGTGACTTTCCGTATCACGTTTCAGGAGAAAGCAGCAGTATATTTGTATTCGGCTACGTGTTCCTCTTTTTCTAGACGTATCAGCATTAGGTGTTTCTTGGTTTATGGGTTTTAGTGATCCCTCATTTCTACCCGCAGGTTAATCATTGAATCAAACGTTGATGTGAAAGTGGCGCACTTCTGTTTATCACAAACAAGTCAGTTCATTGTGTGTGTGTGTGTGTGTGTGTGTGTGCGTGTGCGTGTGTGTGCGTGTGTGTAGCTTATTTCAGACGCGGGGTACCAGGGGGAGATCACCAGCGTGTCCACGGCATGTCAGCAGCTGGAGGTTTTCTCCCGGGTCCTCAGGACGTCCTTAGCAACACTTCTCGATGGAGGGGAGGAGAACCTCGAGAAGAACCTACCAGAGTTTGCTGTGAGGCTCCACACAATTTGTTTATTCATTTTTAAAGGTCCAGTGTGTATTAAGTATGTCATTTAGTAGCATTTAGCTGAACAGACATGGCACAAAAATGGAGTGGGTCCTCTTCAACCGAGCCCGCCATGTTTCTACAGTAGCCTAGAACGGACAAACGAGAGAGGATGGATTTTTTTATTTTTAACGCCCAACAGCATAATCGCTGTTTTACTTGTAGGCTACTATGACGTATAGTTTTACAGAATAAATAACTAAATACAATTTATAAATCTATCAAGGAACCTCATCACATGATACTTGACTACTCGATGCTGTCGTAGTCGATGACATCATTGTGGAAGTAGTACTTACAGGCCAGTAGAGGCCACCGTAGCGTTTCCTATGTTTTTGGAAAGGGAGGGGTGAGGGGAGGTGAGAGATTCAGTCGGTTGCAATCGGCAACCTCACTGCTAGAGGCCACTAAATCCTACACACTGAATCTTCAAGCAATTTGAAACAATAAATACAGTAGAATTGTATCCCCTTGGAATATTTTCTTTTATGAAAACAATATTTTTGTTGTCATAGCTTATTGTTTATTATTTGTAATGTTTGGTTTATCTGGTGTTTCAACAAATAAACCAAGCATGGAGCCCCTCAGTGCAAGTAATAGACCCTGAGTTGTGTGATGGAGCAAATTGTATTTTGAGTAGTAGAGTTTGCTGAGGGTGTCGTTGAGTTTTCACCACAATGCACCCCCCCCCTTGTGTTGTGTAGAAAATGGTGTGTCATGGGGAGCACACATACCTCTTTGCCCAGTCGATGATGTCCATCCTGTCCCAGGAAGAGCAGGGTGGCTCTGCGATGCGCAGGATCGGCCAGGAGGTACAGAAGTCGGCCCATCAAAGGTATCTGCCTCTGTGTCTCACTCACTCCCGTGAACTAGTGTGCACTGGGGGCTTACAAAATAAAAACACATTTCCTGGCAGCTTCCTATCCTTGTGTGTATCAGAGCTTTGTTAGAGAATAGGCAATACAGTGTCCCTGTTTTACAAAAGAAGAGACACTTATTTACACAAGATCTCCAATGCATGTTATTAATACATTTCCTGGCAAGTAATATGAGGACAATATATTTTTCCAGGTATGTGTTCAATGGGTTAGATTCAGGTTGCAAACTATAACAATGGTAGGGGGTCCTTGTAAATATGGATCCATTCTAAGGGGTCCCTGGCGTGAAAAAGATTGAGAACCCCGACATGGGTACTATATGTAACGATGAACCCGAGCGTGACAAGCAACGACGAGTCCTACGCTGGAAGTCGATCAGCTCATGTATACGTTTGCAATTTATTTATCGTTTTCAAATTATACACTAGCAGTCAACTCGGAGACGGCCGTGCAGTGGGTGGAGTCGACTCAGGGAATAGTGGAATCACAGGCCAAAACAAAAACACACGTTCCAACCCTGGAATGGAAATTTCGAAGAACAATACTCGCTGTAGCATTGTTCCCAGAGGAGCCATATTTCGACTTGACATGTTTCCTTAATCTCTGATGACGTATGGGAATTTTATGATTTAGTGCAGTAAATGTGTTGCATATAGCTCCTTTTTTAAAGTGCTGTTCTCCATCCCCCAGAGGTCACGATGCCAGCCAGATCACCCTGGCCCTGGGCACAGCAGCAGCCTATCCGCGGGCGTGTCAGGCCCTGGGCGCCATGCTGTCCAAAGGAGCGCTCAACCCTGCTGACATCACGGTGCTCTTCAAGATGTTCAGTAGCATGGACCCGCCTCCCGTAGAGCTGGTAGGAACAGAGGCACATGTTGGACCACAGTACACAGTCGTTGCTCCCGAATAGAGATGTCACATGCAGGGCTGCAGCGATGATTCAATTAATCGATGAGTCAGACATCGACAGAAAATTAATGGAATCCAATTTTTATAATTGATTCATCGTTTCAGTATTTTTTTTGGTACATTTTTTGTTTTGTTTTTGGCTGTCTAAAATAAAGCAAGCAAATTGAATTTCACTTTTGATAACTGGTAACTTGTGATGGCATTTGCTATTAGAACATTTTGTAGACTAAATGATTTATCGATTCATCTGAACAAATATTGTTTGATGAACCTACTATGAAAATATCGTTAGTTGCAGCCCCAGTCACATGTAGCAGAGCCAGTGGTAAATCATTTGATGCCAAAGTGTACACAAATCCAAAGGTGCTGGGAAACGTCTGTGTACTCTTATCGAAACAGAAATAGAGAATAATGGAAGGAAGCTCATAAATCAAAACAATACAATTTAGTTTCTGCTTTTCTGTCTTTTCTATAGATCAGAGTGCCGGCCTTTTTGGACCTATTCATGCAGTCTCTGTTCAAGCCTGGCTCCAAGATCAACCAGGACCATAAACACAAATACATTCACATCTTGGCCTATGCTGCCAGTGTGGTTGAGACCTGGAAAAAGGTACAAAGAGGGAATAAGAGAAAGTAACTTTGTGATGGTGGTAATGTATTTCTGAAATGACTAAACTCTCAACCGCTCACAATCCCAGAACAAGCGTGTCAACATCAACAAAGACGAGCTAAAGTCTACCTCCAAAGCCATCGAGACGGTTCACAACCTGTGTTGCAATGAGAACAAGGGAGCTACGGAGCTGGTGGCCGAACTGGGTACACTGTACCAGTGTATCAGGTGGGTCGATGTTCATACGATGCTTACCAACACAGATAATCATATTAGTCTGGAGGATGGCCCTGACGATTTCAATAGACCTGCTGTATCGTCGCTTGATGTGTGCTTTTGCATTGTCACCCAACCGCGCGAGGGTGCGACTACCAGTGCGTCCATGGTACACACACGCAAGGGCGAAGTCCGCTGAACAGCAGCCATGTGTGTGTGTGTGTCCTTGCAGGTTCCCAGTGGTTGCCATGGGGGTGTTGAAGTGGGTGGACTGGACTGTGTCTGAGCCTCGCTACTTTCAGCTCCAAACGGACCACACGCCGGTTCACCTGGCGCTGCTCGATGAGGTTAGTGACCGAGTATCAGTGGGGGGTTCCCTTCACCTCTTCGTTGAGACATATGCTGTGTCTCTATTTGCGTACTTCCATACTTAACGCTTTCTGTTTTGAGTGCATAAGTGCGTTCACACTGACAAGTATTGCATTGTACGCGGTGCACTACTATGAGTACCAGCGGATGGTGTACTCGCAACGGTCCAAAAGTCGAGTGTGGAACGCTGGACACCTCTCACCCTCAATGGCTACGTATTGGAAGGGGAGGGACCGCCAACATTTGTGAAAATGGCGGTCAAATGTTGGCAATGGTGTGCCGCGCGGTTGCAATTCGCCATTAAAAACAAGAAGCGGTCGTGATTGTCATCTCCTGTGGGTGTGGGTGGATGTGTGTGTGTGTGCGTTGGAAGGGCTGAAAGTTGACCGCCCGTCTGTCACCCCACCTTCCTTCTCTCCCCAGATCTGCACGTGTCACCAGCTGCTGCACCCCCAGGTGCTCCAGCTGCTGATCAAGCTGTTTGAGACGGAGCACTCTCAGCTCGACGTCATGGAGCAGGTGGGTGTCGCAATGCTGGTGCTCCAATTTTTAGAATTGAGATGCACCCATAGAAAGGGGGCGAAATAGTGAGTCACACATTGGGTGGGGGGGGGGGGACCAATCCGGTCGGCAATGTCGGGTCTTAAAATGACATAAACACCATGTTAACTTTGAGCCAACCATGTAAGAGAACTTAATCCGCAAAGGCAGATTGCTGGACGAACGCTATGCTGAAATATTGGGGGGGGGGGGGGACAAATTAGCGCTCTTTGAACATTGGTGGGGGACACGTCCCCCCGGTCCCCCCCTGGGAATTTCGCCCTTGACTCATAGTCACCGAAGTCTCTGAACTCATTGATTACTAACTACTCAAACCTCCTTTGTGACTGACTGACCTCTCCAGCTGGAGCTGAAGAAGACCCTGCTGGACCGCATGGTGCACCTGCTGAGCCGCGGCTACGTGCTGCCCGTGGTCGGCTACATGCGCAAGTGTCTGGAGAAGCTCAACACGGACATCTCTCTCATTCGATACTTTGTCACCGAGGTAAATCTTTGTTTTTCGATGCGAGGCGTCTGTCAAACTTCAGCAAAGCGGATGTCATTAAACACAGGGAAATGAAATGCATGCATCTTAGATTAGCTTTTTGCCCTTCATATAAATGAATGCATGACACCGTAACCCTTTTTTAGTTGCAATTATTTGGATGGCTCATTTGTTAGCACTGTTGCATTAATGCCCACATGAGCTATCTCACTCAATGACATATATTAGGGCACACGGGAGCTCCATCCTACCCAGGGCAAGTAAACAAACTGCATCAGAAATTACTAGATGCGACGACACAAGCTTACTGCTTCACGTCTGCGGTATGTATTACCGTTGTGACTTACAAACCCTTTTCCTGACTTTTCCTTTCCTTGTGGAGGTTCTGGACGTGATCGCTCCTCCCTACACGTCGGACTTTGTGCAGCTGTTCCTGCCCATCCTGGAGAACGACAGCATCGCAGGCACCATCCGTACGGAGGGAGAGCACGACCCCGTGGCAGAGTTCATCGGTAGGACTCGCTAGGGCCCTCGTCAGTCATGTCTTTCCTTCCTTCCCTTTCTTTGTGGCCGGACATGCATGATTGATCACCGCACGATGGGGCAATCCAATCAAGAGTAGCATCTATGGGCGTGTTCACCGAGACTTCCTGTGGTCTATGATTAGGACAGGTTTGCACATGGCTTATGTTTCCTACAGGAGGGGAAACCGCGATTGTGGTGTGACATGCATATTGGCATGTGATGTGTACCCAGTCATGCATCACACTAGTGTCAGGAACCTAAAAACGTCTGAGGGGTTTTTGGTTCCTTCTACCGAGGCCACAGTTCCTGTTGCTGTCGATGTGTCTGTCTGAGCTGGGATTGTTTATAGCTAAACAGAAGCACTGTTTCCCATTTGTCTGTCTCACCCCTCCTTCACTAATATTACTCTCGATACTCTTTTCCAGCTCACTGCAAGTCAAACTTCATCATGATGAACTGATTGGCAATGGACGTCGTATTTTCTCGGTCGTACCGGCGAGATGTACACGGGGTGAAGCCAGAACTCTTGGAGACACGTTTCCATATGGAAATGCTGTCTGGCGCCGCACGGGACTTTGTTGGGAGGGTTCGAACGTATGGTAACACATGAGTAATTTCAAGGTAGAGCCTCTTGAAAGGAGGCTTCAAAATGTGCTTTTGTTTTGGTGCCATACATGTATATTTAATTTTTTTACATAAATGTCTAGTCGTTTTTAAAATAAAATAATTTAATGGAATTGTTTAGCGTTTTATTACCCATGGCCTTCATTGGATAAATGGATTGGTAGTGGATGAGGCGTCATATGCCACACACACACACACACACACAAACACACACAGTAAAGCGCTTTGAGTATCTTGAAAAGCGCTATATAAATGCAATTAATTATTATAAGCAAAAAGGGCTTTTAAACTGCCCTAAATATTTATTGTATGCCCTTTTGGGGCCTTGTGTTAAAGATGTATTTCCTCTAAATCAGCGTATTGACAAAGTAAACCAATACATACACAATGACATGCTCACATTGTCATTAGTTTTGATGCTACAACTGACAATACGTTCAAATCTTACTTTGATAGTTTTTTAAATGGAACAAATACTCAATTTAATATTTTAATTTGAAATGACGTGACAATCTTTAATTTAATTGCAGTGCAGGAAGAATGGCAGATTAGTGTCATAAAATTTCACATGACGTACTCTTCCTATTCAGTTTGATGTACACACACACAATCTTCCCAACATTTCAACGTTTTCATATTGTAACCTAAATGCAAAATCTAACCTATGTAGTATTAAAATTGTATCACGCAATTAGGAGATATATTCTTTGGTTGACCCTAGCATCAGTTTTAAAGTGGTTAAAGTTGCTTTAAGCCAATATACTTCCAGTACATCAACTACTTATGTCCATTAGCCTGTACAACAGTCAACATGTCGGTTCCAGATTATATCTGGCTAAAGGCTACAGAAATTAAAAAAACAATTTAAATCTTTAAAAGCACTATCGTAAAAAAAAAAAGTAATCAAGATATTCCCTTTCATCCCGTAAAATTGTGCACTCTTATAAAATACCCCTCTCCCAGGGTTCACAAGATAGTTTTGATGGCGTCAACTGAATAAGTTGACACGGCGGCAGTTGGTCCGGACTCTAGCGGTAAGTCTTGGGCATGATGGGGTCGCCGTACATGCAGTCCTCCTCCAGGGCCAGGTTGAATTTGCTCCCACTTCCTCCTTTGTAGGCACTCGTGACGATCCTCGCCCAACCTTTCTCGCCCTGTGGAGGAACAATGGATCAGTTATCGGTCAGTTATGCATTTTATGAGACAATATCACTCATCAGTTCACTGTGAAAAGAAGTCGGACATTTGTGTGTGATGTAAATTTGAAGAAAAATATCTTTCAACTCTAAAAATATAGAATAAACGAGTTGAAAGACAGCTGGAGTTGTTGTTAAAAAGTTCAGCCGACAGTTAAATGTACTTTAGTTAATTTTGGCTTTTTTTTTTGTTTTAGTGTCTCTCTTCCGAGTCCATGAAACCACTGTGTGTGCAGCGGTCTACCCGGTGGACACCTACCCATGGCTCCCCCCAGGAGTTGCGTACGATCCAGTACTCCACGCCGTTCTCCACTCCCCAGCCCGCCACCGACACGATGTGGTTGATGTAGGGGGTCTCGACGTACTCCGAGTAAATGCCGCCGGTGTAGTTGTCGAGTTCATCCGTCGCCATGATTCCACAGCTACAAACAAATCATTGAATATAAAAAAAATAAAAAAAGGTTACAGCCGCACATCCGGCAGAATACGCGTGACATAGGCGAACCCGGATCCTTGTTCAAATTAAAATAGTGAACCTGATCGGTCCGCTGGCGTAAAGCTCTGCCATCATCTTCTCTCTCCCGCTAACCGCGCCGAAGTCCCCCACCTTCCACAGGGTGTAGTTCTTGATGACGTTGCACTTCCCAAAAGTGGTGCATGTCCCGCACTGATTGAAGGGTTTGCACTCTGCCAAAAAGAGAGAACAAGTCATCTGCATTGGGAATGTAAAACGTGTTTTGTTTTAAGATCTTTTTGAGATCGAATTGAAAACGCGTGGCCAGGCGACGGCCAGGCGACGGCCAGGCGAGCAGAACCGGTTCCCCGGGTCGGTGCTCCACCACACCACTTACTCTGGTCTTTGGCCTGATAGTTGTTGCAGGTTTCATCGGGGATCCCGTGTTTGTTCGCGTATTCCCAGACCCCCGAATGATCCCCGCCGTGGCAGGACCCCGCGTCCCCGCAGTCGACCACGTTCTGGACGGACAGGTAGGCCGACGGCCAGGCTCCTTTCCGCTTGATGTTGATACGATCTGTCAGTGCGGGAGGAACAAAAGAGGAACAAGCACACAATGCCGTGATGACACAGCGGATTTAGGTCGATAAAGACCGGCACACACCAAAAAATAAAATCACAGGAAACCACTTCGCTTGTACGCTTGAACAATCCGGTTGTACACCACAACATTAAAAAACAAGAAGGTCTATATATCCTGTTTACCGCATATATTGCTGCTGAATGACGACACCTCTCTGAAGTTAACATCTCTCAAGAGGAGAGTACTGCTTGCAGGTTTAACTGCTGCTAAAAAGATGTTGATTAAGAGATGGAAGCCACCACATATTTTAAATGTGTACCGGTGGAAACGATCATTTTATGAAATTTTGTCACTAGAAATTTCCAGTGCTCGTGCCCAAAAGGCAAAGATAGAAGCTATACAGTACATAACCTAGAAGTGGCAGCTGAGAAAGTCAAAGCGTTATTTTGATGGGCTTGTGTGTTTATTTTTTTATCTATTCTATTTATTTATTATTTATATATATATATATATATACTTTTTTCTCTCTTTCTCTCTCCCCTTGTCTTATGAATATGTAAGCAAGGTACCTCCTGTCCCGTTTTTATATATTCATTTGTCTACTTATTTATATTTGATTCATGTGGTTTGTTGTTATTGTCTTTTTTTTTTTTTTTTTCCCTGTATTTGATTTAATCTAATGTTACCCCTGGGACAAGGTTGGGGTCAAGGGGAATGGAAAAATGGAAATGTAATGAAATAAAACTAAATAAAAAGTTCCCCCCTAGTAAAGGTTGGACGCAGCAGAGGGAGCTGTGATGGTGCGGTGGCCATACCTGCCATGGCGCTGGTGCTGCCGTGGGCCCAACAGGAGCCGCAGTACTGAGGAATGTGCTGATTGCGGGTTGTGCTGACGTAGTTGGTGCCGTTGACGTTCCTCCAGTCCCAGGACTTGGGGATGTCCGACAGGCTGAGCAGCTCGTGGGGACGAGGTGTGGTCCTGTGGGACAAAACAGCGAGCGCACAGCATCAGCATCAGCATCAGCATCAGTGCGTTGGCCTTTTCACACAAACTGAAACTGAGTCAGTAACAGGCCTGCATATTAAAAAATATATTATATTATATATTAATATTCTATATTAATATTAAAAGGGGGTGATATTAACGCAACACAACAGGAGGGATTGGATCCAATTACATTTAGGAA
>JAOPJH010000025.1:2331829-2348048 GCA_027122575.1 Merluccius polylepis | reverse complement strand
TGTGTGTGTGTGTGTGTGTGTGTGTGTGTGTGTGTGTGTGTGTGTGTGTGTGTGTGTGTGTGTGTGTGTGTCTAATGGTAATGATACATAGGGTAGCAGCCTAATGTTTGCACATGTTGTGATTCTCCCTGGAATCAATAGCTTATAGTGCCTGGTCCAAGTTTTCCTGGGGACAAAACTCCCATCTCTCATTAATCAGAGACCAAAGCAGAGGATTTGTTTCTTAAGAAGCAGACAGGAACCCAACACAGGGTTATGTAATGATGGGATTGCCTGGAACAACATGCTCTCCAATGGATGTTTGTTTTCTCAGGGTCCCCTGGATCTGGACTCTAGGCCCTGGACTCCAGGGAGTCCAGGGGTCTTTAGTGGGTATGGTTTCTCGAGGCTCTGACCTCTAGAGCGTCCCTAGAGGGTCTGGTCTCTAGAGGTTCCCTAGAGGGTCTGGTCTCTAGAGGGTCCCTAGAGGGTCTGGTCTCTAGAGGGTCTGTAGAGGGTCAGGTCTCTAGAGGGTCTGGTCTGTAGAGGGTCTGGTCTCTAGGGGGTCTGGTGGTGGTCTCCACTTTGTGTTTGTGTGTTTGTGTGTGAGAGAGAGAAAGAGAGACGTGGCGAGAGAGTCTAGCCAACCAGTAGATGTGTTCCATATGTGTTCTGAGAGAAAGCAGAGGGGAGGGGGGAGTAGTACAGAGCTCCCCCGCGCATCATCCATGTTATTATATTAACACACCTAGCTCCATCTACTGGTAGAGCTGCTAACCTTTAGCACATAGCTCCATCTAATGGTAGAGCTGCTAACCTTCAGCACCTAGCTCCATCTACTGGTAGAGCTGCTAAGTACTTTAGCGCCATCTACTGGTAGAGCTGCTATCCTTCAGCACCTAGCTCCATCTACTGGTAGAGCTGCTAAGTACTTGTAGCTGCTATAGGTACTTAGCAGCTCTACCAGTAGATGGAGCTAGGTGCTATAGTATAGCACCTAGCGCCATCTACTGGTAGAGCTGGTAACATTTAGCACCTAGCTCTATCTACTGTTAGAGCTGCTAAGCTTTAGCACATAGCACCATCTACTGGTGGAGCTGCTAACTTTTTGCACATAGCTCCATCTACTGGTGGCGCTGCTAACCTTTAGCACATAGCTCCATCTAAGAGCTGCTAACCTTTGAAACCTAGCTCCATCTACTGGTAGAGTTGCTATCCTTTAGCACCTAGCTCCATCTACTGGTAGAGCTGCTAACCTTTAGCACCTAGCCCCATCTACTGGTAGAGCTACTAACATTTAGCACCTAGCTACATCTACTGGTGGAGCTGCTAACCTTTAGCATGTGGCTCCAGTAGGTCGAGCTGCTAACCTTTAGCACCTAGCTACATCTACTGGTAGAGCTAACCTTTAGCACCTAGCTAAATCTACTGATAGAGCTGCTAACCTTAAGCACATAGCTCCATCTACTGGTAAAGCTGCTAACATTTAGTATGTAGCTCAATATACTGGTAAAGCTGCTAACCTTTAGCACATAGCTCTACTGGTAGAGCTGCTAACCTTTAGCGCATAGTTCACCTATAGCACATAGCTCCATCTTCTGCTAGGTCATAGGTAGTTTTTAGAATAGTTAATACCGCTAGTGTGCTAACCCGAGACTCGTCCTTTATAAAGAACAACACAGCAGATAACAACAAGTGTTTATTGAGCAACATAATAAATACGCTAGCACCATGTTTGAGGATAGTATCGCCAGATGAACAGAAATGATATATCACGACTCCTAAAGAAGCTACAAATGTCTTTATCCTTGCAGAACATACGTACATAATCCTGTATCGAAATAGTCATATTGCATATTGTCACAACAAAAATATATGCACAGTTGAGGATGCCATGTCTTGAAATGGCTGGCTGTGTTCAGCTGAAAGCGGGTCATAATGTTATCTAGTATGATCTAGTATTATGATCTAGTAGTATGATTTAGTATTATCTAGTACCAATGTACTATGCATTTTCCTATTCCACTATCTAGACTAAAGACGTATGTCCAGGCTGTGTTCTATTGTTCTCCTTCAGAATCACAAACCAAAAGTTCACCAGTCCATCTTTTAAGAACATCTCTTTCTTTACAACATGAAGGCATGTTATTAAACTCTGCTGGAAGGTGGCTTGGTAAAATAGTTCTTCTGAGTTTCCACTGTGAGGTCAGCGTAGTAGAAGTTATTAATTTCATCTGTGGTTTACTGTAGTGAGAAGTGTCGGTTACATTTGGAGAAATGGGAGTGTTGATTTGGTATGACAGAACATGGACCACAGAGCTCTTCTATTGAAACATGTATTTACAAAGAACACCAAAAAAGATTTGGAGGCACAGTCAGACCTGCTTGACCTGTTGCACTTTACATATTTTGGTATGATAGAAAGCGTTTAAATACAGTCATGATGCCTAATGCCACTAAAATGCACATATCAACATGAATGCTAGTTTGGAGTGTTTATCAGGACATTATTTATATGAAGCTGCTTGTCTTATTCTTAAGTATTAGCACTTCTATAGGTTTATGTGACATGAAGTTATATAGTCATCATAGCCTAGCTCCACCCACTCCATGGCTAGCCCTACCCTCTACCGCTATACCCAAACCCACTCCAAGCATAGCCCCACTCACTCCAAACATAGCCCCACTTACTACTGGTATAGCTCCACCCATTCTTTGCTTATCTCCACCCAGTCCAGGCATTGGTGTAGGAGTCAACCTGATGGAAAGGAATGGTGATTCTGTACATAGGTTCAGGTGAGCCAGTGTGGATCATAATGTTGAAGTATCACATATGGTACATGAATCCAATAAGATATTCATATTCATTAAATGCAGAATACAGTGGAGTCCAGGAAGAGAGCAAGTATAACTTGGAGAGTCCTGATTGGACAGGAGGACAGTGACATCATTAGGGGATGATCTTAGTCATAGGACACATGCATAGACATTTTAAAAAACCTAATAATAGACATGATTAATATTTACATTATGTACGGTTTGTCTAAATGGTTAAACATACACCTTCTATAACTAATACATGTGCTGTCTAAGCTCCATCTGATCCTCCAGCCTTGTCTACTGTAAGCTGAGGTTCCTGTAAAGCAGCGTTTCTTAAACTATGGGTCAGGACCCAAAATGGGTTGCAATCCAGTTGGAGGCGGGTGGTGGCCTGACAACAGAACACTGAGCACACAGATACTGGTGATCCTTTGTGAAAGAAAAGAATCACCAATTCAGAGTGCTCTGAGGTGGTTGGGTACCACAGACAGAAACTGTCTTTTGGGTCCCGAGATGGAAAAGTTTAAGAACCCCTGCCGTAAAGGTCAGGTGGAGGTTACAAGGTCAGCCTCTACTTCCTCCTCCTGAACCCCTGCCGTAAAGGTCAGGTGGAGGTCACAAGCTCAGCCTCTACTTCCTCCTCCTGAACCCCTGCTGTAAAGGTCAGGTGGAGGTCACAAGGTCAGCCTCTACTTCCTCCTCCTGAACCCCTGCCTTAAAGGTCAGGTGGAGGTCACAAGGTCAGTCTCTACTTCCTCCTCCTGTAGTTGCCCAGCTGCACTCCCCTGCGACCGGTGACACAGCGGAAGGCTGCCGGCTGTACGTTCCAGTACTTGACGGGGTTAGCAAACAGACTGATGCCCGTGTACATGTTCTTCTTACTGGCTGGGTTGATGGGGCAGAAGTCATTGATTCCAACACTGCTGATTTTGTTGGCATGAAGGTAGATCACCTGGGAACACACAGGGTCATGTACTGTCATAGTCATTTCTTCTGGGTTTATAAAGATTTAGGCTATATCTGACCTGGAGGTAGCTGTAGTATATATCTGATTTGGAGGTAGCTGCAGTATTTGTCTGACCTGGAGGTAGCTGCAGTATATATCTGACCTGGAGGTAGCTGCAGTATAAATCTGACCTGGAGGTAGCTGCAGTATACATCTGACCTGGAGGTAGCTGCAGTATATATCTGACCTGGAGGTAGCTGCAGTATACATCTGACCAGGAGGTAGCTGCAGTATATATCTGACCTGGAGGTAGCGCAGGGAGCCGAGTTCTGCTGGGACCTTCTTCAGCTTGTTGTTGTCAAGGCAGATCTCTCGGATGTTGGGGATGCGAGCCAGACTGCCATTCTCCACAGATTTGATCTGGTTAAAACTCAGACCAAGTCTGAAAAACAGTCCATAAAAAGAACCTTATATACCATAAAGTAGTCGTATGGACATGTTTTTTACTTAAAACAACATATTGTTTTGGTATTTACAGGGGGGACGTTTGCTCACCTCTGCAGATTTCTGTATCTGATGAAGTCTTCTACTTCCACTTTGGAGATCCTATTGTACTCAAGACTCAGTTCTGTGATAGAGGAGGGTAGATCTGGGGAACATCACATTAGTCGTTAGAAGAATCTTATCTTTTACAAAACATCTTATACTTGGACTTATTTATAGTATTGTGTGTGTGTGTGTGTGGTATGTTGGTGTGTGTACAGAAGGAGCAGTACCTTTTGGCACAGCGGTGAGTTTGGCCTCTGCCATCCCAACATAAAGGCTGGACATGCCATCGAACGCTCCGAGGTTGATTCCGCTGTTAGCAAGCGGGTTAGCACTCATCTCTGTGGACAAAACAAGCAGTAGTCAACACACCGCCAGTAGTTCCACTGATATAGTTTCAGGTGTGTATCTCTAGTGTCCAGGCTCTGACCGAGGACATGCAGGCTCCTCAGGCCTTTGAAGGCCTCCTTCTGGATGCTGCTGATGCGGTTTCCATGGAAACGTAGCTCCAGAACGTTGCGGGGCAGGTTGGCAGGGACCTCGACAAGCAGGTTGTAGGACAGGTAGAGCAGTTTCAGGTGATCCATGTCTCTGAAGGCTCTGGGGTGGATCTTGGAGATCTTGTTGTTGATCAGAAACAGAGCCTAGGGGGCGACGGGACAACACAACTCTTATGCTTTCATTATTTTGTTTTCATTATTTTTAGTTTTTTATTACAGGTACAATAATAACACAAAAAACAATGATGACATGACAATATCCTCACAAAAAAGAAAACGAAAAAATAGCGAAGAAAAAATAAAAAAATGAATGAAAAAAACGATGTGAAAGGGTGTAATTGGCCTTAGCCAATTCTGGATATTGATACATATCCATATAACCACAAACTTGCAACATATTGACAATAGGAAAACAAATGCAACCGGTCTTCCTTGTTACAGAATCTACATAATGAGATTGTTCAATATTAAACATGTTGAGTTATTGTCTTCAATTCAAAGATTCTGGAGTAGTTGTTTTGCAAATTGTTCTGGAAAATTGTTTCCAATGTATCAAAATATAAAATTCATCTTCCCAAAATGAATGTAAAATGTAAATCATTTTATTTATCTTTGTTTTTGATAGCCATTTCTGACACCTTATAATAATTGCACAAACCTGCTGTCTGTATCCCTATTTTAGTTTCCGTTTCCAGTTACTTGGGATAGCTGGATAGATGCTAGATGATTTAATTATTAATGAATTCATAATGTTGGATGGAACATGACCTTATATGTGCTTTAGGATACTGATGTCAGATGGAACATGACCTTACATAGAGCTTGTTGAGGCCTTTGAAGTCATTCTCATTGATGTCGGTGATGTCGTTGTTTTGGAGGTCGATCATGACGGTGTCCTCAGGGATCTTCTCAGGAACGGAGATCAGGCCTGTAAGCAAGACTCTTTGTTAATGGATTAAATGTATATTTTAACCACATTTATTAGTTCACAAACCAATAATGATATGTTACATGAACCCTGACAGATGAGCCCAGGTCATAGATACTAACCATTTTCTCTGAGAGACATTCTAGAAAGTGGTTACAGATAATATAATGTAATGTAATATAATGTTGACTCACCCTGATCAGAACACTGCACCACTCTGGGCCAACATTGGCACCCAGTCGGGCAGTTTTCAACCTCCTCCTCCTCCTCTTCCTCCTCCTCTTCCTCCTTCTCCTCTTCATCATCATCATCATCAATATTGTTATCATTGTCGTCATCGCCTGCGTCAGCCATCATCATGTCATAGTTTCTGAGGAACTCCTTGACATTGATTGGCTGATAGGGTTTAGCATTTCCAAGAGCCAGTAGGCATAGCAACAGGAACAGCTTCATGGTGACGTTGCTAGGAAACCTCTCTGCAAGGGTGAACAGAGGGTAGTAAGAATGGCTTCAGAACCAATAGAAAGAGGACCAGACCATCATGTCATCATTCTGAACAAATAGAAAGAGGACCAGACCTTGATGTCATCACTCTGAACCAATAGAAAGAGGACCAGACCTTGATGTCATCACTCTGAACCAATAAAAAGAGGACCAGACCTTGATGTCATCACTCTGAACCAATAGAAAGGGGACCAGACCTTGATGTCATCACTAATAGAAAGAAGGGCAGACCATAATGTCGTCACTTTGAAACAATAGAAAAAGGGCCAGACATTGATGTCATCACTCTGAACCAATAGAAAGAAGGGCAGACCATGATGTCGTCACTTTGAAACAATAGAAAAAGGGCCAGACATTGATGTCATCACTCTGAACCAATAGAAACAAGGGCAGACCATGATGTCATCACTTTGAACGAATAGAAAGAGGACCAGACCATGATGTCGTCGCTTTGAACCAACAGAAATAGCCAGTTTTGCCAGTCTAAAAATGCATTGAAGATGTTTCCTATCTAAGTGGTAAGAAACTGCTAGACTTAGACTTTTCTATCATCCAGCAACATGTAGGAAGGTCTACTAGTTTATACCAGTGCTACTGTACTACTAACCACATTACTAAGCCATGTTAGAGACAATAGGACATGGTAAACCAGGTTGTTAGTCATGGTAAACCAGGTTGTTTTTCATGGTAAACCAGATTACTACACCAGGTTGTTAGCGGTGTGTTGCTACCCCCACAGGAAGCTCATTCATCCAGCAGAGTTTCCAGGAGGGGATGATTCAGTGGAAACCAACTCTACAGCCAACACTAATGTTTCTGTTCTTCATTCCTGCCATGCGGGACAACTCACTGTGGTCGCATGACTCTGGACGGATCCTCAGTCAGCCCACAACTATGTGGTGGTCCAGTACCCTGCACAGCACATACCAGCCAGCCACTTTCCTTGTTCACCCTGTAGCTAAACCCTCTCCCTGTTCACCCTCTAGCTAAACCCTCTCTCTGTTCACCCCATCACTAAACCTTCTCCCTGTTCACCCTGTCGCTAAACCCTCTCCCTGTTCACCCTGTCGATAAACCTTCTCCCTGTTCACCCTGTAGCTAAACCCTGTCCCTGTTCACCCTGTAGCTAAACCCTGTCCCTATTCCCCCTGCAGCTAAACCCTGGCCCTGTTCACCATGCAGCTAAACGCTTGCCCTGTTCACCATGCAGCTAAACGCTTGCCCTGTTCACCCTGTCCCTGTCCACCCTGTAGCTAAACCCTGGCCCTGTTCACCCTGTAACTAAACCCTGTCCACCATGTAGCTAAACCCTGTCCCTGTTCACCCTGTAGCTAAACCCTGTTCACCCTGTAGCTAAACCCTGTTCACCCTGTAGCTAAACCCTGTCCACCATGTAGCTAAACCTTGTCCCTGTTCACCCTGTAGCTAAACCCTGTCCACCATGTAGCTAAACCCTGTCCCTGTTCACCCTGTAGCTAAACCCTGTCCACCATGTAGCTAAACCCTGGCCACCATGTAGCTAAACCCTGGCCACCATGTAGCTAAACCCTGGCCCTGTTCACCCTGTAGCTAAACCCTGTCCACCATGTAGCTAAACCCTGTCCCTGGTCTTTGTCCACCCTGTAGCTAAACCCTGTAGCTAAACCCTGTCCCTGTTCACCCTGTAGCTAAACCCTGTCCACCATGTAGCTAAACCCTGTCCCTGTTCACCCTGTAGCTACACCCTGTCCCTGTTCCCCCTGCAGCTAAACGCTGGCCCTGTTCACCCTGTCCCGGTTCACCCTGTAGCTAAACCCTGTCCATGTCTTGCCCGATTACAACTAGTTTCAGGACTTTAATTTGGTTCTTTAGCTTTTGGAAATATTTGTATTGTTCAGTTGTTCCTGCAGACAGCCAAGGCTGTAACTAATTAGTGGGCTAGTTAAGACTGATAATAATGCTGTTCTACTACATCTAGATTCATATCAATATCTACCGTTACTCTACAATGTGTTATTGCAATCTCTAAACCTAGAACTACTATATCACTTAATACTACTCTATCTCTAACTAGTACTACTCTATCTGAAGCTAGTAGTCAAGTAGATTTAAAACAATCTAAAATAAGCAGAATAAATAATACATTAAAATAAAAGCATAAGTGAAACAGAAGTAGTGCTTAAGTACTACTATAGCTCTACTGAGTACTATATGTGTATCTAGTTCTACTCTGTACATAGTTCTACTCTATGTTTACCTGAGAGCATGTCTTTCGGCAGCTCTCTGCAGAGCCTCCAGACCTCTAGTCGTGTAGCCTGAATGTTCCTCAGGTTACACGATTAGAGGAGCTATGCAGAGCTCCCATGAGAATGTGTAGGAGTTTGGAAACGATGTTTATACCGTTTAAAACTTTCATCAAGAGTTATGAATTTTACATGGAATCATTTTTAAATAATGTATATTAACTAATATGATAGTTTGTTAGTATTAAGTATTAAAGATAATCTTAAATAAGTCTACATATGTAAAATAGATTGATGTTTATAAACTCTTTAAAGTAAGACACAATGTTTTAATTATTTAAAAATCCATGCGTCAAGCATAACCCTTAAAACTCAAACAGCATTTGAAATATACAAAGAACAGTGGCAGAGCATATCCTACCTGCATCACAAGGCAGTCAAATCTTTCTGCAGTGTACAGGAAGGTGTGTATTAAGGTATTTCTACAGTACAGGAAGTTGTGTATCAAGGTCTTTCTACAGTACAGGAAGGTGTGTATCAAGAGCATATCCTACCTGCATCACCAGGTGGTCTGTGGTCCAGGTGGTCTGTGTGCTGGAGGGGTTCTGGTATCTCCTCTCAACATCAGCTGTGTCCTGGTGTTCACACAGAAGACCTCACTCTGGTCCACTCACCCCTCCCTGAAACCAGACCCTTGCCTCTGCTGGGACCACCTCGCCAGGATAAAGAGCTGCCGTCTGGGCTCTCTGGACTGCTTTTCACTGAGCATTGTTGACCATGTGCTTCTAATCAAGAGCTTTGAACTGGTGCCAGAGTAGTTTAGCTAAAGAGGTCTTTATATAGAACATACTGTATGGCCTGTCGCCATACTAAATATGATAGCTTAACTTGAATGACTCCACAGCCTGCTGCTTTTCTCAATGAACGCCTATCCTGTCCACTGTGGAATTCACATCCTTTCAGTTTCATTTTTTGAGAAAGAAATACATATATATCAGTTATATCAGGGGTTTTTTTTATTAGAAACTTTTCGTTGATTTCTAATGTCAGGTAATACATACTGTCCCAGTGATTCTGTCCAAGGGTTAATGTGTTTATATATCCAACAGAGCAAAACAGATTAGCAGTAGAGTTTAGTTTCTGCAGATAACAGACTGGTTAGTAGTAGTTGTAAAGATGACTGGTTAGTAGTATAGTTAGTATCTGCAGATACCAGACTGGTTAGTAGTAGTAGTAGTAGTAGTAGTAGTAGTAGAGATGACTGATTAGTAGTAGAGTCAGATAACCACCTGGTGCTCTTGCTTCATATTCCTTCTGAGAATGGAAATGTTAAGTTAATTGCCCCCCATTTGGGCTTTGTGACTGTATTACACTCTTCATTTTTCCAACCATGGCCTGTACTTTCTGCTGAGGACAGCTGATAAATATGCTCTGGCTTGGCTCACAGGCAAACCAACATGGTAGAGGGTCTGGGCTGTGGTATCAATAGAGCTTGAGTCTTGGGGTTGTCATATTTTCCAAACTATCGGTGGTCTGGCTATATGATCAGGCTTTCACTGCTGCACAGAACACATCCCATGTGCATTTGAACCTTGGAGCTACTAGACCAAAACCCCAAGAGATGAGCATCCAACACATCCTATAATCAATAACAATAATAATCAATAACAACTACCAACTAGATGTTTAGAACAGGACCTCCAGATGATGGTTACCTGTAGAGTAGACTAACTTACCAGACACTTTGACTATCTTACCAGATCAAAATAGATGTTTAGACCAGGACCGCCAATGATGGTTATCTGTAGAGTAGACTAACTTACCAGACACTTTGACTACTTGAATACCAAATCAAACTAGATGTTTAGAACATAACCTCCAGATTATGGTTGGTTACCTGTAGAGTAGACTAAATTACCAGACACTTACCAGAACTATTTTACCAGATCAAACTAGATGTTTAGAACAGGACCTCCAGGTGATGGTACTTGTAGAGTAAACTAACTTACCAGACACTTTGACTATTTCATATAAGACCTGGACCCCCAGGTCCTATATAACCCAGTAGAGGAGAAACCCTGAACATATGCCAGCAGCTCTGTAACTATTGAATGGAAACTGGCAAGTGGATGTAAGTTCACAGCCTAACTACTGGAATAAAAACCCACTGAAGTCAGACTGCCCTGGACTTGAATCTGGAGAACTCATATTTTCCAGACCGTTGGAAATCTGTTAGATGTTTCTTTATGACCTTGAGTCTTTAAAACCTTCAAGGAGGTGACCTGGAGGGTGGGTGTTGCTTTGTGTTGGTTTTTGTTAGTTTTCTCATAAGGCAGAGTTGAAGAGATAGTTGTGTGATTGACTTTATTTAGTAAGTGAGCAGGTGTTTAGGCAAAGAGAATACTTGGACCATTCATTACAATACTAACAAGTTATTTGTTATACAAATGAAACCATGAGATGTGGGAGTAGGAGTTAAGTTAACGGGTATCTGTGTCCCTAGCTGAACATGCTGTTCCTTCCTTTCCATCCATGCGGCTTTGTTAAAAAGGTTTTCATTTTGCTGTTAATCCCTTGTCCACATTTTTACAGTTTCTACCCATTTTCCCTTCTTGTTTCGCTCTCTTTCATGAATGGGTCCAAAAATATAAAAACTCAGTGATTGTAATATCGTTGATATTGCAATCACTAAAGACAAATGTTTTAGGTAA
Source organism: Merluccius polylepis (assembly GCA_027122575.1). Lineage (NCBI taxonomy): Eukaryota > Metazoa > Chordata > Actinopteri > Gadiformes > Merlucciidae > Merluccius > Merluccius polylepis. The sequence goes on along the minus strand of JAOPJH010000025.1, from coordinate 2,336,892 downwards.
AAGTGCTAATTTGATGGATTCTGCTGATCAATGTGTTGTCAACTGTGGAAGTCTATGTTGACTAAGAAGTCTATGCTTCTTAAGTTAGAGAAGCATCTGTATGTCCCGTCTGGAATGAACCAAGTACTATCTATGATATATATTATGCAGATTACAGTGATGAATACAGTACTATCTATGATATATATTATGCAGATTACAATACAGCGTTCATGGTCCTGTTTCTGATGAAAAACACAGATGTTGGATCCCCTTTAGTCCCAATGGTGTAATTTATACATGAGCTGCACATGAATGGCCCATGGCCAGGGCGGATTTGGTCAGCGTAAATAAGGTCTGGGATCTGTGTTACATTTTCAGCCATGTCTTCTCAGTGTCATGTGGTGTTCTGTTGATTAGTGGCATTCAGTATCCCTAGCGCCACCACTACACCTGGTACATTTGGAACCTGGTACTTTGGTACAGTACCAGGTACGTTGGTACATTACCAAGTACTTTGGTACAGTACCAGGTACGTTGGTAAAGTACCTGGTACATTGGTACATTACCAGGTACTTTGGTACAGTACCAGGTACAGGTGTAGTCCTCAGTGGAGAAAGCTCACCAAAGCATGAGCAGCACAGTGGAAAAAAGGCAAACAAGCTCCAGTCTTTGTAGTTGGTGGTGGACAGTGTTGAGAGAAGTTATTCATTCTTTCCTCTGTGGTTTGAAGACCACGCTGGAGGCAGAGCGGACGCAGGAGAAGCTGCTGGGAGAGATGTCGTCAGGATCTAGCTGGTTGTTCTCCAGCCTCACAGCCACCAGGGTGGAGTCTGCTGCCCCACCCGGCTCACACAGGCTCTCCTCAGGGATGCTCCTGGAACAGTAACCACAGTTTAGAGACCAGACCCCAACCCATCTAAAACAGTTTACAGACCAGTCCCCCACCCATCTGAAACACTACAGTTTACAGACCAGACCCCAGATGTCCAGATAATGTGTAATGTGAACCATAGTACTGTATAGGTACTGTAGTAGTGTGTAGTACCTGATGTTATTGTTGTTGAGCCTGAGGAAGTGTAGAACATTCATCTGGCTGAGTCCTGAGGGGACTGAGACCAGCTGGTTGTGGTCCAGGCACAGCTCCACCATGGAGTGGTATGCACCAAAGAAGGACTCGGGTTCGATTCCCTCCTTGTCCAGCTTGTTGTAGGACAGGTACAGGTACTCAAGCCCAGGCTCCATGTGGGCAAACACATAACCTGAAGGGTTCAAGGGTTTAATCACTTAACCAGGCTAGTTACCACTACCTCTCACAACAATAACTACAACCAACCAGATATCCTGCCTTTCAATCACTAAGCCCCTCCCACTATAGGCCAGTTGTGTTCTGGGGGTGGTCTGTAGCCCAAGCCACCTACCAGGTATTCTCTCTATGTTGTTTCCAACCAGAACCAGGTGAATGAGGGACCTTGGTAGGTAGGAAGGAACCAGGTAGAGGTCATTATGGGACAGGTCGATGGACTCCAGGCTCCTGAGAACAGAAAGTCAGTCAAGACACTGTCCTGATTCTAGAAACACAGAAGGATGGATGGGGGTGAAGGGATGAGGAGTGTAGCAGGGAGATGGATGAAAGGGTGAACTCCTACCTGTGGTTGATCCAGGCCAGCGGCGCTATCCTGCTCTCGTCCAGGCGGTTGTGTCGGAGGGACACCAGGTTCAGACTGGTGGTCTGGTTGAAGACGGCCTCTGAGATCTCCTCAATCACGTTGTTCTCCAGGTACAGCTCCTAAAGAACAAGTCGGATCCATTTTATTCTATAGCACTTAATCACAGTTAGTCCTAAAGGCTCCACAGGCCTACATTATACCACACTCTCTAACAGTAACAGGGCAAGTAAAAGGTACAAACCAGTTTGTATAGGTTAACGGGTAAATACCAGTAGTGTGGTGGTATAGGTTAACAGGTTAATACCAGTAGTATAGGTTAACAGGTTAATACCAGTAGCATACGTTCACAGGTTAATACCAGTAGTATAGGTTAACAGTACCAGTAGTGTGGTGGGTAGCCCCTGAGGGACGGTGCGGTAGTGGTTGCGGCCCAGTCGGAGGTAGGACAGCTGGGGCAGAGAGGAAAAGGCCGATGGGTCAACGTTGTTCTCACTCAAGAGGTTGTCCTCCATCTCCAGAATCATCAGGCTGCTGAGACCTACAGGAAATAATTACATGTTAGATGATAACTAACATGTACATGAACATATGAGACCAGGGTGAAGTGGAGGCTGCGCTAAACACATGAGACCAAGGTGGAGTGGAGGCTGTTCTCATACAGTGTAAACACATTAGACAAGGGTGGACGGACCTTGGAAGCTGTTCTCATTGATGGTTCTCAGTTTGTTCTCGTTGATCTTGAGTTCCTGCAGGGTGGAGGGGAGGTCTGAGGGAACATGTTCTAGAAGGTTCCCGTCCAGATACAGCCGTCTCAGGAACCTTAGGCCCTGAGGCAGAAGGTTAGCACCAGTTACACATAATCAGAATCAACCATTACAATCATACTGACATAGTTGCAGTGTAGTTTGGAGTGTAGTTTGGTGTAGTTGTATTGCACTGTAGTTTGGTGTAGTTGTAGTGTAGTTTGGTGTAGTAGTACTGAAGTTTGGTGTAGTTGTAGTACATTTTGGTGTAGTTGTAGTACATTTTGGTGTAGTTGTATTGTACTGTAGTTCGGTGTAGTTGTAGTTCGGTTTAGTAGTAGTGTAGTTTGGTGTAGTTGTGTTGTACTGTAGTTGGGTGTAGATTGTGTTGTTTGGTGGAGTTGTGGAGTTGGGTGTGTACTGTATTGTACTGTAGTTTGGTCTAGTTCTACTCTAGTGTGGTGTAGTTGTACTGAAGCTAGGTGTCGTTTTCTGCCATCATCGGGTCGGAATCAGAGTAAAAGTGGATCTGAAAGCCACTGACTTCCTCCACACAGCACTTACGTGATATTGTATGTAAATGGTTGCAGTATTGAGCCCTGTGTGGTGTAGTTTGTGTATTTGTAGTTGTAGTGTAGTTTGTGTAGTTGTAGTGTAGTTTGTGTAGTTGTGTTGTTGTAGTGTAGTGAGTTTTGTTTGTGTACTTGTAGTCTTACTCTAAAAGCTGCAGCATCGATGCCGTCAGAGGTGATCCGGTTCTTCCCCAAGTTGATCCACTCCAGGTTTTGGATGCCATTAAAGGCCTCAGCTGGAATGGTCCTGATGCTGTTACCTGTACACAACCACCACAATACTATTAATACTACTACTGCTACTACTAATAGTACTGTTACCTGTACACAACCACCACAATACTACTAATACTACTACTGCTATTAATTGTAGTAGTACTGTTACTTGTAGACAACCACCAAATTACTACTAATACTACTGGACAGCAGCGCTAAGTAAGTTAACATAGATGGTACATGAGCAGTAGTTGGGAGCTATCGTAGCTAACCTAGCTAAGTTAAGGTACTACGTGTTAATGTAATCCAAAATTAGTGAAATTAAGGTACTATGTATTCATCTAATCTAAAGTTAGCTAATTTAAGATACTATGTATTATCTAATCTAAAATTAGCTAAATTAAGGTACTATGTCTTCAGCTAATCTAAAGTTACCTAAATTAAGGTACTATGTATTCATCTAATCTAAAGTTACCTAAATTAAGGTACTATGTATTGATCCAATCTAAAGTTAGCTAAATTAAAGTACTATGTATAAATCTAATCTAAAGTTAGCTAAGTTAAGGTACTATTTATTCATCTAATCGAATGTTAGCTAAATTAAGGTAATGCAGTGATATCAAATATTCTCCAGGACAATAGAGCCTCACTTTGTAACTGGAGGCACAGGAACAGAGACTATTAGACAACTTGGGAAATGCTCCAAAACTGTAGGCTATATCAGTTTTTGACGGCTGTATCATTTTTTTAATGAATGTCTCACAGAAAGTGATGTAGTTGTAGTGGAGCTATGGTTTTGAATTGATTCAGCCGTATCTCTGACTCTTGTATTGATTTTACAATACACATCAGTTAATCTTTACACCTCTAGTCACCTGTTATTGTACTGTTGAAAGATAGCTATGCTATCATATCAAGCTAAGTAGTGGACTAGGTACCTTCTAGACTGAGAGACTAGAGGTGGTATAGAGCTAGGTAGTAGACTAGGTACCTTCTAGACTGAGAGACTTGAGGTGTGGGATGGTCAGAGGGGGGAAGTGGTCCAGTTGGACGTTCTCACATCTCATGGTAACATCTGAGATGTCACATCCTGGAGGAAGAGCTGGCCCTGGAGACCCTTTGATCTCCTCATCACCTTCTCCCACCTCCTCCTGCTCCCCGGCCAGCTCCTGACTCAGCAGAGTAGGAGGTATTGGTTGAGGAGGAGGGAGGAAGTCAGGCTGAAACACGTCTCCTCTCAACCACACCTCCTCTTCGTCATCCTCTTCATCCTCCTCTTCTAGAGCCTCCAGTCTCTCCCTCAGCATCTCCTCTTGTCTCCTCCTCTCCTCCTCCATCTTCCTCTCCAGGGCATCTCTCTCTGCCATCTCCTTTCTTCTCCTCTCCTCCTCTATCTCCCTCTCTCTGGCCTCTCTCTCTGCTGCCTCCTGTCTCCTCTTCTCCCTTTGTCTCCACTCCTCCTCCTCTTTTTCCACCTGCAGCTTCAGGGCCTCCTCTTCCTCCCTCCTCCTCTCCTCCACAAACTTCCGCTGTCTCTCTGCTTGCTCCTTTCTCTGTTTCCTTCTCTTCTTCCTCTCCTCGTCCTTCCTCCTCATCCGCTCCTCCTCTCTGCGATGCTCCTCTTCTCTGCGATGCTCCTCCTCTCTGCGGTGCTCCTCTTCGTGCCAGAATATCCGCTGGATCTGTTCCTGGGTCAGGGGGGTCACAGGGTCGCTGGGAACTGCAGAGTCACCAGAGAGGTCAAGGCTGAGGTCAACGACTGGAGCCAATCAGGGATGGGAATGGGGGGGGGGGGGGGGGCCCAGGGGGGATGGGGGGGACGGGAGTGCAGGGGGGGGCCCCGAGGGCAGAGAAGGGACAGAGGGGCGAGGGACCAGAAAGGG
>JAOPJH010000025.1:2170697-2181056 GCA_027122575.1 Merluccius polylepis | reverse complement strand
GTGTGTATGTAGCTAGGTCTCCTACTAGATGTGTGTGTGTGTGTGTGTGTGTGTAGCCAGGTCTCCTACTAGATGTGTGTGTATGTAGCTAGGTCTCCTACTAGATGTGTGTGTGTGTGTGTGTGTGTGTAGCCAGGTCTCCTACTAGATGTGTGTGTATGTAGCTAGGTCTCCTACTAGATGTGTGTGTGTGTGTGTGTGTGTGTAGCCAGGTCTCCTACTAGATGTGGACGGAGTCCTACTCCGCGGTCGCTCGGTGATCCCGGCAGCACGGCGGGTCTTACAGCGGCTGCAGGACGCATCCGGTCACTTCCTGCTTCCTGTCGTCTTCGTTACCAACGCAGGAAGTTGTCTCCGTCACAACAAAGCTCAACAACTCTCTGATGTGCTGGGTGTCCAGGTAGGCTAAGTAGGCTACAGGTAGGGTCTATGGTCTAGGTATGCTAAGTAGGCTACAGGTAGTGTCTAGGATCTAGGTAGGCTAAGTAGGCTACAGGTAGGGTCTATGGTCTAGGTAGGCTAAGTAGGCTACATGTAGGGTCTAGGATCTAGGTAGGCTAAGTAGACTACAGGTAGGGTCTAGGTAGGCTAAGTAGGCTACAGGTAGGGTCTATGGTCTAGGTAGGCTAAGTAGGCTACAGGTAGGGCCTAGGTAGGCTAATTAGGCTACAGGTAGGGTCTAGGGTCTAGGTACTGTCATGACCCGGCTCTAAAGCCCTGACAAACACCAAGGGAGAAACGGGTTGAAGGCTAATTTAAAGTCATTTATTGTTTGGAACTCAAAATCACAAAACAACTTAGCTCAAAATCAAGCCAAAGAATCAATGGGGTGTGCTAATCAGTCAATCCGTAGAGAAGGTGCGTGTATGCATGAGTGAACGATGTGTAGATGCGAGGTGTTGTGTGCCATGAAAAGAAAGAAACAAAAACCCAAACCAAAAACCATGTAGCAGCCTGGAGAAGTGAGTGGAGCCTGCCAGAGAGAGAGAGAGAGAGAGAGAGAGAAGTTAGTGGGTGGAGCTTTATAATCTCCCTAGCTGGAGCCCAGGAGTTTCCACCAATCAGCTGGGTATGGGAACACCCACTGAAATGAGCCAGGGAACCATCACGGTAGGCCAAGTAGGCTACAGGTAGGGTCTAGGTAGACTAAGTAGGCTACAGGTAGGGTCTAGGTAGACTAAGTAGGCTACAGGTAGGGTCTAGGGTCCAGGTCAGAAGGGTCACCTCTCTCTCTCTCTCTCTCTCTGCAGGTGTCCCCAGACCAGGTCATCTTATCCCATGGTCCTTTGCAAATGTTCCAGAGCTTCCATGAGAAATGTGTTCTGGTGTCCGGCCAGGGTCCAGTGTCGGACATCGCCCACGAGTATCCTTTACTCCTCTACTCCTCCATCACACCTCCTTTACTACTCTACTGCTCCATCACCTCTATCACACCTCCTTCACCACTCTACTGCTCCATCACTTCCATCAGACCTCCTTCACTCCTCTACTCCTCCATCACTCCTCCCTTACTACTCTACTGCTCCATCACTTCCATCAGACCTCCTTTACTACTCTACTGCTCCATCACACCTCCTTCACTACTATATTCCTCCATTAGCTCCATCACACACCACCCCACCACCATCACCATCACCATCACCACCACCACTACATCACCAACACCACACCACACCAGACCACACCACCACCACACCACACCACCACCACATCATTATTATTAGCGTAGTTCTTATTATTATTGTTTTGCTCATCTTAACCTAAACCCAGCCTGGGTTTCACTAACGTCATCACAATCGATCAGCTGAGAGAACAGCACCCCCTGCTGGACATGGTGGACCACAACCGGAGACCTCAAGCACCTGTAGGTGGACACTAAGTCACCAATTCTAGTGTGTTGAGAGTTTTCTGTCACGATCCACCTCTGACCGGATCCAGACCAATAGTTTAATAAACGCTGATTTAGAAGAACACCCTGTAGGACTAACCTCCCTGTAGGACTAACTGCCCTGTAGGACCACAGAGGTAGGAATAACCACATGTAGGACTAATCACCTGTAGTACTAACCACCTGTGGGACCAGAGAGGTATGACTAACACTGTAGGACTAAACACCTGTAGGACCACTGAGGTAGGACTAACTCCATGTAGGACTAACCACATGTAGTACTAACCACCTGTAGGAGCGGTAGGACTAACCAGCCTGTAGGACTCCTACAGGTGGTGAGTCCTACAGGGTGATTAGTCTTACAGGGTGGTTAGTCCTACCTCTGGTCCTACAGCGTGGTTAGTCCTACAGGTGGTTAGTCCTACAGGCGGTTGGAGGAGGAAGACTTCTACCCAACCCTGCTTAAATGTGATGTAGTGTGTGAGTAATGACTAACTGTAATGTAGTGTGTAATGACCAAATGTGATCTAGTGTGAGTAATGAATAAATTAGTAATATTAGTATTAGTAACTTCTGAATCTCTGTTCCAGGTTTCCCCTCTGGAGAAACGTCAAATAGAGGGTGAGTCATATACAAACCCTGCAATACATCACTAGTTTAGCGTTAAAGTTAAGAGTGTTAAGGGTTAGTGTTAAGGGTTGGAGTGAAGGGTTAGTGGTTAAAGGTTAGTGATAATGGTTAGTGGTTAAGTGTGAATGTTAAGGGTGTTAGTGTTAAGGGTTAGTGTTAAGGGGTTAGTGCATTCATACTTCCACATCAAGTTAATGTGTCCACAAGGGGGAAGAGCAAACGCAGTGTGTCTGAGCGACGACGTGGGTCTTAGCAGATCTGAACAGATCTTAGTGGGTCTTAGTGGGTCTTCGTGGACCTTAGTGGATCTCTGTGTACGTGTCATTTGGGATGTAGAGTTAGTTGTCATCTTATCTTCCCCCAGCTGTCATCCTGTTTGGGGAGCCAATCAGATGGGAGACCAATCTCCAGCTGTTGATGGATGTGCTGCTGACCAATGGGAGCCCAGCTTCTCCCCACTGCCTCAACATGTCTGCCCAGCTGCCTGTCCTCGCCTGCAACACAGACCTGTTGTGGCTGGCCGACGCCCCCTCACCACGGTAACACTAGTGTGTGTGTGTGTGTGTGTGTGTGTGTGTGTGTGTGTGTGTGTTAATGTGTTTGTGTTAATTGTGTTAATGTAGGTTGGGTCATGGTGTGTTCATGCTGTGTCTGGAGACTGTGTTCTGGAAGCTAGCAGGCCGGAGGCTGCGCTATGAGGCTGTGATGGGGAAGCCCAGCCTCCTGACCTATCAGCACGCAGAGCTCCTCATCCGGCAGCAGACAGCCAATAAGGGCTGGAGTACACCTGTTACTACACTCTACGCTATAGGGTACTGTCTGTCTGTCTGTCTGCCTGTCTGTCTGTCTCTCTGTATGTCTGTCTGATGTCTCTTAGGGTTAATGTCTTTCTGTCTGTCTGTTAGGGACAATCTGATGACAGATGTTTATGGTGCTAACTCATACAACCGCTACCTGAAGCAGCAGCTAGCAGCTCCTGCTGCTAAGGTGCTAGCTCACGGGAGTGGCACGGAGTGGAGCTCAGCGCCCCTACAGGTCGAAGGTCAGCTAGCAACGCCTAGCGCCACCCAGTGTCACTCTATCCTGGTAGGTTAACTTTAACCTTTAACCTCTAACCCTGTCTGTCCTCCTGACAGACACATTAACCTGTCTGTCTGTCTGTCCTCCTGACGGACACATTAACCTGTCTGTCCTCTTGACAGTAAATGTATTCTAGGATAATAAATGTATTCCTAGACAGTAAATGTATTGCTAGAGGACAGAAAATGTATTTCTATAGGACAGTAGTTTATGTTGTGTGTTTGTTGTTCAGGTCTGTACTGGTGTGTTCAACCCTGGTGCTGCCTTGCCCATAGAGCAGGGCAGTGACGACGCAGTGCTGATGGAACCAGATTACATTGTGGAAGATGTGGAGGCTGCCATCGAGCTAATCGCTCAGAAGGAGGGGTTTGACCTCTGACCTTAACCTCTCAGATAACACTCCAGCTCTCCAATTAATATAAAATAACTACTGGGCTCTGTAATACTGGATAAAACTACTAGTTTATAATTACATAACATAACAACTTTGGTTAAGGTTTTGTCTGTAAAATAATGCTGTGTAAAATAATGTAATGTGTTTCTTTTACAAAAAATGTGTAACTAAATTAATTCTGCTGTCTATTAAACACAATTCTGATTAAATCATTTCTAATCCATTCATTTTAAAGACTTAATTATATTTGTATATTATAATGATTGTTTATTCTGTGTCAGCTGTTAGGGTTATTATGGAGGTTAGGGTTAGCTGTTAGGGTTGTTATGGTTGTTAGGGTTAGCTGTTAGGGTTATTATGGTTGTTAGGGTTAGCTGTTAGGGTTATTATGGTTGTTAGGGTTATATGTTAGGGTTATGATGGTTGTTAGCTGTTAGGGTTATTAGGTGTTAGCAACCCCTTTGTGTCAGTTTTGGGGTGTTTACAGTCAGGTAATAAAAGAGTCCGACGTTAAAATACGATTCAGTTATTTGTGTTTTTCATATTTCCAGTGATGTTTATGAACAGATACTCCTAACTAGACCCTTGTAAAAGGCCTCTCTAGTATTTCCATGATGTTTGCAGAACTAATATGGATGAGAACCCACACACCTTCAGGCTGTGCGTCCCACAGGATTTGAACGCCACCAATCCAAACTTCCCACAGGAGTTGAACGCAGCACCGCATATAACCACATATCACAACTAAGCGAAACAACCAGTGTCTATAGAATATGAACTAATAATAACTCACTTACTTATTGGAAAACAATAACTTACTTAATGAATGCGCATGACTTGCTTTCGTTTGTAAAGCATTATCATCTCGCGTTAACTCGCGGTGTTGCTACGTTTGGCTGCGCGCGCACCTGTAATGTCACACGCGCCACTACACGGAGGCGCGCGTGAACGACGAAGAGAGGAATTCGTCAAAACTCACGACTTATTTTAGCATAAAGACTATCAAGGTATTGTCGACAATCTATCTACTATTCTATATTAGCGGTGATCTCAATGTTATAAACAACACCGACAAATATCAAATGTGCCTGGTGGATGCGTGAAGTGAGCACATGAATGAAACAGGCCGCTGGTTAGCTTGCTAGCTAGCTAATGGTTGTTATGGCTACTTAGCTAGCTGACGATTGTTATAGCTAGTTAGCTAGATAACTGTTATGGCTAGTTGGACAGCTGCTTACGGAGTTATAAGAGTTATCTGTTGCTCAAGCTAACGCTGTAATGCTAGTTGGTCGTGCTAGGAGCTAGTTGTTAGTAGTAGTTAGTTGGTCTTATCGCTTCATGCAGCTCAGGTACTAGCTTATCATTCTATACCATCGTGGTTGCCAGACGTTAATAAAAGGCTTCAAGATGTTACATTGAATGTTACGACTGGTCCTTAATGCAGTAACGTTACTATTGGTCATTAATATAACACGAAGGGGTTTGAAGTGTTGATTAAAATGTTGTCTTCAAGATTGAAATATAAATAATCACGGCTCTGTATTATGGGGTTGATGTCTAGCATCGGCCTGCAGATGAGGAATATGATGAACGCTTAATTTATGTTGTGGTGCAAAGAAACCGTCACATTTAAATGCTCACAACTTCAGTTACCTCACCTGTCTCTCTGCTTATGGTCTGTTTCCTGTCTCTCTGCTTATGGTCTGTTTCCTGCCTCTCTTCTTGTGGTCTGTTTCCTGTCTCTCTGCCTATGGTCTGTTTCCTGTCTCTCTGCCTATGGTCTGTTTCCTGTCTCTCTGCTTATGGTCTGTTTCCTGTCTCCCTCAGACTAGCAGCATCATGGCAGATGACCTGGACATCGAGGACATGCTGGATGCTCCGTTCCGGAAGGTGGGTGTCTGAAGTCTGGTTGTGTATCTCTGTACCTCTCTGTGTACGTCTCTGTATCTCTGCTACACACCAATCTTTAACCAGCCCTAGTATCTCCCTTACACATCCAGGTCAACTTGCTTACAGTTTGGCTAGTATTGTAATGTAGGTAAAAGCAATGCTCAGAGAAAGAACTCTTGTTAGTTAGGGTTAGTTGATGTTAATGAACTTTGTACAGTTAAAGCTTGGTGCTGTTTGAATGTTAATGTGATGCTGCTGCCGTTCCTGTTCCACAATATAAATAAATTGCCCATCTATCTCTCTTTGTAGACTTGCCTAACGATTTCTCACCTCTACTCCCCTGAATGCCACTGTGATCTGTCAGAAACTTGAAGGTAGTAAAGCCCACCATGTATTGCTGTACTGTGGTCCCCATGGCAACATGACTGTACTGTGGTCCCCACGGCAACATGACTGTACTGTGGTTGGCATGGTAACATGACTATGGTTGGGTCCTTTAGACTGTGCCCTGGAACCCCCAACCAGAAGAGGATTCTGGGAGATGTAGTGAAGAATGTTTGTGTAGTGTTGCTAGAGGCGGTATAGTAATTCTGCATGCGTCTCGATCATCAGTCACCAGGTCTAGAACACGTGAGGGTGCATCGATCGTACACATGCACGCTAGGGCGGAGCCTACAAAGTCTACCTACACGACGACAGAGCCCCAAAGTCTGCAGAACCGCCCTCCCAAACTAACGACCAACCTGGCCTGACTGTATGAATATCGGCCGATATTGGGGTTACAATTATATATCGGCATTGGTGGAAAATCCTCCAATAAAGTAATAACTAGTGATTATGACAACACAATTGCTACATAACTAGTGATTATGACAACACTATTGCTACAGTAAGAGGTACATAACTATTGATTATGACAACACTATTGCTACATAACTAGTGATTAACACTATTGCTATATAACTAGTGATAAACACTATTGCTATATAACTAGTGATTATGACAACACTATTGCTACAGTAAGAGGTACATAACTAGTTATTATGGTAACACTATTGCCACTGTAAGGAGCATAACTAGTGATTTTGTGACTAGTGATTTAGTGTGTGTGCAAGCCTACATGCATATCAGGGTTCTCCCTAAACAATGTAATAGTGGCACTGCCCCACCATGCCCCTTTCCAGCACCACCGTGTAGCATTTGAAGATGGGGCTGTCACAACGATTTTTAATCATCTAATCTTTTTTTTTCTATTTAGTTTCTGAAACAGTTCAGTTAAAACAAATGTTTTATTTGAATAACACTTCAAAAAGCAAAACTTAAATGTCATTGGTCCAAGTATGACTTGGTTAAGGCAGAGCTTCAATGTAAGTTCCAAAGTCTTCAAATGTAGAAATGATCATGAAACAAGAATGGTGGGTTGTAGGCCTACATTGTACAAAGTTTCAATGAAATTGCACAGCAGCACTAGCGCTCTTCAAGAACATAACTCTATTCTGGATGATGGATGTCGAATATCAGTCAGATGTTCCCCCTGTAAAATCAGTATTGCTATCAGTGTTACCAATACGCATAGCTACGTTTTTATTTGCGTGGTTCAATTTATTTAGTTTTGAAGTCGACGGACATTAGTTTAAGCTCAAGGGATGTCTTGCATTTGGTAGATGTGCTGTGAGACAAATCATTTCTGCCGAGATATGAATCACAGAGGCACGGCAGTCTTGCCCTATTTCCTTGATAGAAACAAATAGGCCTATACGAATTAGTTTAGTACACCTAAATTCTAGAGCATGTTGCTTGTATAATTTATCTGATTATTTAATTAAATCATGTAATACACTTGCAGAACATGAAAGGCGGCTGAAGAAGAAAATGCCAAGCTCTGTGACACAATTGCCCATCGCCAATCTTCATGAAACAGATGACCCTAATGCAACCCAACATCAGAGGCTGGGTTGGGGTGGTGTGCAGTTGGAGCTGGGTTGGGGTGGTGGTTCTGGCGGTGCTAGGTTGGGGTGGTGGTTCTGCAGACTTCCGGGGGTCTGTCGTCGTGTTCATTGACTTTGTGCAAAGTTTGCCTTCGTGGGATGTTTTGTGCATGATTGGGGTGGATCCACTATAGCAAGCAGTAGTACTACTGCGTACTATAGTAGTACTACTATATTACGCAGTATGGACAGCTAAGGAACGTTTTGCTTCCTCAACAGCAGATCAACGGCCCGCACTTATTAAAGACATAGTATTAATATGATGTCATTGATGCTAACCAATCATCTGTCAGTTGCGAGTTAAGCAGTAGGGGTGGTGAGAAGTTAAAGGTCACACAGACAGGAGCTGTAGTGTGAGACAGGTGGGTTAGAAGGTCAGGGTAAGACAAGGTTATTGGGTAAGGGCTGGTTATGTTTAGTTAGGGTTAGTAGGGTAGGATGTGTGAGCTAGAGTTAGTTAGGGTTAGTGGTTTAGGATTTTTTTGTAAGTTAGGGTTAGTTATGAAGTGGGTTAATTAGTGTTTCTTTGGGTTAGTTAGGGTTGATTAGGTTTATTGGGTTAGTTCAGTAGGGTTAAAAGGTTGGTTGGAGTGAGTTATTGGGTTAGTTATGGTCGATTTAGGGTTAGTTAGGGTTATTGGGTTGGTTAGGGTGAGTTATTAGGTTAGGGTTAATTTTGGGTTAGTTAGTGTTATTGGGTTGGTTAGAATGAGTTATTGGGTTATAGGGATGGAGTGAATTTGGGGTTATTGGGTTAGTTATTTAGTTAGGGTTAGTTACGGTTATTGGGTTGTGAGTTGTGGTGAGTTATTGGGTTAGTTATTTAGTTAGGGTTCTTGGGTTGGTTACAGTGAGTTTGATTAGTTATCGGGTTAGGGTTAGTTGAGGTTAATTTAGGTTTAGTTAGTTAGGGTTATTGGGTTGGTTAGAGTGAGTTATTGGGTTAGGGTGATTTAGTTAGGGTTATTGGGTTGGTTAGAGTGAGTTATTGGGTTAGTGAGGGTTATTCAGTTGGTTAGAGTGAGTTTGGGTGAGTTATTTGGTTAGTTGGTTTGGGTTAGTTAGGTGCGGTTATTGGGTTGGTTAGTGAGGCTTAGATAGTTAGGGTGAGTTATTGGGTTAGTTAGTTAGGGTTAGTTTGGTGACTAAGCCATCTGACTCCCTGTCTGCTTCAGGGCCCTCAGGAGACCAAGCCACACCGCTGAAGACGGCCCCCCCCCCACTGCCGGAGCTCCAAGCTGGGCCGCAGCCTATACTCTAGCCTGGGGACAACTCTGGGCCTTTGACACTAGACATGACCAGACTAAGACGAGAGTCCCCCCCCACCCCCACCCCCCGACTTGAAGTGACTTGACCCCCAATAGAAAAAAGTGTTTGACTATAACTGATTAAATGATATCTATATTCTCTCCCCCCCCACCCTGACAACGTTGCGTCTGTTCGCCTGATCCTGTTCTCTCGACCTGCAGGACGAGACCAAGAACATCAGCCCCCCGAGACATGATGACCACAGCAAGAAGTAAGTCTTCTACCTGTCTCTCTGTGCCTGTCTTTTGCTGTCTCTTCCTCTCTGTCCCTGTCTCTCTCTTCCTGCCGTCTGCCCTCTCTGTTCCTGTCTCTCTGTTCCTGCCGTCTGCCCTCTCTGTTCCTGTCTCTCTGTTCCTTTCTGTCTAGCATGTGTGTAGCTGGTATCCTAGCTAAAGGGTGTGTAGCATGCTATGCTAGCATGGTATCCTAGAAGAAGGGTGTGTAGCATGCTATACTGGCATGGTATCCTAGCTAAAGGGTGTGTAGCATATTATCCGAGTTAAACTGTATGTAGCATGGTATCCTAGCTAAAGGGTGTGTAGCATGGTATCCTAGCTGAAGGGTGTGTAGCATGGTATCCTAGCTAAAGGGTGTGTAACATGGTATCCTAGCTAAAGGGTATGTAGCATGGTATCCTAGTTAAAGGGTGTGTAACATGGTATCCTAGCTGAAGGGTGTGTAGCATGGTATCCTAGCTGAAGGGTGTGTAGCATGGTCTCCTAGCATGGTATCCTAGCTAAAGGGTGTGTAACATGGTATCCTAGCTAAAGGGCTGTACCCTAGCTGAGATGTATTACCTTTACATTTTGGGCATTTAGGAGACACTTTTGTCCAAAGCAACTGAATAAATACAATTGTCGTATTTGACAAGTAGAAAGTAAAACAACAATACGTCTCTGTTAGTACAGCAAGGAACAACTTGTCAATAGAACACGTTTCTAACTGCACCATAATTGCAATGTTTAGCTGTCCTTTCTTAGCCTACAAATCTAGACGCCCCTAGTGGCAGCAAATTTCATTTGCAGCCAGGGGGTCTAGCCTTTCATCGTCGATTTGCGCTGCTGGAAACAGAAAATCTGTCAGGCCAATCACATCGTGAGGGGTGGAGTCGGAAGCCGGGCTACCATGACGACAGAGTTGCAACGGTTCCGTGTTAGAGGTAAACAATGGCTGCTGCTGCT
>JAOPJH010000025.1:2158813-2170597 GCA_027122575.1 Merluccius polylepis | reverse complement strand
CCGTTTATCCCGCCCACACTGCCAATGGAGCAATGCCAGACCCTACATCTTTCTGATGTGGGTCTGGCTTGCCAGGCGAGTCCTTTCTGGTATACAGCATGGATAGATAGGGTAAGATGCTATGCGATCCTAAGTACTATTTAATTGCCAGGACGTACAAACATACAATACATCTATGCAGAGTCCAGTTGAACGTTTAACAAATGAGTCTTGCGGAAGCCGTTGAGTGACTGCTGTCCTGACTAGGGATGTTCCTACTGTGCCGACTACCAAGCGCAGCAACAACTAGTCGTTTAGTCGACTAGTCGTGCACATCCCGAGTCCTGTCAGCGGCAGGGAGCTCGTTCCACCATTGCGGCACCAAAATGGAGAAGAGTTGTGACTTAGCTAAGTGACCTTCACGTCCTGCGATGGCGGTATAAGCCGGCCAGCTGAGGTAGTTGAATGGACCGACCCCATGCCCCGAGGTGGGGTTTGACCATCGCTTGCCGGTAATGGTGGGGGGGGGGCAGTTCCATATACAGCATGGTAGGCTAGTACCTTTGTCTTAAATCTGATGCAAGCCGCTACAGGGAGCCAGTGGCGGTCATGGAAGAGGGGGGTGACATGTAGGATGCACCGATACAACTTTTTTCATGATTGATACTGATTGGTGATGAGTACACACATCTTCAAAAAGGGACGATACCAAGGAGTTTTTTTTTTCTTTCATTAGAAAGCTGAATATAAGGCTAGCCTTTTTCCAAACTTTGTAAAATATAAAAACATTTGATAGATACAATGACTGAATTGTATGCAATATAAGTAATGGATTATGGATCACATTAAGCTTGATGGTGAAGTGGTATAGGGGATAAACCTGGTATGGCCACTTAGGTCCTACCAGGTTTTCACTAGACACCTTAACAACCAGTCCAGCCTATTCAGATTGGCTGTCTGTTCCAACAGGAAGAAGCGCAGTCGGAGTCGGGAGAAGAAGAGGAGCAAGAGTCGTGAAAGGAAGAGAAGCCATGACAGAAAGCGCCGCCGCAGCCGCGAGCACAAACGCAGTCGGTCTAGGAGCCGTGAGCGCAGCGGCCGGTACCGCGACCACCACAAGACTAGCTTGTAAGTAGCATCCTGCTGCATTGGTTAGCTTGTAAGTAGCATCCTGCTACATAGATTACCTTGTAAGTAGCATCCTGCTACGTAGACTAGCTTGTAAGTAGCATCCCGCTATGTATATCAACTTGCAAGTATCATCCTGCACCGTAGACTAGCTTGTAAGTAGCATCCTGTGACATAGACTGGCTTGTAAGTAGCATCCTACTACGTAGATTAGCTTGTAAGTATCATCCTGCTACGTACTATGGGTCAACAATCCAAAATAATTAATTCAGGCAGAGATATCCTGTTAATAAACTGACTCTGTCTGTATCCATGTCTGTCTGTCTCCATATCTGGCTGTCTCAATGTATGTCCATCTGTCTCTATGTCTATCTTTCTCTATGTCTTTCTGTCTCTGACTGTCTGTCTCTGACTGTCTGTCTCTCTCTCTTTCTCTGTCTGTTAACAGTCGTAAGAGGTCCAAGAGTAAGAGTCCTCTGAAGAAGGACCGGTCCAGTCCAGTCAGGTAAAACACACTCCTCACAATCATGATGTCATCATGTCATCATGTCATCTATCATTACTGCCTCTACTAAAGTGTGTGTGTGTGTGTGTGTGTGTGTATATATAGGCAACCCATAGACAACCTGACCCCTGAAGAGCGTGACTCCAGGACCGTGTTTTGTATGCAGCTGGCTGCCAGGATACGCCCCCGTGACCTGGAAGAGTTCTTCTCTGCTGTTGGCAAGGTAACCATAGCAACGTAACAACACAGAAGCCTCATATAAACACACATAAGCTAGAGGTCGACGGTCGATTTTTTTCAAGCCCGATATTTCTTAATATGTATTCAACATTATTGGGTTAGGGGCGGGGGTGTACACAGGCTGGTGAAAGAAGGGGATAAGGAGGGAGAAGAGTTTCAGAATGTGCGAGCAAACGAGAGCTGAAAAGCAGAAGTACACTAGAAATAAACTAGTTGTTCTAGTGCAGAAACAACACTATGGAACTAAACTAGTTGTTCTAGTGCAGAGACGACACTATGGAACTAAACTAGTTGTTCTAGTGCAGAAACGACACTATGGAACTAGTTTTTGTAGTGCGGAAACAACACTGGAACTAGTTGTAGTGCAGAAACAAAGCATTTGGTGACTGAAAGATTTTTTGTGAAATGCTTTACAGTTGAAAGTTAATCTGTTTTTCAGTTTGATAATACATTAGGTGTTGCGTTGAGCAGGAAAAATTAAAGCTACTCGCAGCCTCAAAAGGTATTAACAGCACGCACCAGCGACCGCAACCCCAGTGACTGTTAACCCAGCAACCACCCTTTTCCCACAATTCGTGGGGGCACGTCACTTGGGCAATGAGATAAGAGTTTTTAAGCGTTTTGGAATCCGACACTGAGTGTTCTAGAATGCACCACTGGCTAAGCTAAAGTTAGCCGTGGCGAGCTAACATTAGTATTGCCGAGCTAGCTCTACCATTCGAGTCACCAGCTCTCTAATCCCACCGCCGTTGTCACAAAGGGACGGTTGAAATTTGATCGCCCGCGTGGCATATTGTATCATAGCAAACTGCCAAATGTCTAGCTAGCTTTCACAATGAATAATAAAGCCTGTTATACATTTCGTTATATTACATGTGGTTAATTTCTTCAGTTTATAAATGTACGATTTACAGAATGTTGCCTCCTGGTGTTGAGAGGGGTAGTGAAAGTTCTCGGTAACGTAGGAAATAAGCACACTGTAGCAGATTGCGGGAAACCTGACAAGACAGCCAGTGACAAATTGCGAATAACAATATTTATTTGCAAGTTATTAAGTACTATATAATGCCTATCAGAAAAATAAACCTTGTTTTATAACAATGTCAAAGTGTTTTAGGCTGTAGCTTCACTTTAAGCTAGTTATAATCAAATCACTGATTTAGCTTACCTGGGATTTTAAGGATACCAAGATAAGATAATGTTAAGATACAAATTAATTGCTGTTTTTATCTGGTGCTCAGGTACGAGATGTGCGGATGATCTCGGACAGGAACTCTCGTAGGTCAAAGGGCATCGCCTACATAGAGTTTGTAGAGGCCAACTCGGTTCCCCTGGCCATCGGCCTCTCAGGACAAAGACTGCTGGGTGTTCCCATCATAGTGCAGGCCTCCCAGGTAATTATATATCCACTATCTAACCCTAACCCCAGGTAAATATAAAGCCACTATCTAACCCTAACCCCTAGTAAATGTATAGATGGATGTAGATATGTATTATGTATATTAATGTGTGTGATGTGCTGGTGCAGGCAGAGAAGAACCGTGCTGCAGCGCTAGCTAACAACCTACAGAAGGGAAGCGCTGGGCCCATGCGTCTCTATGTCGGCTCGCTGCACTTCAACATCACAGAGGAGATGCTGCGTGGGATATTTGAGCCTTTTGGACGGGTAAGCATACACCACCCTGCTAGCACGAGTTAGCATACACCACCCTGCTAGCACGAGTTAGCATACACTACCCGACTAGCATGAGTTAGCATACACACACTCCTAGCACAAATTTGCATACACTACCCTGCTAACATGAGTTAACTTGCACAAGTTAGCATACACCACCCTGCTAGCACGAGTTAGCATACGCTACCCGACTAGCATGAGTTAGCATACACCACCCTGCTAACACAAGTTAGCATACGATATCCTGCCGATCACGCAATTTTGATTGTGATCGAATGTCATAATACACCATGAATTATGATGAACGTATTTAGCAGCTATTCAATGTTTAAATGAGGCCAAAAGATAACAAAAAGCTCTACCTACTAATAATAACGGGGTTGGTCATTTAATAAATATGAATAGAACATGTAGCAAAAACAGGTATTTTCCTTTTCTGTTATTCGTGTGTGTGTGTGTGTGTGTGTGTGTGTGTGTGTGTGTGT
This sequence comes from Merluccius polylepis, assembly GCA_027122575.1. Taxonomy (NCBI): domain Eukaryota; kingdom Metazoa; phylum Chordata; class Actinopteri; order Gadiformes; family Merlucciidae; genus Merluccius; species Merluccius polylepis. Next base: position 2,166,585 of record JAOPJH010000025.1, on the reverse strand, counting down.
CTGTGTGTGTGTGTGTGTGTGTGTGTAGATTGAAAGCATCCAGCTGATGATGGACAGTGAAACGGCACGCTCGAAAGGCTATGGCTTCATTACAGTAAGACAACTACCTCGTCAATTTGAAGCGTTCTGTTTATTATTATTACTGTCGATCGATCATGTATGTCTGTGTGTGTAGTTTGCAGATGCAGAGTGTGCTAAGAAGGCGTTGGAGCAGCTGAATGGGTTCGAGCTGGCCGGGCGGCCCATGAAGGTTGGTCATGTGACTGAAAGGAGTGACTCGTCCAGCGCCTCCTCCTTCCTGGATTCTGATGAGCTGGAACGCTCTGGCATCGACCTCGGAACCACTGGACGCCTGCAGCTAATGGCCCGTCTAGCTGAGGGTACTGTTTAATATATAGTATTATATCATGGACCATAGTATTAAGTATTAATATATATAGAGTATTAATATATAATATTATAACATAGTTCTATAACATAGCATTATAAAACATTTATAACATAGTATTATACAACATGTATTATAACCCAAAATTGTTGATGTCCGCGTCCGAGAGAGGGTTAAGCTTCTCGGACACTTATAGTTAAACGTGTGTGTGTGTGTGTGTGTGTGTGTTAGGTACGGGTCTCCAGATTCCTCCAGCTGCCCAGCAGGCTCTACAGATGAGTGGAGCCATCGCTATCGGAGCCATGGCTGCTGTCTCAGGTACCCACACACAATTATAGTCGCCGTGAAGTGCGTGGGCAGTCAAATGCGTGTGTGCGTTTCCCAAATTAAGTACGTTTGCAAGTACGCCGCCCTTAGTCGCCCAAAGCCTATTAAATGCCTGATGCCACAGTAACAAAAAGTTTGAGGAGACGTAGTTGTGGCTACTCAGTGATGTAGGCTTTTTTCTTTGTATTACTACTCCCATGTAGGCAGATAGAGGGATTGGATCTGTGAAATATTCAAGAAATAAATAGAAGTCACACATTTATTGTTTGTCACATGTAGTAGACCATTTCTTTACACTGGCTACCACCACAAATTTATTTCAGGCTGTGGGAAACACTGGAATTGTGAAAACGCTTCCTGTTAAGGTGCTTGCATACTGCCCCAACAAACGCCAACACCAAACTATTAAATATCGGCCGGGGTGTACAACTCTGAGCAACCCCATTTCGACATGTTCGGCAACAAACGGGTATGGCGCATTGGCCAGATGTTGTTTGTCGGAGCAGTGTGCAAGAACTTGAGGATACTCTGATGGGTCCTCAGTCAGGCTTCTTCTCTAGCTTTCTACTGGAACACCGATACCATGGCGGTCGAAGACAACATCCATCCAACATTTAGGTAGTGAGTGGAATCGTTTGGACGATTGGAACAGCAGGGTGCTGATTTGTGTCTTTTGTTGTTAGCGGCGATGAACCCTGCGATGAACCATGCGATGAACCATGCGATGAATCCTGGGATGAACCATGGGATGAACATGAATCCAGCCACTATGAACCTTCCCTCCCAGCCTCTGGCCACACACTGCTTCCAGCTGTCCAACATGTTCAACGGCAGCCAGTACGTCTTGTTTCATCACTCATGTTCATATTGATGTGTTCAGACTAAAAAGGCAACGAGGAAAGTGTTTTCGTAAATGTGGCATTTTACCTGCCATCCGGAAGTATGCTGGATTCAGAGTCGGGTACCCTGTGGAGTTAGTGATGCTGTTTTGGCAATAGTCCACCAACTTTAATTACTGCTCACAGAGCACTCTTACATTCACATCTCTGATGTGGTCATTAGTGTGTGTGTGCAAATATATTATGTAGTTCGTGTGCTCCATGGAAATGCCCACAAATTAATGAAAAATATGTGAACGAGTCGACATTTTATCGATCAAGTCCACTTCAGAATAGAAACTCTGTAGACATCAGTAGTCCAGGACCTTGAGACTGTAGACATCAGTCAGTAGTCCAGCACCTTGAGACTGTAGACATCAGTAGTCCAGGACCTTGAGACTGTAGACATTAGTCAGTAGTCCAGGACCTTGAGACTCTGTAGACATCGGTAGTCCAGCACCTTGAGACTGTAGACATCAGTAGTCCAGAACCTTGAGACTGTAGACATCAGTAGTCCAGAACCTTGAGACTGTAGACATTAGTCAGTAGTCCAGGACCTTGAGACTCTGTAGACATCGGTAGTCCAGGACCTTGAGACTGTAGACATCAGTCAGTAGTCCAGCACCTTGAGACTGTAGACATCAGTAGTCCAGCACCTTGAGACTGAGGACATCAGTCAGAGAAGTTATTGTGTTGTTAATGTTATTGTTATTATAAGTGTTATTATTATTATTATTTGTGTTTAGTGAGGAGGCACCAGGGTGGGACATGGACATCCAGCATGATGTCATCGAGGAGTGCAACAAACATGGTGGAGTCGTCCACATCTACTTGGATAAAAACTCAACTGAGGTAACTAACCCTAGATAACTAACACTGAATGGAACTACAATTCTAATGTGGTTTCCACTAGGGGTGAAATAGAGTAATATCATTTCCATAAATGTAATTACAATGTCCTTGAGTCAAGTATTTAATGTTTTCTGTATATACTTATACTTACTAATAAAATACTTTTAGTAGGCCTACTTGCCAACTCTTCCAGCCAATGTTGAGTGCTATTTAATTTATTCCTGGATTTAACTTATTTTAGATATTTGTATTTACAATGTTTTTTCTAAAGTTTTTTAATTAAAACAAATATGTTGACAGGTATGGAAGTAGTAATGAGCGTGGGGCTAGAATTTTCAGCGTTCATTTCTAAAATGAGTTGACAATGTTAATAATGTTAATATTATAATCATTTTAAATACATTATAACTGTGCACACTTCAATATTTGTTTATTTATCGCAAGTCATATCATCATCGCAATATTTAACCATATCACATGTTTTCCTCATATTGTGTAGCCCTGGTTTACATGTGTTTTTCATTATGTACAAAATGTTCATATCATAGAAACTTGTTCAACAAAATGTTCATATCGGTGCATCCCTAATAGTAGTATTAGTATTATCTCGGCAGTATAGTATTAGTATTATCTCATCTGTATTAGTATTATTATCTCATCATTATAGTATCAGTATTATCTTGTCAGTATAATATTATCTCGGCAGTATAGTATTAGTATTATCTCATCTGTATTAGTATTATCTCATCATATCTTATCATCTAATTGCTGATAATGTTCTATCTGTTGCCAGGGTAACGTCTATGTCAAATGTCCCACAATTCCTTCTGCCATGGCTGCTGTCAACGCTCTGCATGGGAGATACTTTGCAGGTAACACATCCATTAATATACCATCGGACCATGTTGTTCAGAACACCATATCCTCCCTCACCCTACCTGATGCTAGGCTAGACTAATCATCACACTACCTGATGCAAGCTAGGCTAACCCTTACCCTATCTGACACTAGGCTAAGTTAAGCTAACCATCACCCTATCTGACACTAGGCTAAGCTAGCCCTCACCTTAACTGATGCTAGGCCAGGCTAACCCCTACTTTAACTGATGCTAGGCTAACCCTCACCCGATCTAATGCTAGGCTAACCCTCACCGTACCTGATGCTAAGGCTAGGCTACCCTTTACACTATCCGAGGCTAAACTAGGCTAACCCTCACCCTATCTGATGCTAGGCTGGGTTAACCTAGCCTTTCGGACACTAGGCTAATCCAACCCTCACCCTAACTGATGCTAGGCTAGGCTAACCCTCACACTTAACTGATGCTAGGCCAAGCTAACCCCAACTCTAACTGCTACTAGGCTAACCCTCACACTAACTGATGCTAGGCCAGGCTAACCCCTACTCTAAGTGATGCTAGGCTAGGCTAACACTACCTGATGTTTTTGTTTAGGGAAGATGATCACAGCGGCCTATGTTCCTCTGCCAACCTATCACAACCTGTTTCCTGACTCTGTCACCGCCACTCAGCTGCTAGTCCCACCTCCACGCCGGTGATTTCAGCTGCCAATCATCTCACCTCTACCTACTAATTGGACACTGGAGCGTTTATCCCAGTTTTTCTTTCCTCTTATTGGTTTAGGTGTAGATGGACTTTCTCTGGATGGTTTCTGGTTGAATTGACTTAATTTGTCCTCTATTTTTATATGAGCTGGAGACGCATGCCAGGGAGGGGTGTGGTTATACACAAGGGGTGGAGTTAAACAGAGGGGGAGGGATTAAGTTCAAGGGGCAGTGTTAAATGCGAGGGGGCCATGCTTCACCGTGATGAGGCTTTAGGATTGGATGCCATCTCATGGAATAGTTGCTCATTGGTTTCAGCCATTTGGTATTTACAGTTTTGTAATCAAGATTTGATTTTGTAAAGTTCTTGATTAAATTTTCTTTTAAATTTGTCTGTTTGTGTTATAATAAAAGATAAAAGCACCAATTGTGAGCTGATACAACGGAACTGTTAATCGCTTTACATAACGTCTAATTATAACGTGTTTGCCAAGTTGGGGTTTACACAAAACTAAATCAAAAGGGGTTGCTACCCCTAAGCAGGTGTAAATGGTGACAACTGGTGTTTCTACACAGGATACTGTGCCAGTTGATTTTTGAACTAGTTTTTAAAGTAAACCATTAGAATTCAATTCTGACTACACATTTTTAACCGCTTGTTTGATACTAACTGGTGGTTACTTGGTAAGGACTTTACGCACAACCCCAGTCCTGATGTTCTTACTGCTAAGCCGGTTTTACCACATACTCCATGTCCTCCACATACTCCTTATCCTTAACCTCCTCCACATTCTCCTTAACCTCCTGGACCAATTCTCCAATGCTCTGACTTTCCATAGAGAGATACCCGTTTTCATGATGTTGTTTTGAAAATATTGCTTTGTCAAATTATTCGTCAAAAAACTCTTAATTTTCCTCATCTTTGTTGTCATGTTCTTGTTATTCTCGCTCCGGGGACTGTTGCCTGGTGTGCACAGCTCATGGGGAGTAAGTACTGACTTAGTTCTACATTACCTAGATCAGTGGTTCTCAACCTTTTTTCTAAGTAAGTACCCCCTAACCAGCGCAAAGAATTTTTGTTGAAAAAAAGGAGTAAAGGAGTGGGGAGGGGGTATACAAATCTATATTTTAAATCTCGCATACCCCCTGGAGTGCCTTCAAGTACCCCCAGGGGTATTTGAGAACCACTGACCTAGATGATCAGCCATGTTGGTCTCAGTAGTGAATGACCAGCCATCGAGAGAGAGTTGCTGTCCTCTCCATCAGGCCAATCATTTTGGACTAATGGAGGATCATGGAGACACTCAATAGTGCCAAACATTGGGAACGAATAGCAGCAGCGTCCCATAGGACCCGCGTTTGCACTGAGCGAAGGTAAGGTCAACGGCAGCACTGTTGAGGTTTACTTGATCACATTTTAATTCAGTTGGCAATATATTTTATTTTTAAAGTTAGTAGGCCTAGATATAAAGTTAGCTATTTTTTTAAAGTTACATTTTAATGGATAAAGCTAGGTTACAGGGAGCAAATCAGTATGGTTTGTTATGATGTTTTTATGTAATGTTCATTTGTACAGACAAATACTTAACATGGAGTGGGAATGGGAAGCCTATGTGTTATGTAGACATTGGAGATTACTATTTTGTATCCTAAATAGAAGAATAAAGAGTTTTAGGCTGTGGCATTGTGTGGTGTATGGCTGTTTAGATGGATGGAAGAGTTGGAAGATGTAGAAATAGGCCTCCCTATTACTAAAATAGAGATGTAGACAGGACTGCACGTTGGATGACATGGAGATGCCTACCCCACACCCTGACCAAATGAACAAAGGATTTCATTGAAAGTCCTTAATCATTAACTCACATACCGGTAGTTTAGTTAGCATGTAGAGCTGGTGGTTGACTCTAGTTAGGATATAGAGCTGGAAGTGGACTAGATTAGTTAGCATGTAGAGCTGGTGATTGACTCTAGTTAGGACATAGAGCTGGAAGTGGACTAGTTTAGTTAGCATGTAGAGCTGATGGTTGACTCTAGTTAGGATATAAAGCTGTCTGTCTGAAACAACAACCGTTCACTTTATTGAAACAGCTCGCGAAACGCATGATAGCTTTTCCCAACGCGGGTCTGACTAAACCACGCCTCCCCGGCGCGGTGATTTTAATCACATTTTCCGCCACCACAAAGGGGCTTTTATTTTGAAATCCTAGGAGTTGCGTACCATGTGTCTTCCTGTTGGGTCGTAAGTTTGAGAAGTCGGAGAGACAGGACGTCTGCTCTCATCTTGAGGATTACAGTAAAAACTTTCACTTGGTTTGGTTTGCTGTTGCTTCACTAATCCCTTTATCGAAACTTCGTCAGAACTCAGCTGGGTCCCGGTTCCGTCCGGGTGTCACTGACCGAGTCGAGATGCTTTCTCCGGGCAGGACCGTCACGTCCAGGCTGCTGGCGACCGGGAGAGCCTTGCCTCTTCCCCGGCAAGCCTTCCCCCTGGCCCGGCTCAACTCCGGGCTCAGCACCGGCATGGGCTCTGGGGACCAAGGTGAGCCCCCTGCTTACAGTAACTTATGGTTATTATTGTGGTATAATGGCGGGTCTAGGTCGTTAATACGATGGGGTCATTTCACCTCAGATTAAAAGAGGGTCTTATAAAGTAATATTGGGGTTTAAAGTCACATTGGGGTTTTAAAGTCACATTGGGGTTTTAAAGTCACATTGGGTCACTTCATCACATTGCAGGTGAATTGAGGAAAGAATGGATTTAAAAAGGGTCCAGTTTCAAAAACCGACACCATAAAAGTGACTGAAATGGTTTGGGTGGTTATGTGGAAGTGACAATATAATGAGTACACTGTCATAGACCTTACTAGCTGTTTATTATGGTTATGTACCAGTATGATGCTAGCTAGCATCACGTTAGCTAGCATCATGCTAAGTCCCTCATGACGCAGTCGGTTGAGCCAACGGTTTTTGTTTACTAAACAAGGACTGATTTAAAAACCTCACCGTCGCTTTGTAAATATATGTATTTACATTTTACAATAGATATTTAAAGGAAAAAAAAATCAACCTTTTATTTGATGTCTATATAAATGTATTATCGGAAATGGTTAAACAAAGTGTTTTCTATTTAATACTACTGTAGTTACTGTGGTTATAGTAAATATAAAACGTTATAATAAAATACATTTTTTTTGCATGGAGGAAAAGTGAAAGAATGAAGAAAATGTCTTTTTTTCAAGGTGTTTATTTACTGCGTGTGTGTGTGTGTGTGTGTCTGTGTGTGTGTGTGTGTAAAACTTATATCCATAACATAACATAGGAATCATAGCTTCCATTGAAAACCCAGAACAAGCTTAGTTTTTACTGATATTTTGAATACCTTGCTAAACATCCCCCATATAAAATGATAAAGGTGAAAACCCTAATGCAATACACGAATATTGCTGAGCAATGCCTATGACTTGCAGTTTTTTTGGCAGCCTAGAAATAAATGTATTTAAATGTTATAGTTGTATAAATAACTGTTAGTCGTATAAATAACTGTTATAAATAACATTTAGTCTTTTAAATAACATTTAGTCTTATAAATAACTGTTAGTCTTAGAAATAACTGTTATAGTCTTAGAAATAACTCTTATAGTAGTTGTATAAATAACTTTATAGTCATAGAAATAACTGTTTCAAGGTGTTTATTTACTGTGTGTGTGTGTGTGTGTGTGTGTGTGTGTGTGTGTGTGTGTGTGTGTGTGTGTGTGTGTGTGTGTGTG
>JAOPJH010000025.1:2101209-2103857 GCA_027122575.1 Merluccius polylepis | reverse complement strand
TCTCTCTCTCTCTCTCTCTCTCTCTCTCTCTCTCTCTCTCTTTCTCTCTCTCTCTCTCTCTCCTGACTTCCCTTTGATTAAAATCTCCAGCTGACAGTTGGAGACGAAGGGCTGCAGAGTCGGCCCCTTGAAAGACGAGGGCAGACGCCGCGATGCCTCGGGTCTCAATGCGAGTCACCTACCCCCAAGGCAGCGGCCATTTTGGGCCACTGACCCACACGTAAAAGACTCAAACATCCCAATCCAGTTTTCCAGCACCCCGACGCCCGTTTGGGTTTAAGGGGGGGGGGGGGGTTGTGCTGTGCAGTAAGTCCATCAAGAGGTCATTCTGTCCAGAGGGTTGTGTTTATTAGAGGCTCAGGGTTCATTTAAAGAGACTCAGCCTCACCTCCAGTCACTTAGTGCCTACTAGGGTCGAGGACCCATGTCCTCCCATGGACTCAGTTGGGCTCTCCTACCACACTGAACGCCATTAGCAGCCTGAGAACTGAACCCTAAGGAAGTCCTGTACAAGGTACGGTTGAGTCTGACTTTTTGGGTTTTAAATGAGGTTGTTAGGTCTTTTTTGCATATAATTTATTTGCACAAGGAGACTGGATTACCTGAAGCAACTCGGATCAGCTTATGTCAATTTCTCTGTGAGCATTATAACATATTTTTGGACTGCAGTACGACTACTTCATTATTCTTTTCCTTGTATTAAAAGCGCTATTGTGAGTACTTGAACTGGGTATTACTTGTTACCTTTGCAGCCTTTGAATATAATGATGCAACTTTTTAATTTTTGAGTGTGATTAAAGAGCAGGTCGGGGTTATGGCCTCAACGGAGGACGCCTCCAACCCCCTCGCGGTTACGCTAGCCTGCTCCTCAAGTCAACGCTCGCTTCTTCCCATCCGCAGGTGGCCGACATGTCCAATCCTCTAGCTGGTTTACCCGTGGGCGCGGCGTACGGGTCGGCGCGGACGTCGTCGATGGAGGGTCCCCCGGGCGAGCGCACCACCAGGGTCTCCGGAGACGACTGGGACCTGGAGGAGACCAAGCCCTGCGTGGAGGCCCTGGAGAGGGGCCTCCCGGGCTTCTACCTCTCCTGCTTCGACATGCTCCTGACGGACGACGCCACCTGGCTGCTCAAGCTGTCCGAGGCGTCCCCCGCCGTCCCGGTCCCCGTGCCCACCTCTGCGGCGGCGGCAGCGGCGATGGCGGCGGAGCCCGGCAGGGAGGAGCCGGAGCAGTGCCCGGTCATCGACAGCCAGGGTCAGAGTCTCTCCCCGGGGGGCCTAGGCGGCCCGGAGGAGGAGCGGTCGCTGGAGCAGGTGCAGAGCATGGTGGTGGGGGAAGTGCTGAAGGACATCGAGACCGCCTGCAAGCTCCTCAACATCACGCCTGGTGAGGCTTCCTCCTTCTTGTCTTTCTCGTGATGGTGGACAATTTGACCAGACCACCAATGTGCAGTGTGAGGCAGTGTGAGTGCGTGCGTTTGTGTCACTGGCGTCCGCACTGCCCTGAGTCACGATGGATTTAGACTAGAGGGGCCGGGGTGTTTTTGCATTTTACTGAAAAGTTGAAATCTAAAATGACTATTTTTAGCCCAGATGCACTGCCTGTAAAAGTAATGATTTAATTGCTTTTACTTTATTATTCTTTTTCTGACTTTATAAGAGATGCTAAGTCAGATTTGGCAAACATTGGTATTTGTAACCATATTGGACCATAAAGGCATATGTTGGTATTTTTTGGTCAATAGTCAGATCAATATATTTTTTTACTAAATGTAGTATAAAAATAATTATACAAATCAATATTATTAAAAGCACATTCGAGTCACATTGAGCTCATGCTGTACCAACAACAGGTGTATGGTTGACTTGCGTTGGGAGTGTTATTCATGGTGTGCATGTATCACCACATATATCAAACGTAACCGACGATCAATGTCCAAACAAACTGTTTGACGGGCCTATAATACATTTACTCTAACATCCGGTCAACATCCGTCAAAGCCGTTTTCCGTTAGGCGAGGTCAACGGCCGTGATCCCGACCGAGCGAGGAACCGTCGTTCCCGTGAAAAAGGAGCGAGCGAGACACGACTTAAGAGAGCTTGAATAATGTCCGCCGGCGACGACGAGCGCTTTGTGTCAGCAGCTCCGGGATCTGTTTAATCCTGACCTTTGCGTTAGCTCCCTCCCCTTAAGTGCTGCACAGCAGCCGTGGTTATTTCCTGCCGGTGGAGGTTTACACAACGTTGGAAGGGCGCGGCCCGCTCAACGGGCACGGCAAACACAGTTAAGTCATTACGTGTGTCTTATACACCCGTCGTAAACCTTCACCTTCGTCTCCAACCCCCTCCATCGCCGTGCTCCTCGTGGGCGAGTGGCGTCAGGGCACGAAATCCTGGCTCAGGGATGTGTACACAGTCCAGTTACCGACCCTTTCACTGGCGCATCGCTGGGAGTCAACTCAAAATGGATCAGAGCATAAAGCACATAAGTCAGTGCAAACAGTAGGCGGATGAACAGCCCTAGTGACTAAGCAGCGGCCAACGAACACGCAGGACAGTTAGCGATGATTTTACAGGGGTCTGACGTCGCTAACACAGGAGGACATGCAAACACAGCTGGGAGGTGTCCCACCGATCATCAATGATTA
>JAOPJH010000025.1:2091209-2098709 GCA_027122575.1 Merluccius polylepis | reverse complement strand
ACTCGGCCCACGTGGCCAGACTGTGGGGGCTGAGGAAGAACCGACCTGCGATGAACTACGACAAGCTGAGCCGCTCCATACGCCAGTACTACAAGAAGGGGATCATCCGCAAGCCGGACGTGTCTCAGAGACTGGTCTACCAGTTCGTTCACCCCGTGTGAGTCGGTCCACGGAGTGAGACGGAGTCACGCGTGCCATGTTGGGACACATTCTTTACTTCCCACACTTCTTGGCGGCTGAATCCAAGCTGCGAGGCGCATGGTGGCGGTGGCGGCGGCGCTGAGCTGTGCACTGACCGAGCCCGGCAAGCACTGCGCTCTGTAGCGCCGCCAGCTGGACACGAAACCAGAAGAACAGAGTAAGAGATAACACAAGTTAAGTAAAGTAAAGTTGCATTAAAACAGTTATGACAAGGAATGACTAAAAGAAGGAAATTCAAGAAAAAAATGAACTGCCTGTTTGTTTTGCCTGGACTGCCTCTACCTTTTCTTTATGGCAACTGCTGGCAACTGTCATTTTTAATTCCATGTAGGCTAATAGGCCGTTCAACGTAAGTAGTGAGTCTATCACACCGTCGGGGATAGACCTATACCATTGACTGCAATTTCCCATCAGCAGCCTTTTGTTCAGGTAGTTCATTTCAGGTTTCATTTCTGGTCTTTCTCCGTCAAACTGCTGAACTGTGTTTGCCTTGGAGGCTCCAGTCCTGTTCCTCCCAGAACCACCTGAGGATGAGGATTGTTTTACTTCACCTGGGTTTGCTCTTGGCTACTGTCCACGAGCGCAAACACCTGACGTTATTTCATGATCCCACTTAATGGCACAATGTGGCGCCCCTCCCAAAGGTCAACAACAGCTGGCTAAGTTGGAGCAGTTTGTTAAAGACGAATAAAATGAAGACTTCATCCACCCACGCTTATGTGAACAATGATACCACTATCGCCCCTAATCGAGGTTGACTCATATCTGTCAAAAGTTGCAACTGAGGAACACTGCCTACTTTTAAATGCAATAACGTCTTACTGATTGTTTTACCAAAAGTACATTCGTAATATGGTTTTAAATGTTCTGTGTACTTAATGAAATTCTGTTGTATTTTGCAAGTCTATTCTTTTGAAATGTTTGCACAGCTTATTAATGTATTCTTAATGCCATCGCTCAACTGAAAAAGGTTTGGCATGAGATATTTTGATAGATACAGGCTAAAACAAATTGAGATAAATAAACAATGTATGGTGCCTGTAATCCAGGATTACAGGCCATCTTTATCTTTGATACTATCTTCATCCCTTATGCCTCTATCACTCCTATATTTGCTGTCAGTGTTTTCTTTGACATCTCACCGGTAAACGAACGTTTCCAGAACAAATTCTTTGTCTTTGAAATGACAGAAGGCAAATGGGCCACACATCTGCCAACATGAAATAGCCGTTTGTCAGCCAGATGTCTTTCGCCTTCAGGTCCATGGTTACAAGATCTTGTCACTGTAATATTTGCCAACATTTTTTCATGCATGAATTCAAGTGTTTAAACTAACTAAGGTATTGGTATGACATTGTGAAGGCAACATGTGGATGCGGCTACTGGGGCCCTCTACTGGTACAATATATATTTACCACTCTCTTCAGGCAGGCAGCATACACTTCCATGAGTTTTTAACATTTCTGATGATCTTTTATTGTATATATGTACATGAACAGGCACTATAGTATGAAAATGACAGCGCCAAAAAAGAAAAAGACCAACCAAGACCAACAGAGGTCTACCATGTTCCCTTAAGTTACAAACAAAAACAACTAAAAACATAAAATGGGCTTTTTAAATATCATGAATTATCCCTCAAGTGACTTGGGTATCACAGTGACTGCCATAGTTGTACACATTGTTGCATAAATAAAAACATTGAAACGTACTGCACACTGTACTGTGCACATCCAGATGATCACAAGTAAACAGTGAATTCAGAGCTTATTGTTGTCAAATGTTGTGTAGACCTGCTTATGTAATGTGTAAACGTCATTTGACCCACATTGAGTTGAATATATTTGACTGTACTGAATGTCCCCTGTGTGACATCATGTACATTTAGTGGGTGGGGAATCCTTAAGGAACCGAAGCTCATTTTACCAAAACCCAGGCCAGTGCCACCATAGCATCAGCACAGATTGAGAGTAATAAAACAAACCGATAAAAAGAAGCACATACGTCATGCAATCTGGCATCTCTAGAAAGAAGAAATGCGCGCTGGTGTATCCCAGATACCCAAAACGAAATACTAGTGCAGCAGAAAAGCAGTTTTCTCATTAATATTTCAAAGGTGGATCCTCTTTCCGCTTCTCTTCTACACCGACAGGAGAGCTCGCTCGCTCTGTGTTGTTTCTGTGGCTGGTATCCGTAAAGCTACACCGTCTGTTCCTGGACAAAGAACCTGCAGGGTGTTGGTTTCCCAACCTCCTAGATGACCAGGGCCAACAAACCCCTGGTGTCATATATCCCCTATGTAACGGCCACATGCATTCATTGGCTTTGGAACTAGTTTAGATTCGGAAACTTTTTAAAAAAGACTTAAGATTTGCAAAATCTGCTGAAAGGCTTAGTTCAGGAGGCCGCATACATCAAATTACAGGATTAACGCAAAAAGGGGTTCATGAATGTTTGATTTGGTGTGTTTAAAGGACCCCTGTTGTACCACCAGGTGTGATGTTGAGCAGCCATTACAAGCCATTAAAAAACTACCCTACTGTCACCTGGTGGTAAAAAAGTGGCCTTTCACATAAAATACGCTTTATTAAAAAAAACCTTTAGTCACTCTGAGCTGAAAATGCATTATGGGAAATTCTGCATGCAGACAGACAGCCAGAGTAGAGAGGCGGGGCGTGTGGAGAGAAACCGATGCAATTCCACTAATGTCATCCATTCATAGTAAACAAGAATAACTACATAATAAAATAATAACTACACATATCGACGATTCACACGGTAAAAAACCCTCAGCTCCCACTCATACCGGGCAGCGGCTCTAGGGTTACGGCCTCATGGCGTCCGCGTCGCTAACGCCGTCTGCATGTAAACAAAAACAACAACCGACAAAGAAGAAGTGGGAGGGGATCAGGGCAGCACAAACAGGCAGACGGCGTTCCCATTGGACGGGGCGCTTCATGTTTACAACGAAACAATCCTCGCGCCGGTTGGGATCGCACATAATACTGTTTCAGAAAAGAAAAGAAAAAACAGCTCAGATTATTCCAGAAAGTGTTTTTTCCGGACATTGAGCCGTTTGTCCCTCAAGAGGACTGAGCTGACATGCTGGAGTAAGGGGTGGGGTGGATAACATGGAGCTTAATGCAAACGGGAGGCTGTACAAGCATTTAAAAAAAACAGGGAGAAATCAAAGATATATATATACACAAGGAAATGCACAATGCATAGCTCATTCTCGCTACCCACAATGCATCACACTGTGCACCATTAGGAAAAGGACATACTGCGCGGCACATTTAGCTACAGAGATTAGACTACACACAGCTACACAGTAGGCAGAGATAGCTCCTTCTCGCAGGAAGACGCGGCGGCGCTGCTGTGAAGATGACATGGGTAAAAGATGTTGTAGTCCAAATCCTGACACCTGGGACCAGTGGCGTGTCCAGACTAGTTTAGTAGGGGTGGCACAGCATAACACGGGTGAGGACCAGGGCATCAACGCTGGACCGTTGCAGAGCCGCCTGGAGAATGCAACTCACTCACTTCACCTTCTGTATGTCGTGTCCTTCTGTATTTTTCTGCGCTGTAGTGTTTTTCCCTGCGATAGTCCTTGTAGTTTCGTTGTCCAAGACACTGCCAGTCCCATATCTAGATTACGATTGACTAGTTACAATCCTTATCAACTGCCAGGTTAACTAAGAGTGGCACCCAGGCCCTCCCTGTAGACATGGCCCTGCCTCAGACATACAAGACATGGTTTAGCAGAACGGTCTTGAGGAGCGATGGCTTTGCGGAGGCCGACCAACTCCAGTGCCCATTGTGCCAGTGGACAGGAAGTGAGGAAAGCGCTGTAGTCTCTGGCAATGTGCAGATATGATTGGACGGACAGAGTCTGGGTAAAGCAGGTGTGCCAAGAGTTAGATCGGCTCAACGTAGTTGGCCGGGTATAAACCCAGCTGGCCGCTGTCCAGACGACCTTTGCACCAGCCCTGTTCGTCTTCGTCCTCCAGCTTGGTCAGCTCCTCCCCTTGAGAACAGAGTCAGTCCAAACATTAGTTGCGGAAATGACATGACACAAAAAAATATTTACTCTACTAATACCGACTAGTGCAGGGCCCGTTCAAATCGTGCCTGTTGGGAACGGGCCGACTGCTTGGCCTCTGGTGTCGCTACTTGCAGTTTTCTCGAGAACCGCTCATCAAAACAACTTCACACTTCACACTGCGCTTCCTCTTCCTCAACAATACACCCGCCATGCCTTGTCAATGGTTGTCGACAAAATTGAAGAACAGACAGAATGGACGGAGTCATCAGTTTTAGTTAGATAACTACCCTCTAATAAAGATAATTAACTACCCTCTAATAAAGATCAGATTAGATGTACTTGGTTAATGAACTGTCCTTCCTGAAACTAAGGTATCGCAATAGTTTTGTGGCGAAATTTTGTACATTATGAACAAAGCACTACCCAAGTCAAAATAATATATATAATATATAAGTATACAAATTGGTTGTAAGCATAGATTTAATTAATAGTTTGTGTTGAAAATGCTTGCAAAAGAAAAACTTGCAAAATAGCACACTTCTTTTGAATGCAAGTATATTAACAGAAATGAAGGCCTTCTTTTACATTAGTTACATTTAAATGTATATAATAATATAGGCAAGTTATATTTAAATACATATTCAATTACATCAAACGTGTATTATATTAAATGAATGGTCCAGACCTCAGAGAATTTAAACATCTTGAAACTTTATTATGGAAAATAGAATCAAATAGAAAGTCAGAGCATCAAACCTAAAAATAGTCAAAGTCAGACCTTCAGAAATTCATATATATTACTTTATGTGGCAACATTGTGATAAACACGCAAGCTTGACATTGATAGATGAAGATAAACAAACCTGAAATGATTTGGATAGTTTCTAATAATCAGATTTGTGTACAATTGTAAGGCATTGTCGGTATAATTATTTAGGCAAATAAAACTACTTGCTAATTCCAGTTTAGGACAAGCTTGAATTGATTGATTGTCCAAAAAGCGCGTACTTTCCAAAAATGTACGCTGGTAATGACAGCACAACACACAGAACAAGCAGCATTGCGCTGCATTAGATCTGGCTGCAGCGCTGCTGTCCTCCCAACAGGATGACTCCTATACAGACCAAAGCCACCTCCTCCAGTATTCACAGTTGATTCCCTGCATAATCCCATTGGGAAAAAAGCATGTATCAGCACTTGAAGATATTCATTCATTCTGTTGAATTTATTGTCAGTTATTCTCAGTGGTGAAAGACGACATGCTTCTCTACAGCTTATATATTAGGGATATAAATATATTTTGGATATTAGGTCCATGTCGGACAGACGCCTACTTTTGGTGGCACAGACAAACCATTGTATCACATGTATCGCTGTATTACTAGTGTCAATACTAGTAAAGGTTTTCTTTAACCCACTTTCCTAGGTTTCTTCACTGTCCTGTCCAATAAAAATATATGCAGCCTATATTATAGAAATATGATATTAAAGGAATCAATTCACCCAAATGTGTGTCATGTATTTGCAATTAAATGAAACGAATCCCGTGGTAACAAAGCATGCTTTTCACGCCAACGTGCTAGAGCGTTGATGCTACAATAAACGGTAAGATATAGGATATACATATACAGAAGTACGTGTAAATACTGTAGGTCATGGCCATGAATTGTTTACTTACCGAAAATCACTTAAACGCAGAGAGAGAAGATTGATTGGGAGACCTCCTTTCCGGGCATTACGTGCACGCGTAATGTTCGGCAGAATTAAATTAGTTTTAATTCCCCTCCAATTGATTATATTTAATCGTATAACGTCGTATGATTAACCTATCATACTAATACTATTTAGGAGTATACAATAGAACAGAATAAAACACCACAGAATATAAAACCATAAAACGCACTCAATACAAATGTGAAAATAAATACTTAATGTCCAGCCTAGAATAGTACCTGTTCAAAATAAACTACTTTACAATCTGAAGTGTATTCAACCGAACATGTGAAATATAGTTTTGTACATGTTAAAGTATGAATGAAGTATACAAGACCAAGTGTACACTACGTGTTCTTTCACTTAATGTACACAAGGGCATCAGAGCCTAAATGTACTTACAGTGCTCTTACAGCCCTGTGAGTATATTTTAGATACACTTAAGTGTATTCTATTTTGATGAGGGAATCCCAAACAGGAAAGTTGGGAATACATATTTAAACATTGTCCTTCCTGAAACGACAACGTATCGCAGTAGAGACCAAGACACCACAGGGCTATACTTAAAAAATCAAAGCACTAGACCGATGTTTCTTCATCATCCGTGTGATGGTGCTTGAGAAGACTGCTGTTGGTTTTGTTGGTGCACACATTTTACTTCATGATCTTGTTCCTCTTGGGACGCAGCACAGGGGCCAGTCCCTGAAATGACCTCATCTAATCTGAGCCCTGGTCTAACCTGAACCCTGGTCTAACCTGAACCCTGGTCTAATCTGAACCCTAATCTGAACCCAACAGCAGATGATTCCAGGTGAGTGTTGGTAAATCTTGTAGTAATGTAATCTACAAGGTCTGGTGGTCAGGGTCTTTAACTTAAATCAACTAGCCAAATAACCTTCAGAAACAACATTTCCATATACTAGAAATGCTGAATGAAGACTTCTTTAACATCTGTGATGTCGTGTGTTTCAGTCACCTACACAAGATGCACAGCAGACTGTCAGACCTGACAGTCTTGTTTTTCAGTCGATGTTCTGTTTGAATGGTTTTAGTGTCCGCTTGTATCTCGGCTCACCTGCTTTGAAGCTCAGCTCGTCTTGTTCTTGGCCCTCGTAGTCGTACAGCGCGCGCACCCTCACGCCCTTCCCCGGCTCCTCGTCGAAGGGGTTGGCCGCCTCATTGGCGTCTCCTCCTGAGTCGGGGGCCGCCTGGTCCTCGTCCGACCACTCGGTGGAGCCCGTCAGGGCCTGGTTCTTCTCATAGCTGCTCAAACTGTGGTGGGGGGAGCACACGGTTCAGAGGCTTCAGTTGAACTTCATTAACCCATTTTAGTTCCTTCTCATTTCAAACGCTGACTGCATTGAATATTCTTTGTTGAATGTTATGGACAGACAGACATGCAGGCAGGCAGATAGACAGATAGATAGATAAGGAAAACCAGAATGTGTGGTGGTAGCATTTCAGTTCATGTGTGTGTGTGTGTGTGTGTGTGTGTGTGTGTGTGTGTGTGTGTGTGTGTGTGTGTGTGTGTGTGTGTGTGT
>JAOPJH010000025.1:2000688-2012185 GCA_027122575.1 Merluccius polylepis | reverse complement strand
AAACTGTTTTGCGCTGCCACTGTCTCATGGAGAGGATGAGAGGAATTGGACCTGATGGATTCCAATTTGTCCAACATACAATTTGTATCTATCCTTCAACCACTTTTGAACAAAAAGTATGAAACAACAAAAAAAGTAACAATATTGCAATATTGAAAGTAAGAGATGTACAGAACATTTAAAATAAATACTGCATTCACTGCATTGATCTCTGCCTCACGGATAATAATAATGATGATTTTGGTCCATTTAAGTAGATACCGGATGTATCAGGGGACCACTCAGACACCTACAAATGCATCGCCACAAGTGAATATGGAAAAGCTGTTGTCACCGCTACCCTCAATGTTATTGAAGGTGAGAAGTTTCACATGTGCATCTTCTGTATGAAGAGCTCATCATTCTAGTATTATAATTTGTTTATTCTGTTTATTCTCATTTTAGTTGGGTACAAGAAGAATAAAGCCTTGCAACAATCCAGGACAGGTACACAGTCCTAAACTAACATTTTAGTTTGTAAATGTATCATAACCATGAGATCATAACCACACTAATCATTTTGTTGCAGCCATCCGGGAAATGCCAGAGGATTTCAAAAAGAATTTGAAAACCAGGTTAGTAATGATGTAGTTGTTCAACTACCATGGGTAAGGACAAATCCGTTCATGCAAATCATATAAAAAGTGTTTTTTTTAAAGGGTTGATTCTGAGCCAAAAGTGGTGAAAGAGATTGATGAGAACTTCTGGGACCTGCTGATGAGTGCTGACAAGAAGGACTATGAGGGTATCTGCTTCCAGTATGGAGTGACAGACTTCCGTGGGATGTTGAGGAAACTGAGCGCGAAGAAGAAGGAGCGTGAGGAAGAGCAAGCTCAGGTTTGTGGGTCATTTTGACAAGTGGTTATCAAAGATTGTTGGCCTGTGACCCTGTTTTTTAGATCTGAAAATCATGTGATCCCATCTTCATCCCCAAACATCTAACTCACTATATCAACAATAGCTGCAGTTATTATCAACGCCTTAGCAATCTACAATAAGTTACATACTGTACATGATGTTTGGAGGACGTTTCAGTATGTACTGTATATACCGGACATTTGATACCCAAGGACCCCTTATATTATACAGCCTGAGTCACACATACCAGGAATAGATGAAAAACATTGATTATGACTTTAAATATATTTGTATGCCAAAGCATTTGGGTTTTCATTTTTTACATGACAGGTAGTTGAAAGACTATGCAACCTCAAGCCCATTGAGATGAGAGATGACGGAGGAGCAGAGTTTGAACTTGAAATGTCCCTGAAAGACCCCACCAGTAAGATCTTCCTGTTCAAGGTGAGTAACTATTCGCTGTTGTGATCAATACATTATATTGTTAGCTGGTGCCATTCAACTGTACTCACTTACAAATAATGTCCTAATAATAGTTGATTATTTATGAATGATGATGTTTGTGATAACAACAGCAATAATGATAATAACTCAATGTTTTGCACAGGATGGAGTCATGATCCCCTTTAATGCTGACACAGAAATCAAACACGGATTGAAGCAAGTAGGAAAGAAGTTTGTGTTCAGCATCAACGGTGTTGATCCTGAAGATGCTGGAATGTACCAAGTCGAGGTGAACGGTGTCAAGATCTTCTCAACTGACCTCAAAAGTAAGACTCTCATTTGAACGATCCATTATGGTTTCCACCTTCACGGTGCAGCATATGCTAAATACAAACAACCTGTGCTGGGTTTTTTTCCCCGGTAGTGCCGAATGTGGATTTCTTGGTGAAGATACAAGAGGTTACAGCGGTGGAGAGAGAGGATGCGGTCTTTGAGTGTGTCATCTCACACCCCATGACTAATATTAAATGGACACTAAATAAAGCGCCCCTGGAACAAGGAGAAAAATATGACATCATCGTATCGGAGGACATGCTGATCCACACACTGGTGATCAAGGACTGCAAGCAGCTGGACAAGGGCATCTACGCTGCTGCAGCTGGCATGGCTTCCTGCTGTGCCTGGCTTATTGTGGAAGGTAACTGTTGCTACCTGTGCATTCTGACTGGAAATACAAAATAAGGGGCAGGATTGCATGGTGGCTAAGAGAGTTCGACTCCCAGCCGAAAGTTACTGGGTTGTGATCCCTATTATTTACAACCCCTACCTGTAGGCATTCTAGAACCAAGATGCCCTAACCCCTTCATGCTCATGCTTTCACTGCAAGTTGCTTTAGATAAAGGTGTCTCTTATATAGTACAAAAACAGGTAAAAATAACTAAATGCATGCTGTTGATCATTTCCTAGTGGACAACGATCCGACACCCGGGAAGAAGAAAGTCCGCAAGACAACTAGAGCAGGCGGAGGGGGAGAAAATCTGTTGAGGATCGCCCAGGAGCAGCAAGCCATAGTCCAGAAGGAGAGAGAGGAGATGATCGCCAGGGCCACGGCTGCAGCCGAGGCTGCAGCCGCATTAGAGGC
The DNA here is from genome assembly GCA_027122575.1 of Merluccius polylepis. NCBI lineage: Eukaryota > Metazoa > Chordata > Actinopteri > Gadiformes > Merlucciidae > Merluccius > Merluccius polylepis. The sequence goes on along the minus strand of JAOPJH010000025.1, from coordinate 2,009,703 downwards.
GGAGGCTGCGGAGCTGGCTGCGGTGGAGGCAGCAGAGAAGGCGGCAAGACAGGCGGAGGCATTGGCTGCAAAGAAGGCAGCAGCGCTGGCAGCTAAGAAGGAATGGGAGGCAGCGGAGAAGAAGAAAGGTGGGGATAAAAAGAAAACAGTCAAAAAGGTAGCAAAGAAAGACAAATCTAAACCAGTGGAAGAAGGTGTGGAAGAGGAAGAGGAGGAGGAAGAGGATGAAGAGGCGGAAGTGGAAGAGGGCGAAGAGAAGAAGACTGAAAAGACGGTTGTTAAGGAGGAAGAAGAAGTAGAGGAGACACCCGAGGAGGAGGGGAAGAAGAAGAAGAAAAGAGTGAGGAATGGCCCTCTGGTTCCTGATGTGGTCATTGGTGAGATGCCTCATAGCACGATTCAAAACAATGATGCAGGTCAACAATGGAAGAATGAGAGACTGTTAGTGATTGTATCGTCCCACTGATATGGTGTGTTATCTCTAGACCCAGGCGTGTACTTCACCCAAGGTCTCTCCGATGTGAGAGCCGTAATTGGCACTGAGGCTGAACTGGTCTGCAAGCTGAGCAGTGCGGACTGCGATGGCGTCTGGTACAAAGAAGGTCAAGAGGTTAGGAATGGGTGTTGGTAAAGAGATAGAGGGAGGATAGTCGAGTGGTTAGGGTGTGGGTGTGACTCCAAGCCCTAAGGTTGTGGGTTCGATCCCCAAAGTTCACATTCTAGATGCTGGCATACTTGAGCAAGATGCCTAACACTGTCTTACCATTTTCTACTCATTAATAATGAAAAAAGCGTCTGATAAATTACTTAATAGTAAAAGTAAATAAAGTAACTAGTGAAATAACTCAAAAGCAACTATAAAAGTAACATTTGAAACGTCTGTTTTCATCTGTCTTTTTGTGTGAATTTCAGTTAACATCAACAGAAGACATTTGCATCAGTAAAGAAGGGGCCGTTCACAAACTCATTTTCAAAAAGTGCAAGGATGAAGATACTGGAAAGTACAGATTTGAAGCAGATGGACGTAAAACAGAGGCTATGATAAATGTTGAAGGTAACTATATATGTAACTATAACTATTCTATCTAACTATACATGTGTATTTATAGTGAACAGTGAACAGGTGTCTAGACTGACTCCCATCCCCATCCTACCTGTAAACTACTAAACTAAACTAACTAACCTACCTGCTCCTCAAGTTGCTTGTGATCATTCTCCTAAATTACGTAATTGTTGAATATATCACAATTGTATGTTTTTATACCAAGATCCACCCAGAATCAACATCAAGGATCTGGAGGAATTCTCAAAGCCGTCGGTCATCAAAGTCGGACAGAACGTCGCCTTCGAGGTTTCTTTTGAGGGCAGGGAACCCATGAAGATCCAGTGGTTTATCGAGGACGAGGAGGTGCTGGATGACACCCACTTTAAGATTGAGAAGTCTTCCACAAACACCCGCCTTCGGCTCACCAAGTGCCAGCGCAAGACCTCCGGGGAAGTGAAGATTAAGATTAAAAACGAATGTGGAACCATTGAGGCCGTCACCAAGCTCAATATATTAGGTACTGCTTGCAAATAAATACAAATACAATTAATTAAAAGTAAAACTGGTGTTAGGGAAGTCTTTTGAACTACAGTAACAATCAGTGGCACTCTCTTTATTTACAGATAAACCAACACCACCACAAGGGCCCGTGGATATTATTGAAAGTTCGGCCAGTTGCATTGAGTTTAAATGGAGGCCTCCCAAAGACGCTGGTGGCTCTCCCATCACAGACTACATTCTAGAGCGCCAGCAAATTGGCCGAAACAGTTGGAAGAAACTTGGCAAGATCGGTCCAGAAGCCAAGTACAGAGACATAGATGTAGACCATGGTAGAAAGTACTGTTACCACATATGGGCTGAAAATATTCAGGGCACCAGTGAAATGATTGAAACAGATGACATTCAGGCTGGAACCAAAGGTGAGTGTTAGCATAGCACTGGGGACATTTGAATGTTTGCAATAATTAATAAATCATTATGATTATATTTAATATATTACTTCTGTTGTTCTTTAGCATACCCTGGTCCTCCCTCTGCACCAAAGATTGTCAGTGCATTCAAGGACTGCATCAACCTGGCTTGGACCGCTCCTTCCAACACTGGAGGGACCAACCTTCTGGGATACAGTGTGGAGAAACGCAAGAACGGGAGCAATCTGTGGAGTACCGTCAACTCACCTGAGGAGCTAATAAAGGGTAGACAGCCAAATTTAATTTCATCATTACTTAACTATAATTTCTGCTTTGTTTATGCTACCATTGTATGCCTTGATTCCCCCAATCTTTATTGACTGTGTTTGTCTAAATCAGGTCTCATATGATTCCTCTTATCCCCCAAACAGACAGAAAATACGGAGTGAAAGATGTTGTGGAGGGAATCGAGTATGAGTTCAGAGTTTCAGCTGTCAACACTTCTGGTGCTGGCGAGCCAAGCACGCCGTCAGAGTTTGTATTTGCAAGAGATCCAAAGAGTAAGTTTCACGTCAAACTACCAGAGCATTGTCTTCCAGACACCAAGATAACCACAGCAATTATTAATTAAGTCCAAAAGTAAAATCAACTTCCACTTTCCAGAGCCACCTGGTCATGTTATTGATCTGAAGGTAACAGACTCCACCAACACCACCTTGTCACTGGCATGGATCAAACCAAGGGAAGAAGAAGGGGTCCAGGATGAGGCCAAGGGATATTTTGTGGAGCTCAGACCAGCAGAAAACCCGGAATGGAGTCGTTGTAACTCAAGTGCTATCATTTCGTGCTCCTATACTATCATGGCTCTTAAGCCCATGGCCATGTACTGGGTGAGAGTAGTAGCCACCAATGAGGGAGGAGACGGAGAACCGCAAGAACTGGACAACTACATTATTGCCATGCCCCCTCCAGGTTAAGTCAACAAAAAACAATTTCCAATAACAAATACTTATCCTAATATCCATCATTAACTCAAATGTAATACATTATATCTGAGACCCATGTCACCTGTTTACAGTGAGACCAAAATTCACTGACCAGAAAATGAAGAGCTTCAACGTTATAAGAGCTGGGAACTCAGCGAGGATTAACGTCAATTTTGAGGTTTGGACAAACCACAAACGTGTCCAACAAAATGCAATGCAATATCTCAATGGCCTTTCCCTCAAGTTCCCTATCTGCCCTGTATACTCCCTGCTTTCCCTGTAGGCATCTCCGGTGCCTAAAATCGTGTGGCTGAAGGACGCGTCACCCGTGCCCAAGCACGTGACAGTGAGCAATTCGGACAATTCCTCACAGATGCTCATCCCCTCGGCGGAGCGCACGGACACAGGCGTCTACACCATCCTGGTCAAAAACATCGTTGGCCAGGAGACCTTCAGCTTTGAGATAAGAGTGACAGGTATCGTTGAACAACTTACGCAATGGATTTAGATTTTATCCAAACCGACTTCCAAATGAACCGAAAATGAGCCAAGTAAAAAAAAAGTTTAATACTCGACAGAGTATTAAACCGTGTCAAACCGTGGCCGGTTGACAGAGTGCAGAGTAGCTATAGGAGTCAGAAAATTAGTAGATAGTGGCAGTAGCTGAAAAATACCTGTATACCTGTGCATGATTTGTTTTTAAACGTGGTAGGTTTTATAGTATTAAATTAAATAATGTCTGTCTATTGTATTAGTTTTAATAATGCTGCATATACTGTTAATAATGTCTACCTCAACTGTATGTAATGTTTGCATCTATTTTTTGCATTTACATTGCTACTACTCATATTGTGTATATAGATACTATCTGCATTTATTTCACTACTGTCCTGTACACTTTCTTCTGTGACACCAGAATGCAATAAAGTACCTTATCTTTTCTAGACGACCCTAAGCCCCCGGGCCCAGTGGAGCTGGACGAGAACGTGCCGGGAACGGTGACCGTGTCCTGGACGCCCTCTCCAGATGAAAAGAGGGACGACCGGCTGCACTATATCGTCACCAAGCGAGACTCCGTCAAGCGCACCTGGCAGACCACGGCCGAGTGCCTGTTCAACAACAAGTTCACCGCCATCAACATCATGGCCGGCACGCAGTATCAGTTCCGTGTCTACGCCAAGAATGACATGGGTCTTTCCAAACCCGCTGAGTCAGCAATTTGGGAGGTTGGCAAGAGGAAAGGTATGTTTTACCATTCCTCACAGGGGGGTGGAGGATAGACATGGGGGATACACAAGGAGCTCTCTCGAATGCACACATTGCTTTGCGATGCAATACATACCCAAATCCATTGAGGCTTACAGCTTTGTGTTTTGTGTTCTTCAAATGTTTTTCAAAAAACCTGCTTACTTTGCAATAAAGTAAAGTAAAAGAGAAATCATCTCACATTTTTCTTAATTTGGCTCATATCTATACTTTTTTCCAATTATCCTGCTATAAAGCACCGGTGGATGAACTGTTTTTAACTCACCTTGTATGTTGTATGTTATGAAAACGCTGGTTTCTTTCTCCTAATCTAATTTGTGTTGAATCATTAATGTGTCTTTCATCTCCTTTACCTCCAGAAAAGTTCATGCTCAACCGGTCAGAATCTAAGGGCTGCAGCTTCGACGCTCCGCCGTCCTTCTCCGTCCCGCTGAAGACGCATACCAGCCCGGAGACCTACGAGTGCTACATGAGCTGCGCTGTGACGGGCAACCCCAAGCCCAGCGTCACCTGGTACCGCAACAACATAAGCCTCAACACTAACACCAACTACCACATCACCAACACCTGCGGCGTGTGCTCCCTGTTGATCCTGAGGGTGAGCTCCAAGGACAACGGAGAATACAGCATCGTCGCCCAGAACCCTCTGGGCAGAGTGGACTGCTCCACTAAACTCACCGTGAAAGGTACGACGACTCTAGGCATCCCAAAGTTGTTTTATACCGCGACCCAGCTGGAGAGGTACTTTTGGCCCAGTATCCACTTAATGTTTTCAGCAGTAAAATAATTATACATTCACATAGCATTTCTCTATTTTAATACGGTATTCCCCTATTCAGTCTCCAAACATATTCAAACCCGGTATCTTTTGGCTATCCCATGACCCCCCATGGGTCTCTACCCACAGTTTGAAAACCACTGCATAGCGTATGTGTGGGGTGGTATGGCAGCTGGTTAGCATTGCTCCTTTACAGCTAGAGCATGTTCTTCCTGTGTTTCCCTTTGCTCTTCTCTTTCCGTTTACAACACATCATGCTAGTTAGGCTATGTGGAGACTCATTTTCCTCATTGAGGTCCTTTTTACCATGAATAGTGTGTGACTCGTGTATGATTCATAGTGACTCTACTCTCAGCTGACATAGGCTTCAGGCCTTCACAATCAAGATCGGGAATACGCAGTGAAAGAAATGGATGGATGGCTTTAATGTTTGTATATATTTATATTTTCTTCTCTGCTCTCCATATTTTTCAGATTAAGGCGAAAATGGAGGGTCCCACAGGAAATGCTTCAATTTAAATGCATAGGACATAAATCATTCAACATTTTTTGAAGTATGACATTTCTGTCCAAAGTGATTTCTGTGTTTACAAATGGCGCCATTTTAATGTTTTAACAGTAGGGGGAAAAGTTGGATGAAGGTGAATATTCAAGAGGAAGTAGGTAATATTTATGTTTATGTAATATTTATACAAAATGTTTATATGTAAGGATGGCTAGATGGACAAAATGGCCTGGATAAAACCCATGAACACAACAATTCAGACTGTCTATGATTTATAAAGATACCAAGCGGTAGATTTAGTAGGCTCTATGCTTATTTGATTTTGCATTCAGGGCTTTTTCTTGAGCTTTGCCAGATCAAATATGTTGCTGATTTAATAAAGTCATATATTTTGCTTTTGGAATTGCTACTTGTTTACTATCTGATAAAATTGTGTGATGACTTCTGCTTTTTATTTTTAGAATGGTTAATACATGCAAATGTATTAAATAACCTGCTGAACAAATCAGCCAAACAGCACCACCTCTGGTCAAATATATGCCATTGTAATTCTTGTTTGCTGAAACATTGTTGTCATGTTCCCAACAAAAGAGAAAATATGACAAATGACCTCACCTAAATGACCTCACAAATGACACTACAAAACAAAATCTGTATTGGATGTTTAATTTAAATTATTAGTTATTAATTTTAGGTTGGTTAACTTAACTAACATTAACTCAATCCAACTGTTTAAACTAATCATAGTCTAATTAAGTACAGAATACAAATCCAGAATACATATCAATTGTTTTAATAGCATCGGTATTTGTAGTGGGGTTTAATTTGCAATGGTTATTTATGACTAAATCTATGCAACTGTGTACGTACTACATTATAATGTTCAAATGTAATGTTTGGACATCGCATTGTTTTAAGACATCATAGCTATGCTACACTACTGCAGGTTCTGCTTCTCTCCATACTGTAAAACCCTGGCTTTGTTTCTGCCAACTGCTGCATGGCTTCAAGTTTCTCTTTTACTGCATGCATGCCGTTGTGTAGGTTTTTGTTTTTTTTCCTGAGTTAATAATGGAAAGTCATGAATGAAAAAAATAAAAGAAAAACATCACGTGTGTTGCTGAGTGTACTGTAAACATGTGAACATGTGTCAGTAGTCGGCCATCTTTAGTGTGTAAAGACTCAACACATGCTAGTGTCACTGGTCATCACATAGTTCCCACTGTGATTATTGACATGTATTTATTTATTTATTCATTTAATTAATGATTTATTCATTAACAAGGGATACGAATATTCAACATGTGTGTTACCAGTTGCATACTTTCTCTGTCACATGGGATATCAAATATTAAATATGCGGGAAGGAAACATGCAAGCAAGGTGCTCATGTTTGCCTCCTCTTCAGTAGAAAGCATGATTGTCTTCCTCTGTCAAAAGACAGTAGTTAACACAAAATAGCATTGCATCCCTTTGATACAACTGTATTATACTACAAACTGCTTTGATGAAAGAAAGGCAGGCATTTACTGTACTATCCATAGAGAATACATGCGATTAGGTGGTTTAACAAGTATTTAACAGCATTGTTTACTCACAGGTTACTCACATGGTTTTACTCACAGCTCTGACCCAGTTGACCTCTGCAATAAATGCCTCTAAGAACATGAAGCCTCTCATATCATCTTTCCATGCCTTCGGACCGTCACGCAGGCTGTGTCTCGCACACCAGCATTTATTGCAAACCCTGAAATATCCACAGCACACAATCAATCGTGCCCAAACAGAGCATAGCTGTGCAGTTGCTAAGACTACAATAACAATGTGTCAGGGTTTTGAGTTTCACAGAATCACAACCCTTTGGGTAACTGACTGAGGCTGTGCAAATAAACATCAAACTTTTATGACACGGACCAAAGTATCGCTGCTAAATCCCTTTTATCATTTCTATCACTTTGTCATAGTTTTTTTATTTTATTTTTGTTTTCCAAAAAAAATAAAAATAAATCACTTTAGCCGAAAACAAAACCCTTTCATCCCTTCTCATTTTTATTTCATAAAAGTAAATAGCTGAGGGCTTGTTTCGCTCGTACCTGGTTAGCTACCTTGTTCTGGTCATGATGAGCGAGATCATCGCCCTCATCTTTCACTGCCAGCTCTTAACTAATGCAGGATGGCACCTTCTGAATGGTGCTCTCTTCACTACACTAAACCACGTTACACTGTGAGCTTAACATTGCGTCAGCAAGTTACAAGGTAGGCCTATTAACTGCTCCAGCCAGACAGTAATACTGATTGACAGCCACTGCGGCTGTCAGGGATTACCTTCTTAATATTGTGGTTAATGAGCTGAGGACATGGAGAAATGCACCGTCCAGACTCATAATGTTCAGATGTTTTGTTGTAAGTAAAGTAATGACTAACCTTGTGAACCTAATCTACATAATAGAATATATTCCTTATTTTTGTCCGTTTAACAACTGTCAACTGTGACACATTTACGAGACTGGAATTATGATGTAAATATAATGACATACAACCATTGGATGTAATTCAAGATATAGGGGGTTATACGAGAAGCAACGCTATAATCCACCCTTAAATCAGTATTATGTAATACATCATGTATTTGTATGAATAAAATCATTATTTTGAAACACAAACGATGGGTAAGATTTGTCCCCACAACCAAATTTATATTACAGTTCAACTAGAAATCAAACTCAGACACACCTTGATACAAATCACCATGATTTTAACAGTTTACCAGGATTTAACAGTTAACTATGATTTAAAGAGTTAACCATAATTTAAACAGTTTACCAGGATTTAACAGTTAACTATGATTTAAACAGTTAACCATGATTTAAACAGTTAACCATGATTTAAACAGTTAACCATGATTTAAACTGTTAACTATGATTTAAACAGTTAACCATGATTTAAACTGTTAACTATGATTTAAACAGTTTACCAGGATTTAACAGTTAACTATGATTTAAAGAGTTAACCATGATTTAAACTGTTAACTATGATTTAAACAGTTAACCATGATTTAAACAGTTAACCATGATTTAAACAGTTTACCAGGATTTAAACAGTTAACCATGATTTCAACTGTTAACTATGATTTAAACCATTTACCAGGATTTAAACAGTTAACCAGGATTTAAACAGTGTGGTTGTATTTTTTTGCTCACTTCAAATAGGAAGATATAAAACATTATGTTGGATGAGCTCGGACACGGCCATCTGCTTTGGGCTTTAACCTTAAAATTCAATGTTATTCCACTTTAACTCCAAGGTAGCCTCCCAACTGACCCGTGGACCAGACGTTTGTGTGGTTCAAGAGGAAAAACAGCAGGGCTCTGACAGCACTAACTCCAACTGTAGGACAAAGCAATAACCCTTCATCAGCACCATCTGATGCTGTCACGTGACAATGGGTTATTACAAGAATCAAAAGGTTATTTATTGCCATGTAGGTTACCTATACATACAAGGAATTTGTCTTGGTATGTCTC
>JAOPJH010000025.1:1982604-2000588 GCA_027122575.1 Merluccius polylepis | reverse complement strand
GCAACTCTGTCGTCATGGTAGCCCGGCTTCCGACTCCGCTCCTCACGCTGTGATTGGCCTGACAGATTTTCTGTTTCTAGCAAAAACAACGACGAAGGGCTAGACCCCCTTGGCTGCAAATTAAATTTGCTGCCGCTAGGGGCGTCTATATTTCTAGGCTATATATTTATCAATTAAAGTGAATTACAGTTCAGTTGTACTATATTATGATAATAATACCATTACATTTACCGTTTTAGTTGGAGCATGGCAATTTAGAGCACAGTTCTGCCGTCCAAAACAGAGCCCTTACCAACTGTCAAAGCTTAAAGGTGGTTACGACCCACGCCGACTTTGTGATACTGACAGTATACTAAGCTAGTATACCGTCGTTGTGTTTCAGCGTTATAATGAGCGACATCAACATCAACTGCTGCCCAGATGGCGCTCCACACATCCACACACACCACACATATGAGACATATTACCACATTTAAAACAAAAAACGTTACTATTTTGGGTTCACTGCCCCTTTAATAATGGCAATGGTTGTGTTGTGTTTTATATCATTATATTAAGTAGTGTTACTTATATTAACGAAAGGGGTAATCTAATTGGAGGTCTACACCAGCCTAAAATACTAACACACTGAATGTGTGTAATTCTGTATTGCAGACTGTGCTCCACATGATCAGTTTTGGGAGGATGTATTAATACATGAAGTGGTTGATCTCTGGTTTGATTTCCTGTGACTCCTCAGGTAAACTGGCATTTTTTAAGGCCATCGTCATCGGAGAGCCCAAGCCGACGGTGACGTGGTGTAGAAATAACGGAGATGTGTCCGACCCCTCAAGGTACCAGGCTAAATACGACCCCGTCGTCGATGAGCACATATTCGAGGCAAGTGATATGGTCTATCATGTGTCTTTAAGCTGCCATATGGGGAATGGGGAAGTTGTGTATTAAGGAAACCAATATAGCACAGCTAGGTGCAGAGGGAGAGCCGGGAAGCTGGAAAACCAGCAGGAGTAGTAGAGACTCAATGACATTAAATGACATTGACTTTGTCCGAAAAGCTGACAAAGTAGATGTTATTTGATCAGCAACTTCTATGAACTATAACTTCCCTATCCCCCATTATTAACATCAGCCCCACTTCCCATTACGCTCAATAAATGTCTGAAAAGACTAGGCATTCAGTAATATTTTAAATCAATTATTCATGGAACTAATAATACATTCCATCAGAAAATGTGACATGTATAGATTTTTAAAGCCCATCTTTGTATTAAAAGAAAATAACATCTTATTAACACATTTACTTCTATATTTTCTAGATGGCCAGTGTTTCATCCGATCAAGCAGACACCTACAAATGCTGTGCTGCCAATGAATACGGAAGAGCAGTGGTCACGGTGATCCTGAATGTCATCGAAGGTAAACAACTTCATTTGATAGGTATAGCTTTCATTGTGAAAGTTTCAGAATTGCTATTGAAATAACATTTCTGATCTGCTTTCAGTTGGTTTCAAGAAGAACAAAGCGATGCCGCCGCCGGTCGCATCTGAAGGAGGAAATTTTAAATCTGTGCTTAAAAGGAAAAGGTGATCGACACTGTGTGGCTTTGGACTGTACTACTGTGTCATACTATTGTATATCATATCTATCATGTCAATATATAATAATAATAATAATAATTATTATTATTATTATTATTATTATTATACATATCATTTGTACTCACTAATGTACTAGCATCTTCTTCTTTCATTTGATTGGTTTGCTTATTGATAATAAAAGCAGTACACTTTACCCTTTGTTTCTACCTTTTCCAGTAAGATTTTGCCAAAATCAGCGCAGGCTGAGAAGAAAGAGGGAGAGATAGACCCGAAGTTCTGGGAGCTTCTGCTCAGCGCAGAGAAGAAAGACTATGAGAGCATCTGTACACAGTTTGGGATCACAGACTTCCGCTGGATGCTCAAGAAGCTCAACGAAATGAAGAAGGAGAGAGAGGAGGAGCAAGCAGTGGTTTGTCACTTGTCTAGGAGGGAGGGAGAGAGAGAGAGAGAGAGAGAGAGAGAGAGAGAGAGAGAGAGAGGTGGGAAGGGGTAGCCTTTCCAAAATAATGTATTTATATATAATTAATTATTTTTCTCTCTTTCATGAATGCAGTTTGTTAAAAGCATTTCAAATCTGAAGCCTATTCAAGTGGTTGGAGATGGATCGGCGTCCTTTGAAATCGATTTGGATCTCATTGAACCGAGCAGCAGGATTTTCCTGTACAAGGTTTGTCTCAAGCAAAGCCACTCTTTGCCATATTTACTAGACGTTTAGTTAAATATAACCATAAAATATAATGATTTAGATCTCTCCGATATATAATAAATAATACTTCCCCACCATTTGTGAGGACTGCGCTCCCGCTCACTGAAAGACTCCAGACAAGGAAAAAAAGAGATTGGGTCAGACTATAGTATGTTGTTTTTAATAAACTTGTTTGGGAAAAACATCATCACAGTGTTCCCGATATAGGTCATAGGCCAGCGAGAAGAAAAACACTTGAGGACAAAATCAACCGAGGGCTACGAAGGCTCAGAATGGCAGCATTAGCCCTGTACATTTTGTTACAGCCAAAAAGACAATTAAAAAACATGTTTTATCTGCTGTAGGATGGTGTGATGGTACCATATACGAAGGAATTGGGGGAGAAGATGAGGCACACTCTTAAACTAACGGGCAGGAAGTACGTCTTCAGCATCAAAGACCTCCTGTCTGATGACGCAGGACTGTACCAGGTTGATGTTGAGGATGTCAATATATTCTCCACCGATTTCAAAAGTAAGTGCAAATGCAATTGGGCATAAGGAAATTGCGTCTCTACGCCTAATTCATGTGATGTATACATATTGGATAAATGTGGTCACATTTGAGATTATATAATATTTGTTCTTATACATATATTATTTATGTCCCTGATAGTCCCTGTTCATCCCTATTTATTGTATGCACCTCCCACACCAAAGTGTAAACTTATGCGGCAATAAATCTCTTTCTGATTCTGATTGGCAATTCCAATACTGATGCAAGAAATATGTCTTATAATTCTTCAGTCCCGCCCGTGGAGTTCTTGGTGAAAATACAGGAGGTGACAGCGATCGAGAGGCAAGATGCAATGTTTGAGGCGGTCCTGTCGAACCCCTTCTCCAGGATTTTGTGGTTCGGCAAAAACCAGCCACTGGAGCAAGGTGATAAGTATGACATCGAGGTGTCGGAGGACAAGCTGATCCACAGACTGGTGGTGAAAGACTGTATGGTGGTGGATAAAGGAATCTATTCCGCCTGGGCTGGGATCAAATCATGCAACGCATGGCTTCTCGTCGAACGTACGTTTTTTATTTGTTGTTTTTTTACAGAGGAACTGTTAGAGAAATGTTAGAGACAACTGATAGCATTCACAATGGATCTAATGCTAACTGATAATGATCGCTCCTTACCTCAAACACCCTTGACACTCTCGACAGCTGACAAAGAGGCAAAGAGGGGTAAAACGGTGGAAAGGAAGAAAACTCGGGCTGGCGGCTCGGGGGCCGACCTGGCGAAGATTGCCCAGGAGCAGCAAGTGAAGCTGGACAAAGTGAGAGAAGAAATAACCGAGCTGAAGGCGGTCAAGGCAAAAGAGGCAGAAGAGGCGGCTGTGACCCAATCTACAGCTGAAGGTCCATCTGAAAGTTCAAAGAGTGATGCTCATCAAGGTAAGAGCAAAGACCATGATAATAGACCATGAAAGACCATGATAATAGACCTGATAATAGACCACCAACAGGCCATGAGTTCTTTTTCAAGGCGTGTGAACAACACTCAGTTGTTTTGACAGTTTAACCCCTCATGATATTGTCAATATATGTATAGTACATTTAATTTACATTTTAAATACATTTTCAAAAATAGAAACAATTGCAACATATTCAAATTGATATTTAATGTTTCTAATATGTCAATAAAAAACGTAGTCATAATGTGGCTAGGAGTAACGCTTATTCCTGTTTTAAAGTATATATTGATTTTAAGTAAATAAATACATCGAAATTAATAGAAATGTATTTGGTGTAATCAATAATGGTTGAATTGTAGTTGGCATGGACTTTACTGATGTGGTCTTAATGGTTAGGTGGATCGGGGCTGGGCGGATCGGATGTGGTTAGTGGTAAGAAGAGCCCTTGAGGAATTGGACTAAACTTTGCATGAATCCAATATGGATTAACTATTTATTTATAGTTCACTTTAATCACTTTACATCTTCATCATCAATACATTTAATAGTACATCAGTTGAATATCAAAACAGTGTAGCAAGATCTCTTGAAAACAAAAGCAAAATTAACTCTCAAAATTGACTACAGTTAGTAACTTCATTTATATTTTATCCTAACCATAACCAGATGAACAGCATCAGTATTCATCTTCAAGATTTACCTTTTATAATATTGAATTATCTATTCCTAAGACACACCATAGTTTATGGTGTCCTATAGTAAAAGTTTGTCATCATTATGTCAACCATTTACCATGTATAATCTGTACACAATTTAACCAAAGACAAAGCTTATTTTGACAGCTTTTAGTTTAAGTTTTTTGCAAGAAATTGCACACACTGGCTTTCTGACATTCAACTGGTACACTGCCTCATTGAAAAGTTGACTGAAAAGAGACTAGTCAACTATTCAAACTAGGGCTGCAACTAAAGACTGTTCTCATTATGATTAATCTATATTATCCCTTTGATTAATCGATCAATTGTTTAGTCTATAAAATGCTCTTAAATAATGGCAATTGCCAATCACAAGTTCCCAGAGCCTAAAGGCATGTGTTGAATTTGCTTGCTTCGTCTGACGAGCACCAAAAATAACAACTAAGAAAGTGATAATTTTGTTATGATCTGACACAGAAAAGCAACCAAATTTATAAGCATCAAATGTTTGGAACTTTTACTTGACAACGATTTATCGATTATCAACAATATAATTGTTTAATTTACTAATCACTTCATCATTCAAACTAATGTAAATCAATGGCGTAACTATGACATTGACTATGACATTTGATGATGGCGTGTTTTTTTGTTTTTCCTACACATCTGTAGTCGAATGAAAACATTTGTTTTCCATAAACTTTACGTAAGTTTACATTGCTGGTGCTGCCGTCATCATTGTGGTTCAGTGTCCCCATTGGATTGACTTTGGTTTTCGATTCTTGTTGTTTGACATGCAGAATTCTTAGTAGTTAGTGTAAAAAATATTGCTAAGCTACATAAAATAGCACATTTTATTATTATCTTAATCATAAAATGTTATTATCTTATCTTATAGTATATTTATTGAGATGAATAACTATTGTTCTAATTGTTGTTTTGATAAATACAAATAATACAAAATATAGTGCATTGTGCTTTAATACAAAAGCACAACGCAACCAATAGTTGCATTTATCAATAAGTATAGAATTTCAGTCCTGTCTTGACTACTACTATTGCATGCAAATACCAATAACTTATCATTAACTACTACTACTACTACTTTGTAATACGTTGATGTAATAATACTTCAACATAATTTCTAATGTAAATAAATACATAGTAAATAATGTAAACATAGATAACACAAATTGTGTAGTTACATATAGTTTTTCCAAATTGTTAATTCTATAAATAACCTTTACATAATCACTGTTAGGTAAAGCAAGGACAGCAGCTGATGGATGTTCAGGAAGTGGTAAGACACGGCTACAAGGAAACTGACCATAAGGACTCTGTGTAATGTATGGGTTATAGTGACACAACTCGGCTAAGTCACATGATCGGTCGGCTTCTCAGGTGGGAGAGCTGGTGGGGAAACGCTTGGGCAACGCATTACTAATTCAGGACCTAGTAAGGCTGTTAAGACAGAGCCACATAAATACTGTAATACTTAAAGATATGCTTTGCCGAGTCTTCATTAAACATAATAAAATAAAATAAGAAAATAATATTCATATTAATAAATATACTATTTTTTAATAAAGAAGCATTTTCTTTTCCTTTAAGCATTAAATAGAGCTAATAACTTCCCTGTTATTAACACAGGATTTAATCCAGCCACAGAATAAATTCCTGCTTCATGCCTGGTATTCCAGTAGTCGGATTCTCTGCAAGGATGCAGTTGCTTAAATGTCCTCAAATGTCTTGTGTTCCTATGTATTTCCTGTGTGTGTAAATCTGTGCAATTGATGCTTCTGCTCGCTTGTTGATATATCATTTTGCACAGTAAGTACAGTATATCCTGTCATATATCACAATGTTTACACAATCTACAACCCTATTTGTAGTGTTTCTCAAAGTGAGCCAAGTACAACAGTACTTGAACAGCTGTTCATGATGTCAGAAAATATTGACTAACTTTAGTTTTATCTACATTTACAGCAGAGTCTGGTATTAAAAGTGGACTTGGCGACATTGATGCCCTCCGTGGCCAGTCAACCGAACTGATTGTTAACACGAATACGGTTTGTGATGGAGCCTGGTTCAAAGATGGACAGCAGGTACGTCTCCAATTCCAATTTACATGGTAGGCATCTGGCTAGTGTTGACACTTTAATCTAATAGACTCACTTTTTTTTCACAAGTTGACTGCTAAATCTAAAGGAATCAGCATAAGCCAAGATGGAACCTGTCATAAACTGACAATTAAGAGCTGTGAAGACAATGACACTGGGGTGTACAGTTTTGTCTCAGGAGAGCACAGTACTCAAGGAAAGCTCACTGTTGGAGGTAGTTTCACTTTCACTTTCACTCCCAAAACACACCAATGAAACTGACAGATCTAGAACTGATCAATTTAATTACCACTCTTTGCTCTGTGTTTTTGACAGATATACCTGTATTTGACCCCGATGACCTTCACAAGTTCTCCAGGCCTGTCATTGTACGGGTGGGTCAGAACGCCGCTTTCAAGATGCCCTTCCCACCACAGGAGGGCTTGGTGATCAAGTGGTTTAAGGACGGCGTTGAATTGAAGGATGGCGGAGGTGTCAAGATTGCGAAGGAGTCAAACCACAGTCGCCTGTTGCTGAGAGACTGCCTGAGGACTGACACCGGCAACATTACAATCCAACTGCAAAATAAATTTGGGGCAGTGGAGGCTAAATCTAATCTTATTGTTTTAGGTACTGTACCATTGGAGGAAAAAATAAATGTACAAAAAAGAGAATGTAACAATTCCCATAGCATTAAAGTATAATTTATTGGAATTATAAACATTACAATTTCCTCCCAACAGACAGGCCTGGCCCACCAGATGGCCCAGTAGAGATTTTAGAAACCACCTCCTCCTTGATTGAGATATCATGGAATCCGCCCAAAGATGACGGCGGCTCCGGTGTGACCAACTACATCATAGAGAGACAGCAAATGGGCCAGAGTCTGTGGACCAAGCTTGGGGACGTC
Source organism: Merluccius polylepis (assembly GCA_027122575.1). NCBI lineage: Eukaryota > Metazoa > Chordata > Actinopteri > Gadiformes > Merlucciidae > Merluccius > Merluccius polylepis. The sequence goes on along the minus strand of JAOPJH010000025.1, from coordinate 1,993,133 downwards.
TCAGCTGACAAGACCAGCTACAGAGACAGGAACGTGACACACGGCAAGAAATACAACTACAGGATATTCGCCGAGAACCCAGAGGGTCTGAGCGACGCCTTGGACACAACAGACAGCATCATGGCCGGCATCATGAGTAAGCAAAGTTAACAACAGTGTCTTGTCAGTAAGCTGAGACCTCCCTCCTGTATTGCTTCTAATCCTGCGGTTGGTGTAAAAGGGTTATCTTACCAACGTATTGATGTTCTTGCTACCAAACAGAAAAAACCTGGAAAACATTGGACATGTCTACTTTTACCCTTTTTTTACCATACATATATACACCATCCAGAGCTGAAATATTTAAATCACTATTTCATATTCATTATCATTGTCCTATCTCTCCTTCAGTTTTGTCAGGTCCACCGGGGGCACCCACAGTGGTCAGTGCCTCCAAGACCTGTATCGCGTTGACCTGGACACCCCCCGTGGATGACAGAGGAGTGCCAATCATTGGCTACCAGGTGGAGAAACGCAAGAAGGACACGCATCAGTGGGTCGCCCTGAATCCCGTTAATGAGCCCATCGAAGGTCTCTATTGGCTGAATGTATTGGCTATCTCCAAGTCCATGGGATGACAAATGAATGAATCATCTCATTTTACTTTCACTTTTTCTTGGGTCATATACTGTATATTTATATTTCCCCCCACCATACCCTCCACCCTCAGCTGTAAGCTACACCGTTAAGGATGTCACAGAAGGAGCAGAGTATGAGTTCAGAGTTGCAGCCATTAATGAGTCTGGTGCGGGCGATCCTAGCCCTCCTTCTGTGATGGTGTGTGCCAAGAATCCCAATAGTAAGTTCATACAAACGTTCAGCGTTTACCCGATCAGCCTGGTTAACACTGGAGTTTCCCGGTCGACATTTTACTGTAAAGGTTGTGTGTATTTGTTTGTATCTAGTGAGGCCTAGTTTTAAAGATCCAGAGGACTTCATCGTGGTCAGAGCTGGAAATTCTGTGCGTGTGAAAGTAAATTACGAGGTATGGTATGAAGGACCAGTACCATAAATTGATATTTAAAGTTTCAAGTTTTTCACCAATAATGTTTTGTTTTTAACTTTATATGACTCTCAGTGATATAAAAGTTTTTTAAACAAACTACAAAAAAAAGGAAGTTAGGATTAGGCTACAAATTGTATTCTAATAAAGCCATATGCAGGTTTTAGTCTACAGAATGCCCTGGTTTATACATGTGTGCATGATTGGTAGGCCTAGTCTCATATTCTCCATCTATTTATTGTTGAGTTTGTGTTTTGTACAGTCTCTTGTGGATTTGTTGTTGAGCTTTATGTATTTTAAAGGCCCAACTAGAGACGGACATTGCAAATTAGCTTAGGCTATAAATGCTGTGGTGTGTGGCATTGGTTTATTGCAAGAAAGGGGACACACTCATTTTACTTTTTTTCAGGGTGAGCCTCCTCCGGAAATCTCTTGGTTGAAGGACGATGAACCAATTTCATGCCGGATTAACATTATCAATACAGAGGGAATGTCCCAGCTTGTGATTCCCTCTTCCACACGTAGTGATTCAGCGATCTACACCATCAGGGCCAAGAACTCAGTGGGGGAGGCTGTATTTGACATTGAGGTTAGAGTCACAGGTAAGGGCAGAAAAACAGATCCACTGTATGATTACTTTGTGTCACCCGAGTGAAGGAATTTTAACAGTTGATAAAATAACACATAAGGGAGCCTTTGACAAAGAATAAGGTCCACCTTTAAGAATAAAAAACAGGTTGGACTTTGACTTCACATTGGACACTAGTTATTGAAAAGGAACAAACTCATATTGTGGATGAAAAAGCATGCAGGTTTACATGCAAGGTTGAGGAGAAAAGAGTTAAATAAATAAATAGTGAAATTCATCAAATCTGACCTATTGGCCTGCATTTGCATCTCGATGTCTGGGTCTAAGGGGTACAAAGAAGTACCAAAATTATACATTGGGAGATTATAGATTTCAGACCCCTCATCATGAGGGGTCTGAATCATGCTCATCATGCTTAAACACACCCATAAATTATAGAACTGAATACACTATGGTGAGCAGAAATAGAGAGTTCAGACCAAACCTACATGCCCAGAATGTGTTTGTTTATATTTAAGACACTACTCAATATTCCCCCCAAAATGTGTTTCTAGATGAGCCCAAAAGCCCCGGGCCAGTGGAGATCGAGCAAACAGTCGACGGCAAAGTTGTTCTCTCATGGGCCCCGTCCCCAGACGAGGAGCTGGACAACCGCTTGTACTACGTAGTGGCGGAGCACGAGTCCAGCACCAGGGTATGGAAGAACATAGCGGACCGCCTCTTCAGCCACACATACACAGCCAACAACATTCTTTCTGGGAGAGAGTACCATTTCCGCGTCTTCGCCAAAAACGATATGGGCCTGTCGGACCCATCCGATTCACCCACGTGGGGCCTGAACTGCAACAAAGGTGGGTGTTTGTGTTGTTTAGTGATTCACTATGGGATGGGGGTATTGGGTTAAACCTAAAGTACAACACAAAATTAAAGTCCAATTTTTTTTTCACTTTAGTTCATTCTATCTTTAGACATTTACATTTAGTCACCTTTATCCAAAGCGACTTTACAAGTAACGCTGAGCACAATCAAAGCATACAATCAAGATTGGAGCAACTACAACCTATTTTCTAAAAAAAACTACTGGGTAGAGAGCAGAGGTGCTATAGGAATCTGAATACAAGTTTGGCAAGGTTAGTGCATTTTTGTTGTTTGTGGTAGTACATAATGGTTACAACAGAGACAGTACATCTCAACAAAGTGCATTTTAAATTCGACAGAGATAACAAAATGAGTTCTGAATTCAACACCAAAGCTAAAGATGTTCTCATTATTGGAGGTAAAAGGGGTGAGCTTCGAGTGAACAGCACTAGCTTTAAGTTTGTTTTTTTAAATTTCTGCTTTAGTTCCCCTGGTGACTAGTGGCTGCAACTCCATGGAGGTGAACTTTGAGAGACCTCCATCCATCCTGGTCCCTCTGAAGGTGCACACCCCTCCGAAGGGCTACCAGCTTTACATGACATGCGCCGTGCGAGGATGCCCATCACCCACCGTCACCTGGTACCTGAACAACTTGTGCATCAACTCGGACAAAAACTTCTACATCACCAACACGTACGGCGTGTGCTCCCTGTATATCCTGAGAGTGCGCTCCAAGGACAGTGGAGAGTTCAAAGTTGTGGCAGAGAACCCCCTTGGCAGGGCAGAGTGTAGCACTAAACTTGTAGTTAAAGGTATGGTTTGATAATTGATACAAATATGAAATATATATATTTTTTATATTTCAATTTAGATTTTACGTAACTTTAATTTCCCCTGTGATTTTCTTCACAGAATGAATCTGAGAGACCTGGAAGTGGCAGATCATGATGAGTTCATCGTCCTATTATTATCCCATATCTCACATGGGATAATTTATGTTATTCTGTTATTAGTTGTCATATACTGTGCAGTAGTGTTTGTCATATTCATTACCTGTAAAACCAACATCTACATTTCTTACTGCTTACTTACTTTTCAACGTAATGTAAACCAATAAGTTTGAATAAATTAAAAACTCATTATTTCATAGATATCCATGAAACCTGTACACTACACACAACAACGCTACAATATCAAAATAAAATGTTCTTAATTGTGTTTGTTACTTAGAAAAGGGGGATTTGTTGAAGCTAGGCCTAAACAACTGCAATAAATCAACAAATTGTCATCTCATTTGCCTGCTGTGTTCCTTTCTGTCTTCAATGTCATTTAGCATTACTCATCCTTAGTTAATACTTGACATTTCAGATATGGATGTGCTGCATTGTTTTTCTGTGACTGGACCATAGATAGGTGTTGACTCAGCCTTTCCAGCATCACACAGCTTTCATTACGACACTCATATTACCATGCACGCACCATATCCACAAACCTTGTGAGACAAGTGTACATTTCATTGGTTTTCCAAATATATCCATTCAAGCTCCCCACCCCGATAAAAAAAATTCTGAGGAGATCGTGGGCTGCAAATATAGAATCAGTCCATGTTTTATCTTGAGCCAAAGAACCATAAAAAGGCAGAGTTTCTAATAAACTTATTTCTAAATGTATAATCTGAAGCAATGTAATGAATACACGTATGCATTCAATAAAATGCTATGCACTGACCCTACCTAACCATACAAAATAAAGTGAGTGAGGTTAATATTAAACCCAATACAACAAGGAGACAGCCATTAAGCTGGATGGCAAGAGCTGGGGTCGGGGACATGTCTTTGGGTCACCTTGAATGAGTTCTGATTGACGAGGGAGACTGACATGAGGTATAGACAGCAGCACTGACAGTTATTTATTTACATGGGTGTTTATGTTCCTTAAAAAGTTAGCTTCCTGTATGTTGTGGGTCAAAGGTCACTGTTTATGTTTTTTCTCATTGCTTGCCCCCTTGGTTCTCCTGACTTTAATGGAACAGCTTTGAGGGCATTTACAAGACCAGCATGGCCCCTATTCAAACTGCCTGGGCATGCCTGATGTCCTCACCCATGTGAAGTCACAAAGCCTGTAATTAAATGGGGGCCAATGCTAAATGCACAACATGCATCCCTCTAATTTTATATAAGTCCTATCATATAGACCAGTTCACTGAAATGCCTGATATGCTTTGGAGAATCAATCACGCCAGGATGTCCACATGGGCTTGATGCAGAACCTGTATTTTATATGCTGACCTTGTATTATCAACCGGGGATTGTTTTACCAAATAAAAAGTATCATGTTAATTTTCACAGGCCGATAAAGACATTCATAGCGTGATCGCGTTACCTCAAGGAATCAAGCATTGCCCTCTCTCAGAAGGCCAACAAGACACCCAAACAGCTCTGATGTGCATCATCACCATGGATCATGTAATGTTCCATTAGATTTTGCTGTTGTTGGAAAACCTAATTTGATTTGCTTGTATTGAGTTGAATAAGATTATGCTGGGTATGTAATATTTGACAGTAGCACTGCAGTAAAAATCTAAACAAAAACATAGAAATACTTTAATTAATACCACAGGGTATTGGGTGTGCGGGCTATAATCCACCTCGTATAGCTACTGTCAAATGATCCGTGTCATGAGGATACCAAGTAAGATTAACCAACCTCTACCCGATGCGATAATACGAGTTTTTACCAAGCACATTTAACCACTGTTTTATCACCTTACAAAAGGGGTGTTCACTGGGACATAGAGCAGAAACAAAACGAGACAGACAGGCTGAGGAGGACGCGTTGAGTGCAAAAGGACATACATCTCGCAAGTAAGTGGATAAGATCGTAGATTTTTTGTGTGGGGGGTATTTTTCTTAATTTACATTAACAACAAAAGGTATTTATTCTAAATTCTAAATGTATTACATTTTTTTTCATAATAATTTATATTGGATATATGGTGTATGATTGAAAATATATCTAAACTCCGATTTTTTTTTCCTAGTCTGCATATGTGATAGGTGTAACCTGCAAATGCATTTTCAATTTAGTGTTTCTGGGATGCTCCAAGGTCTTATGTGCAGCAGGTCATTTCTAGCCTTTAACCTGGTTTTACCTGTCAATTATGGATTAGGCATACCTATAAAAGACTGATGCAGCGAATACACATTTTAACTGTCCAAATATTCCAATACCAATACAGTGTATCTTGTCTGCCTAATCCATAATTAAGAATTTATTGTATTTTATTATTAATTTATCATTAAATATTAATATATTATTATTATTATTCATGTTATTATTAATTATTATTATCATTATTATTGTGTTGCTAGGGAAATCTGTCAGAAAGGTGATGGATGTGAATTTCAGTGGAAGGCCCTGGTTTTGAGTCCCTTGCATCTACCTCTCAAATGATATAGAAAGAAAAACTGCTTTTCATTCCAGAGGTAGTGGGGTAGTGTTCTGTAATTAGTGTTCTGTATAATTAGTCCACTCAACAACTTATTAGGTATACAAGCAGAAACAGAAGCACTTCCCGCCACAATCATCAAGGCATCATTAAATTGACGACATATGCTGGCCTTTAGTTATTATTGATGACTTATGTTGTCCTTTTGGTCTTTTTCCGTTCACATTAGGTTAGAGGTTCCCAGAACCTCAGATTTAGAATCCTTCAGATTTTGAACCTTAGATTTCCTAGGATGTGGATGTTAGGATGTTATGCCATGATTCAATTTCCAACTGTACTAACTGTGCATTTTATAGCTTTGAATAAATAAAACATCCAAATTCCTCAACTTGTACCACTTTCATAAGGTACTCTTGAAAATGCATCTTGATGACTGAATTTAGTAGTGCCCAGAAACTTCACAGATATGTGCCTTAGATTCAGCGGGTGACTGCAACGGCACACTGGCCCTGTCCTCTTCTATGTTTGGATCGAGAGCAGTTACATTTCTGGCACAGTCACTTGGCACCATGGGCAGTCAGGCCGAAGGTGGGGTTTCACATTCCTCTCTTTACAGTGTCCCAGCAACAGCCTACCGAGGTCACCCACTACACCCAGGCATGCCCAAAGAGTGATGTCATAAAATTAGTAGGATGTAGGGCTGACCATGGCAAACAAGGAGCCTTATGGCATTTAGGACGTTAAGGCCGCTGGAAGCTCGATGGCGCTCGAAGCTCCCCTTCTCCTTCCCAAACTGGACAGGAACCCTCTGTGGCTCCTAAGCTTGATGTTGAATATGATTGATGACTACCTCTCAAACAAAATTAATCAAAGCACAGCTTTACCATTTCAATAAAAACGACTGTGTGTATTTGGCCAGGTTGCAGTTAGTGGCAGAATATTTAGACCATCAGAGCAAACTTAAACAGAGCAAAAATGAAATTGGTGGTCAGCACTATGTTCGTGTGTTAGTGAGATATAATATTTCCCACGTTGCTATTTGAGGGGAACACATATTCTGTGTGGCAACTCTGAGATGGCGAGAAATATATGTTCACTGAATAGGATGGCCAGTTCTTTAAAAGTTTGAGTATTGTTTAATGTCCTTGTGTACAAAAGGGGGGCCAGTGAAAGTTTTCTTTGTCTCTCACATGAGGGTAATAAGCTCTCTGCTTTAGAGACAACACCTATTCTGAGGTCATCAGGCACTTGAACTGCCACTTTAGATTATATCTCTCGATCGATCGATCAATCGATAGATAGATATACACATACACACACTGTGACCCTGTGTTCTTATGTATGTTTCTGTCGGTCTGTCTGAGTGTTTAATGTATCGACTGTGTATTTATACTTCCCATCCACCTCTGTTGACCTGATCGTACAGCTTTGAACTTGAACGCTCTTGTTTTTCAGACACTAACACAAAGGTCGCTGCAATGAAACCAGACCCAAACCCAGACCAAAGTGGGCGCGGTAAGTTGCAACCTGTGTAAAATGGAAAAAAAATCAAATATGTAAATATTTGATTTTAGTAAAAAGAAACAGGAAATTCAGAAAATAAAATCCATTATATTTATGGATTCGATCATATTATGAAACATAATACACATCTGTACACACCTGGGCTAAAAACAAAAAAATATAGTATATATACAGTAACAGGCAGCCACTTTGGTTGTCCAAAGCCGCCAGCATTAATTGGTTCTACGTTTTTACTTTTTAAAACTCTCTGTGATGTCTTACCAGACTATGTGTGAATCAATGCTTTGGGAAGAGAAAAAAAGGGAAGAGCATCCTCACTGCCTGCTTATGATAAAACAAAGCATTGCAGGCCCCGGAGAGATGGTACAGTGATGAATATTTAAGCAGGAGTGCTGATGAAAAACTCTCAACAATGCGTCTACAAGGGCTTCATAAGAGGCAGGGAAATCATTTAGCCAAATCATGAAATTATCTCCAAATTCCACACTCTGCGAGTGTGCCTTGGGCATGGTTACCGAAGCGGCAATGCTAAATCTTTTGGAGTCCAGAAGAGTCATTGGTCATGATGTAGAATCAATATTTTCAAGATGAACCAAATCCACAAAAATCAGTTTTGAACAGCATAGAGTTTCCACTGTCAAGCATTGGAATCCAATAGCCTACTGTTAACTTAACTTTTGGTTTTACAATCACTAAATACATTTCTACGCTTTTACAAAATACCTCAGGAAATGCGGGAATGTACCACATTTGTATTTCATACAATCCAACACCCTCCTAAACCCTGAAGTCAATTTACGTGAATTAACATAAAATGGAATTCATTGACATTCTGAAGTGATCGTTTTGTCAGTTATTTTTGGCACAGTGCGGAAAGGGCAGTAACTGAAGCAGCAAGCTCAGCCCCCAGGGTAGAAGTGACAGAGCGCCACCTCACTGTCTTAGCCCCCGAGGGCACAGCACACTGCACATCCCTGCTAGCTCTCCTGAGAAAAGCCCCGGAGTATGTTGGCGGGGCGTGCCACTGTTCCCGGTGACATTGTGTCATCTATCAGGGAAGACCCCCCCCCCCCCAGGTCCCCATGGGCTGAGATCCTCACGATATGATCAGGCTTTGTCATCCTTCATGAGCCCTATCTCATCCCCCACCAAACGCTGCGGGATAAAGAAGAGGAAGCAGGACCCCGCAGGGCTGGGATGTTGCATCATAATCTTCATAACCCCCTTCTCCTCGCGGTGGTCGTAGGCGACAGGGGGCCGGGCTGAGATGCTGGCTTCCACTCCCGCCGAGGCCCCCGTTCTCCTCGTCCCTTCAAGGAGAAATACTCTGGAAAACAACAGGGGTGGAGGCTGGTAACGCTCCCCCGCCTTCTGCTGGCCAGTGACTCATATCAGTATTTACAGTTTAATTTCTTAAAAGGGGTGAGGACGCACTTGCATGGCGTGGATGCCCGCCAGAATGCGGATGTGCTCAGACATTTTGGCAACGTCACTGTTTCTGGAATGGTCGGCAGTCCTTTTTTTAAAAGTTATTTTTGGCTCACACAGCCACAAAACTGTTTGAAATGTAACTGCATCCTGGGTTCAGAGGAATAGGCAGTCTGACCCAGGAGGTAATATTCCCACAAGATGGAACGGTCCCCCGAAAACCCCCCAGAGATGGAACACCTGTCTCTGGTTTAATGGCGTCTGAAGAGGTTGGAGGGCTGTTCCACGGGACCAAATAAACGTCCTTGTTGGTTCTCCTTGGTTCCCAAGGTTGCTGCTACCTGTGGGTTGACTGCCTGGATGGCTCCACCATTGATCACCGAAAGGTTCTGGGTCTGAACCCCAATGTCCACACTTTACCTGCTTGTTAATGACTTGCAACTAAGAAAGGAAATACTGTAAGTTGCTTTAAAAGCTAAATGACTAAATAGTGAATGAATAGTAAATGAATGAATAGTAAAGGGTTGCTGTGGGCCAGCCCTTACAGAATAGCTAGCTTGGTATAATTTATAAAACACGAACATGCACAATCTTCCTCCTGCCTGCTAAACACGTGTGGGGAGGGTAAATGGTATCAGGGTATACATTGACCTGTTCTGCTGTCATTATTCTTTAAACAAATTGGCATTATCGTATGAAGATAAGATACCACTTTATTAATCCCAGGAGGGAAACACAGGTGTCACAGAAACAAAAGAATGACAGAAACAAATGCAAAGCACAGCCAGGATTTAAAAAAAAACTAAAAAAAACAATAGGAAACCATTTATCTAGCTAGGCTTTTTCATTTTATTTCAGGCATGCGGAGATGGCTACACACAGGTAGTGCTCAACAATCTTTGGTGCTGAAACATAGCAAAAAATAGCTTAATAAATAAATTGGTGTTTACATTGGAGTTTCACTCCACCAGGTCATCATGTGCAGTTCTTGCCACTGAACACCAATCGCTGAAGAAGTAACTCTAGCGTGTAACTTCTCTACCTTAGTACCCACTGTATACATGTACTGTATATAGGCAAGAGACAGACTCAGGCAGCCTATTTGTCATTGCAGACACACTCTAATTGGCTGATGCCTGCATTCAGTATTTAGTTCCTGGCAGGGATAGCCAATGAGCAGCCTTACAGAACTCAGCTTTAGGTCCTTCAACTGCACTTGATGACAGAAGTGACTAGTGTCCGTTTATCATGACCTCCAGACCTCCTGTGTTGCTTCCTGATCTGCAAATAAATACTGCCCTCTTGTGTAATATTGGCTAAACTGCAACCAGAAATACAGGAATATTTTGAAGTATTAAAGGTCCCTGATCATGAGCACAAAACATGTCTCATATTGTCCTGTACATGCCCCCAGAATAAAGGCATATAATGCACTTTGTTTCACATCTAAAATGATAAGGTACATACGTACTAATTCCTTTTTGTCTTGTTTTTAAATCAACAGTGGCAATCAAAAAGACCTCCAGAGTTCCTGGTGTCATGGTCACCCAATTTATGGAGATCATTCCTTTAGGAAAGTCCACTCCCGATTTCTCCAGGAAGCCACTTCCACTGACCGTTCAAGAGGGTAAGAATGGGCT
>JAOPJH010000025.1:1968251-1981059 GCA_027122575.1 Merluccius polylepis | reverse complement strand
TATCATATAATATGAATAATTGCTTTGGCTAAAAGGCTAACTAAATAGTAAGCTAAAAGTAAGAAGAACTTATACCCACTGGGTATAATCCAATCCAATAATCTGTTCATTATTTACAACTATACATCACAGAGCGAGAGCAACAATGTTGTCTGTACTTATGGATCCCTGTATATTTCTGTATAAGGGAAAAAGGCTGTTTTAAAGGCGATAGTGACTGGCAACCCACCCCCAGCTGTGACGTGGGCTCGTGTTAAATGTGCTGTCCTGGACCCAGAGGTGTACAAGACGAGATACGACCAGAGGGCCAAGGAGCACATCTTGGAGGTCAGAGGGAGCATGGGAGCATGGTCTGTCTTCCTAGTACATGAGGTTCAGCAGCTTCAGAGTCACCTGTTGTCGTCGTATATATTATAGTATATCGTATGCGTGTAGTAATAGTAGATATAGAATAGAAATAGTATGTCTATCTGACTGGTGTTATAACACACATCCTCCATTACACATAAGGTCATTATGTCAGAACAAAATGTCCCCTATTGTAAGCACAGTGATAATGTCGACATTAACTGTAAATGGTGAGTTTTACCAAAGTTTACACAAATCAAATATCCTAGCCAAATGCCAAAAGAGACAATCAAGTGTATTTAATGTAAGTTCATATTTTTTGTTTAATAGATGCTAAAGCTAAAACCAGACCAAGCTGACACATATAAGTGTATTGTAACCAATGAATATGGAGAAGCTGTTTCCACTGTTACACTGAATGTTGTTGCAGGTGAGCGACCAGTTTGGTTATTCACTTTATCACTGTTATTTGTTCTATGTGTACTTTATTAAACAGGTGGTTTTAAACTGTGCTTCTAATGAATAACAATGTTTGTTGTTTTAATTTCAGGATCAAATAAGGGTAAGCAATAAAGTATTAATGTAATTCAATTCATAATTGTATCTGTATGCATTCTCTCGTTTGCTCCTTGAGAAAGAGCTATATGCCAAATAAGAGATGAAAAACAAATCTAATTAAAAAATAAATCTGTAATCTCAGCATATGAAAGTTATGATAATCATGTCTGCATTAACTATGCTTGTTTGAATATATCTGAATAACAGCAGGGGCGGATGCACCAGCAGATTTCCGCAAGATGCTGAAGAAAACGTAACAAAACTTTTCTCTACCAATATGTAGACATATATATGTAGACATATATGCATATATATGTAGACATATATATACAGTATATTCGTTTATTCGTTTGGAAAACCTAATGATTATCCGACACTAGAAATGATGTATTCGGGCCAGCCGTGGTAAGTATATGTATATTTTCTGCATCGTACACAGTGTTGTAGTGCAGAGAAAAAAACAACTCCCGCCGAAGAAAGATGGGGAGATAGACCCCAAACTCCTGGAGTTACTTCTGTGTGCACCGAAGAAGGACTACGAGAAGATCTGCTTCGAGTTTGGCGTCACAGACTTTCGTTGGCTGCTGAAGAGACTAAACCAGCTGAAGAAGGAACGAGCGGATGAGCAAGCAAAGGTATTTTAGTAGATATTAGAGATACACTCTGCATGTATTCATTTTACAATGCTTATTTAAATGCATTTCAGGTCGTCTGGTAGGCTGAAATTTCTATTAACCCCCAACCAGGGAACTCTTGAATGGTCATTTAAAATTAAGATTTCTAAATGAAACACTACCATAACATACCATAGTAAGGGATTAGTTGATGAGTTTTGATAGATAGTTGCTAACTGAATAACAAATTACAGTACAAATAATATACTTTGCTTCCTTGGTATAGGTGGTGGAGAGCCTGGAGAATGTGAAACAGATTGAAGTCAAACCAAATGGCAGAGCGGAGTTTGAGATGGATATGAAATTATGCGATCCTAACAGCAAAATAGACCTGTTTAAGGCAAGTGTAATGGATGCCAAATCACATAAAAATGCACCAAGCTTTGGAATGGAGTAAGAGGTTTTCAAGCCAAAGACCCTATTACTATCATACGATATCCAGCTTTTATAGTTTTCTTTCACCCCATAATCACAGGATGGGGTGATGGTCAATTATGGCACAGATGAAAAATCAAGGCCACGCCTGGAAGTCTCCGGTACAAAGTATGTTTTCAGCATCAAAGATCCTCAGCCAGAGGATGCAGGGTTTTACCAGGTGGACGTGGGAGACGCCAACCTCCTCACTACGGATTTCCGAGGTAACGTGCTGTCGGTGTCCATTTCTTGAATTCAAACATCATGCTTGGTCTTTGTCACAGATCTCAAAAATCGACGGTTGTCATCCTCCACTTATAGTGCCAGACGTGGAGTTCAGCTCCAAGATTCAAAACACAAAGGCCACTGAGAACGAGGACGCCGTCTTTCAGTGCGTGTTGTCTGCTCCTCTTAACTATATTACGTGGGCGACGCAGAATGCGTCGCTCGAGCACGGGGACAAATATGACATCACCGTGTCAGAGGACAAGCTGACTCACACGTTGAGAGTGAAAGGCTGTGCGATGGCAGACACCGGTGTCTATTTTGCTATCGCTGGCATCATGAGGAGCAGTGCTTCGCTCACAGTGGAAGGTACCACCATACTCGCTTAGAAGTGTCTGTGAAGAAATTAAAGGAAACATTTCTAAAAGCTAAATATTTTATGCAAATTTCAAATCAAAATCAATGTAAAAACCCAACATAATAAACCTGGATGTCACTCAAACACCAGAACTACAGTTTCATTGAACTCATTATGGTAATTTATATAAAAAAACATTTTTATAAAGTTGAGTAAGCTTGACTATATACAGAATCAAGTTGAATGCCACTTTTCTACTCAGTCCATGCCCTGTCCCCTGTCCACTGTGTTTCAGCTGATCCCAATGGGGGCAAGGGCCGATCAAAGACAGGAGATCAGGATGACTTGGATGCCAAGAGGAAGGCCTTGGAGGAGGAAGCCAGGCGCAGAGCGGAGGATGACACGACGGCCGGAGCTGGAATTGGCTCAGGGGGCATGGGTGGTGATGGAGGGGATGGTTCAGCCGGGGCTGGCTCAGGGGGCATGGGTGGTGATGGAGGGGATGGAGGGGATGGTTCAGCCGGGGCTGGCTCAGGGGGCATGGGTGGTGATGGAGCTGGAAAAGTAGGACAGGGAGATGGAACGGATGGAGACGGAAATGGTGGCGATGGAGATGACAAGACCGGTCAAAAAAAGAAAGTACGAACCGGGCCCTTAGTTCCTGATACAGTCATAGGTAAAACATTTTTAAAAAAAGACATGAAAATGTATGTGGAAATCCAAATCAAAAAGTATTTAGATGTGTTGACAGAAGTTGTCGCTCACTTTTTCTGAGTGTGTGACATTCAAATGTTGTTGCACACATTATCTTTGCCAGCTATGCTGAGCCATATATCATATGTATGATAATGTGGTAAGGAAGGGACAATCAGTGAGGTGTTGCACTGCCTAAGGCTTAATATGGTGAGCGATTAGAAGGGTTTGCACATGTTGTGTCATGCCTGTAGTTGAGACCTGCATTTTAATTTCAAAGAGGTTTTCAATTCAAATGTCAAAAATAATTCAACCATAAATAACTGTCCCAACTCCATCTGAAATGAGTTGGGCCAGTAGGTCCTTTTCAAAATTCATGATTAAGGTTTTGTTTATTTTTAAATGAACGAAAGGTCACTGTGACTACTCCACTCTAGTGCATACAATATACTGAACAAAAATAATTATTATTAAAAGGATACCTGCTGCAGTCCTGCATGTCTAGCACTAGAGAGAGATGGATACCACCAAGTCTGTGGTTAGTAGTCACGTGGCCACAGAGACACATGCCAAGTGTTTTCATCCCTGACTTGCTCCTGCCACAGCTGAAGAGCTTTCTATTGTGTCTTTTCATCCGTTTGCTATCTAGTGCTAGAAAAGGAATTCATCAAAACACCAACTGCTCAAGGTGTAGAAATGTGGCGTGTGTGTGGTTGATAGCGTGTTTACAGCCTCACCTGGCCTGAGTCAGACTGATTAGACTCTGGGGGGAGCGGCACACCTGTGGTGCAGAGCCATCATGGCACCCAGGATAAACCAGCTATCAACACACACAGTAGAGAGCCACTGTCATGGCAGCATGTACCATCTGCTCGGCATATACCATCTCGCCATCGCCAATAAATGCATCTGCAAATCAACATCTACCTGTGTCTGAGGGCCCCAGTAAAAGCCACTAAGGTGGCGTGAGGCAGGGGTGAACTACTACAGTGAACTTGAGGGGAACATGAATATTTGTATCAAAGCTTTGTTAATAAACATCAAACGTCCTATCCGTTGGCAGTCTGTTAACTCATGACTTGTTGATTGGCAGATCCAGGAGTCCAGTTTGTTTGTGGACTGACAGACACGTGCGCCAATGTCGGCGACCGGGCCGAGCTGTCCTGTAAGCTGAGCAGCGATGCTGCGAAGGGCCAGTGGTATAAGAATGGGAAGCTGGTAAGTCATGGGTTCGACGTGTTTGTCACCAGATACATACACATACCTCTGCTTCCTATGCTGTCGTTTTAGGCTAGAACCTAATGAGCTGTATGTGTGAGGGAAGCGTAATGGTTGGTGTGTATCTGTCTCCCAGACAAAAGGTACTCGGTTCAATTCCCAATGTCCACAGTCTACCTGTGGGATCCTTGAGCAACATGTCTAATGTCTACCTGCTTCATAATAATGCATCTGACGTTACTGTAAGTCGCTAGTGATAAAAGCACCTGCTAAATGACTTGACAGTCAAAAGCAAATAGAAAGTGTATCAGAGTTAAGGTTGGACAATTGACCCCTATTCACTTATATAACTATATAAACTATATAAACACCATCACTATTGTTGAACATTTCAGCTGACTGACGGAGATGGGGTGAAAATAGTTAAAGATGGCGCCTGTCACAAGCTGATCATCGACTGCTGTACAAATGATGACGGAGCAGTTTATCGCTTTGAAGCGGAGGGACGTAAATCAGAAGCCACACTAAACGTTGAAGGTAAAGACGTGACATAACAGATAAACACATAACGTATAATACATACATTAAGCTGCCCATCATTGACGTTGACTCATCGCCAACCCGCCTAGAAGTTTTCCCGAGGCGATCTCGATTTTTTACCTATTCATGATTCATCATGTTCATCATGTTTCATCATTTATAATTAAATGATGAAACATCAAATGAATCTAACTCTTTCTTTTTTTACAGCAAAGTATAGTCTGCAAATGGTTGGATGTATTCATTATCATAGTTTTGTATATATATATATTTTCCCATAGTCTTCCTTCATGAAATTGGAGGTGTGTGATAACTTAATGGATTCAATATCATGAAAAGTAGACTAGAATAAATGACGATGAATATGGTATCAATACCATGAAGGCTGAAAAAGGAAACAATGATCGTACCTAAATAGAAGTTGTCCATGTTTATTTTAGGTGAAAGGAAGTTGCCTGAGGAAACCATGCAGGATTAGTTATTGAATCATAGCTCAATGTTGGCAATTTTGAAATGTTGGTTGTTGAAGACTTCTTCAGCAAGACTCAACGTCTAGAGACAATATCATTATTAATATCTATGTATATTCATTAATGTACGTTTTTCTTGCATATAGACCCGCCGAAGATCGACCTTGATGCGTTGGGGAAGTTCTCCAAACCTGTGATTGTCAGGGTGGGTGAAACTGCAGACTGGAAGCTTCCCTTCTCAGGCGGCGCGCCAATGAGCGTCCAGTGGTCCAAGGATGATGAAGAACTTCTGCCTGGTCTCACCGTCCGCATAGAAACATCATCCAATGACAGCCAACTGCGTCTTACCAAGTGCCAAAGAAAAGATGGGGGAGAGGTCAAAATCAAACTCAAGAACGCCTTCAGGACCATAGAGGCCATTTCTAAGCTTATTGTACTTGGTGAGTAAGTGAATGTCTAATTTGCAACTCAAAAGGACAAAACAAAGAAAACTCCCACTTTCCATCTAGTGATCTATCTCAAATGTACTTAAAGCTTCTGACAACCAGCCCAAAAATATAAAAAATGCATATGTAAGTTAAGTGTCTTATTGTGCATATACCAAAATTTGAGTATGAATAAACGTTTACAAAATATCACAAACGTTTGTTAAAAAAGTTGTACTTATACATATTTACAAAAATAACAATATCATTGAAAGTAATGTGCTATGTTGAACATATTAACTCTTTGGCTATACTATTCATTTGATTGTTATTGCTAATTAAATATTTTCTGTCATTCAGACAAGCCCACTCCACCTCAGGGACCAGTGGATATCATGGAGAGTGCCGCTACATCTGTGGAGTTTAAATGGAAACCTCCTAAGGATGACGGTGGCTGTCCCGTGACGGGTTACACCCTCGAACGGCAGCAGGTTGGCCGCAACAAGTGGAGCGTTCTGGGGGAGGTCCTGGGAAACACCCCCAGCTACCGGGACTCGGACGTGGACCCCGGAAGGAGATACTGTTATCGGATCAGAGCCAAGAACGCGGAGGGCGTCAGCGAGTATCTGGAGACGGAAGACATATCGGCCGGTGTATTGCGTGAGTCTATATATTTTCCCATCTGGGATCAATACTTAAGTAGTATTGTCCTATTTCATCTCCCATGTCTCAATGCCCATTGATGAATTCTGCTGTAAAGTAAAACAAGCAGGCGAGCACGTTCTTATAATTTCACATCTACAGGTTACCCTGGATCTCCAAGTGCACCCAAGGTTGTCAGTGCCTTCAAGGACTGCATCAACCTGACATGGTCTGCTCCTTGTGACACTGGAGGGAGTGACATCGTGGGCTACAACCTCGAAAAGCAAAAGAAGGGCAGCAATTACTGGAGTCTCGTGAACCACGGAGGGCCAATCAAAGGTGGTACCAATAAACAAGTTTATCAATGACTATTCTAGAATTGTCAAGATTTGTAAATGTAGAGTGGGGAAAGGATGTTTGACTTCAAGCCTAAAGGTTCTGGGTTCAGTCCCCAATGTCTGCAGCCTAGCTATAAACGTCCTTGAGTAAGATGCCTCACCCCCCTTAATGACTGGCGTGTATTGGGATTAACTGTAAGTCGCTTTGGATAAAACTGCTAAATGACTAAATAGTAAATGATGGAGCCTCTGTGTAGTGAAGTCATGTATGATAGCATGTTAACAATTGAGGGCTCATCAGTCTCCCCATTGCATTCTAGGTACCAAGTATGCGGTGAAGGATGTATTTGAGGGGGCAGCGTATGAGTTCAGAGTGTCTGCCATCAACCTGTCTGGTGCCGGAGACCCTAGCCTGCCATGTGACACTGTTTTTGCCCGGGACCCTATGAGTAAGACCCTCCATTAAAGGTTACCTAACTTGGAGAGTAGACATATTATTTCAATGGGATCACAAAAGGGGAAGAACTATGCAAAACAAAACTGGACTCTAATAAGTAAGCTTAAGAAATGTAAAAATGGATATGGAGACTAAAACTATGTTAACTCTAATTCCAGAACCGCCAGGTCAAGTCATAGAGCTTAAGTTGACCTCCTCCAGTTACACCACATTTTCTCTGGCTTGGACTAAACCCAATGAGGTGAAGGGGGTAGAGGATGAAGCCCAAGGATACTATGTGGAGATCAGACCAATCGCGAACCTGGAATGGACTCGCTGCAACCCCAACCCGATTACGCTCACTTCCTTCACTGTGCTTGGCTTGAAGGCAATGGCCACCTACTGGGTGAGAGTGATTGCGACCAATTATGGTGGTGATGGGGAGCCGAAGGGCTTCGACAATTACATCATCGCCATGCCACCACCTGGTAAGCCAGCATACACAAGAATTCTAACATGTGGCATTACAATTGTGAAATTTTAATTGGCATGCAATGTGTATGCATTATATTACGAGAACATTAACACGATCTAATTAATTCAATATATATTTTGTTTATCTACAAAGTTCGGCCAAAGTTTAATAAGAAAATGAAAAGTTTCCTGGTCGTGAAATCAGGAAATACAGTTCGTGTCAACATCAACTTTGAGGTAAGAGGAAGAGGTATTTCTAGTAGTTATTTTCAATTAATTGGTATTATGCAACACTTTTGTCAGACACCCTGTTTCTATTTACTTTCTGTCGTTCGCGTTAAACCATAGGACACAGTGTCATGGACGAGGAACGGCTGATTAATTTAGTGATAAATGAGGAGTACAATGTTTGTGGACATGACGTAGCAGAAGTGCATATTTAACGGCTTCAGTGTGGACAGAGAGCGACCGATGTTATGCGATAATCGGACGCTGGCTTGCTGTAGTGTGAGCACAGTTAGGACAGCGATGGTCTTCTTTCTGGCCTTTCTCCTCAGGAAACTTAAGCATGAACCACATCATTAAAGTCCAGGTCTGTGATGAGTTCAGACTCTATTGCCAGTATTAATGGAGAATTCAAGCATCGTTGACTCATCCTTGTTCTAGTCCAGTTCATTTTTAATCCTTGCCATCCATGATATTTGTTAGTTTAGTTAGCAGCTAACTTTAACCCTAACGCCATCTATACTTTCTGAGCTATCCAAACTCCCACGGTCATGAGTCAACTGACCTCATCATCATGTATCATCTTCATGATACAGACATAGCCAGCAAGCCAATCTTTACCTTTTTCTTATTCGCAAGTAACTCTGGAAACTTTGTATTTCAACACATATACTCAATTCATTCTTTTGGCTTTGATTTTTTTTTTAAAGCAAAGACAGGAAGAGGCCACAGCTGGTGGGGTTTTGGAGGATAAAAGTGTCTGTGAATGTGATTTGAGTCAGGCTTGTCAGGTTTTATATTAGGGGGGGGACATGTTATGATATTCATAGTTAAAACGATGACCTGCCAAAGTGTGAACGCTGTCATTTCTGTCTAGAAGAGGAAGTTAATTAGATTTGGATTTAATTTTTTTTTACACACATTGTTGGTAAGCTAACCAGCTGAAAAGTCCTGTTTGTAATGTCAGGGTGTCCTTGTGCATTAACAGGCTTCCCCGTTGCCAGACATCACTTGGCTGAAGGACGGCATTCCTGTGTCTAAACATGTGACCATTACTAACTCAGACACTGGGTCTCAACTCCTCATCCCCACGTCAGAGCGGTCTGACACGGGCGTTTACACCATCATGGTCAGAAATATGGTGGGCCAGGAGACCTTTAATGTGGAAATTAGAGTTACAGGTAAAAAGTTGCTTTATAAATATGTTTTTATATGGTTTCCTTTAATTTCCTCATACAAAAAATAAATACAATGCATTATATTAGGAGATATGCCAATACATTGGGCATTATAAGATGACAGCATCTGCTTATCTTAGCTACTCTAGCCAACATGAAAATGAGATGACTGAAGAAAATAATTTAATACATTTATGCAGCATGATCTACTTTCAAAGACAACTTGACAATGACATCATTTTTGTGATGGAAAGACATTTGTGATGGAATATGACAAAGTTTCAAATCAATTTGAAAGCATTTCACTGCGTACAGTATTACTCAAATTATTTTACTTACACATCGCATCTGCTCTTGGCACTCCCAGTAATTCAGTCATTTCAAACAACTTGCGTGTATTTTAAACCACTGGCCCCAGACGACCCCAAGCCCCCTGGCCCAGTAGAGCTGGAGCAGAACGTCCCAGGAACGGTCACCCTCTGCTGGGTACCCTCTCCGGACGAGCGGCTGGACGACCGGCTGAACTACGTGGTAGCCAAGAAAGACTCCTTTAAACCTACCTGGCGGACGGTGGCGGAGAACCTGTTCAACCACAGGTGCACCGTGACCAACATCCTGCCGGGACGAGAGTACTACTTCAGGGTGTTTGCTAAGAACGACATGGGCCTGTCCATGCCCACTGTGTGTCCGACATGGGTAACCAAAAAGGAGAAAGGTCTGTGAACCGAACCATTCTCTACAGCCCAAACAATATTGATTAATTAATATTAATCATTAATCAGTATACTCAAGTATCAAGTAATTTAGTATTCAATGTGATTACGTACATAAGTGTCATTTATGACCAGAAGGGGTTAGAGGTTTTCATCCTCTACAAAACTTGTTTGTAGAGAAACTTGTTTGTAGACATAGTACCTACGGAGTCCTACACACCCCAGCCACGACACTAGCCTGCCCCCACAACATCACAATCAATCTCTCTTGCTCACGTTTAGTTTGTGAAGTTCAGTGGTAAGGGTGTATCTGACTCCCGGTTCCCGCCAAAACGTTCTAGGTTTGAACCACAACATCCGCAGTCCACCTGTAGGCACCCAAACAAGATACCTAACCTTGAAGCTACATGACTAAATAGTATTTCCCCCCTCCCCCCCATTTAGCACATTTCAAATTGGACCTGCCGGCGTCGAAGAGCTTCGACCTCCGTGCCTCGCCGTCCTTCATCGTGCCCCTGAAGCAGCGCACGGCGCCGCGGGGCTACGAGTGTCACATGAGTTGCGCCGTGCGCGGTGACCCCCGACCTCACGTCACATGGTACCGCAACAACGTCAGCCTGAACACCGACACCAACTACCATATCACCAACGTGAGTGGGGTGTGCACCCTGCTCATCCTCAAGGTCGGCCCCAAGGACACCGGGGAGTACAAGGTGGTGGTGGACAACCCCCTGGGCTCAGCCGACTGCTCCATGATGCTGAACGTCAGAGGTACAAAAGAAAACTAGGAGTATCACTATAAGTACTATAAGCTGTTGTCTTGCACATGTAAGCGTTTCATGTGCCTCTATTTTATTCCTTCCTCTGTATTTTCGTTGTTTTACAGAATGAAGACAAAACCCGAAGATAGAAGTTGAACTGATGCCATAGTAACTGACACAAAATGGTCTATACAAAGTGCCTGAGACTCTATAATTGAAGAATCACTGCATTGTGTTTTGTGAACCAAACAGACTGGCTCCTTCTCCACACCTAGTGGAGAATTTGTTCAAATAAATTGTAACACAATCGTGACATGCTTACATGCTTGGTGATTTCCTTCATGTCTTTTGTCTACTGTGTATGTCTTCCATCTTCTCAGTTATTGTGCAAGGCACTATTTTTTTATTATGCAAATACCTCTGCCAAGGGTTAGGCTTTCCTATTAGGGTTAGATTCAGGGTTAGGTGTTCGTGTTTGGTTTTAGGGTTAGGGTTTCCTATTAGGGTTTGGTTTTAGGGTTTCCTATTAGGTTAATATTTTAGGGTTTGGTTTTTGGTTTTAGGGTTAAGGTTAAAGGCTTTAAACCCTAACCTTAAAACCTAATCCAAATAGGAAACCCTATTTAAGTTCAATCCCCAATGTCTTCACAAGTCTAAATTTCCACTTTTTGAAGCAGGCCTATCAGATAGGCATGTCATTTAATTAAATGCATTTACATTTGAAGTGCACCAAAATGAAGTACACTTCATTTCGAAGTATGCTCAGTATGCTAGTTAAAATATGTTTCACTGATTAAATCATGATCTGCACTCATTCGTCGCACAAATTGACAGGAGGGATAAAAGACAAGAGATATATGTTCCCTCAAGATTGCCCTCGTCTCCTCCTGACTCAGCCCTTGTCATTTATCCCTCGTCTTGTCCATTAGTTTGTGTATGTGACGATTTCAAAAACGTGTTTTGTTTAAAGCATGACTACACGCTATTGGTTGGTTAGATTGGTGATATGGAGAGCCAATTAAAACGATTCCCGCTTAAATACAAACGTTCTAGATCGCAAATATGTTCTATAAATACTCCCGCTTATCATCACTTCAAAATCACTATGGATGCGCAAGATATCGTCGCTAATGGTGCTGTTGCTTTCCTGTACCTGCGAAGACGCCGGAGGAGGAGGAGGAGGATTTGGGTCCACGAGATCCTTCAAGGTCGTCTTCAGCACGGCGAGTTCCATCGGCTGGTGCAGGAGCTGAGATTGGACGAGGGCCGGTTCCAGCGCTACTCCAGGCTGGACAGGGAGCAGTTTGACAGCTTGCTGTCGAAGATTGGGTCGCTGATCACCAGGCAGCATACCAACTTCCGCCGCCCGATTACGCCCGCGGAGCGTGTTGCCATTTGCCTGCGGTTCCTGGCCACGGGGCATACATCGTTAACCAGGTCACCAGGTTCATTTGGGATGCCTTGGTGGTACAGGAGTACATGCCAGTGCCCACCACAGATGATTGAAGGAGCATTGCGGAGGGCTTTCGTGAGAGGTGGGCCTTCCTGACTGCCTTGGATCAATCGACGGAAACATGTAGTTATCAGGGCCCCAAACAACTCGGGGTCCCTATACTACAACCAGGGCCTGAAGTTAACTTTTTTGGCCACCAGCCTCTGTGGCGAAATCCACCTGCCACAGAGGTTTTTTACCAGCCAAAATGTTTTTGGTTTTTTTTCATCTACGTAAGCGCCTTGACCGCATCTGTCTGCTCTGGGGCAGCCGTCTTCCCAACTTTAAAAGTGAGTGTTTGTAAGTGGCTTTAGGAGGACTCGTGGTCCTTAATGTTCTCCAACTTTAAATTTTTCGTTCCAATTACAAATGGATTCGTTATTGCTTTTTCTGAGCCATATCTCCGGCAATCCCTACAGTGCATCTCCTCTGTTTTATCGTCATACACCAGCCATCGTCCTCATCATCTTTTTTTCGGTCTTCACCCCAGCTATATGCCGCCACATTTGACTCAATAGTGACACGACGGCCGTTAGGGTAACTGCAGCCATCAGCCAAGCCGGCGCGGGAGCGCGCATGAACTCTTCACAGCAGAGCAGCTGATTTTGTGACGCTGTTATTTACCG
>JAOPJH010000025.1:1719121-1731858 GCA_027122575.1 Merluccius polylepis | reverse complement strand
GGGCCGCCGGGTGCTGGGCCGCGATCGCAATACAGCCCGGGACCGACGACCGACGTCCATGGCCATGAGGAAAAAAAATATATATATACCCGATCGCAAAGGGCCCCTCTCGGCTCAAGGGCCCATATGGTAGATCCGGGCTTGGGCGTGTGTTGAATGACACGTGTGACGTGTCATAGCATGGTCAAAATGAAGATTATTTTTGCCGACCTCATATAGACACAAGGAGTGGATGGATGGATGGATGGATGAAAGGATAGATGATGAGAAGAGGGATAAAGTGATTCGATTGCAGATAATTGCAGGTGCACGCGTATCAAGTTATCTTCAGTTTATGTACTATTTAGTCATTTAGCGGACGATCAAACCCAGACCCTTTTGACTGGGAGTCACACTACCCTAAACATCGTTAGTCACGCCGCCCTATCCATTGGACTCTCCTTGCTAGTGAGCCTCATGCTGATCATCCCTTATCGTCCTCCGTGTTTCCCCCGAACACAGGTGTTTTTCCCATGAGGTCGTCGATGCTGGTCTGGCTCCTCTTCATCACTTCCCTTCAGGCCATCCGCACGGGGGGCTCCTCCTGCCCGGACCACCGTATCACCTCCTCCTCCTCCTCCTCCGCCTCCTCCTCCTCCTCGGTGCCCATCGTGGACGCCAAACTCTTCACCGAGCGCCGCTCCCGCTCGCCGCGCGTGCTCTTCAGCACCCACCCTCCGGACTCCGCCCCCGCCGGGGTGGGCGTGAGGGTGGGGGCCGGGGCGGGTGTGGGTGTGGGTGTGGACGGGCATCCGGCACAGCGCTCCCCCGGCGGCAGGACTCGGCGCATGGCGGCCGTGGCGGGCAAGAGCCGCGGGGTGTTCTCGGTGTGCGACAGCATCAGCGTGTGGGTGGTGAACAAGACCAAGGCCACCGACATCTCCGGCCACGAGGTCACCGTGCTTCCCAACGTCAACGTGAACAACGTCAACAAGAAGCAGTACTTCTTCGAGACGTCCTGTCTCCGTAGCGGAGGCAGAGGAGGTGTGCCTGCAGGAGGAGGAGGAGGAGGAGGAGGAGGAGGCACGGGTGTGTCCAGTTGCCTGGGAATCGACGCCCGCCACTGGAACTCCTACTGCACCGACTCGCACACGTTCGTGCGGGCGCTGACCTCGTACCGGAACCTGGTGGCGTGGAGACACATACGCATCAACGTGGCGTGCGAGTGCGTGGTCAGCCGCAAATCGTGGACGCAGTCGTGACGACTCGCGTCGGCGCCACTTGAAAGGGAGACAGACTTCAGACATTTCACGTCACACACAAGCACACACACACACACGCACACACAACACTTATATGTGGTTGTGTGTCTGTTACGTTTCTATGAAACCGACCCGAAGTCTTCACCTCATTCTCGGCACAAAAGGGAATGATTTAATATTTCCCATCAGACCTGTACTGTCAACTTTTACACATTTGACTTGTTTTGTGGGGGGTTGAAAGGACACATAATTACCACTAGAGACCCCCATCCGCTGTCATCTGTCTGGTGCTGTCCTATGGTTCCCATTTTCCACCACTGAGTAAGCTGAAATGTATTTTACAACGATTAAATTGTGTACTATGTCCGATACTAACATAACTTTTTCATGATCTGAAAAAAAAATGTTGATATTGTTATTTATTAAACACTGAAGTTGATTATCTCGACGCATTTTTACTGAGCAGACGACGAATGGAAACCGAGAAGCCTCTGAAGAGGATGGAAGAAACGTCAGCATCCTCTCGTTGCTGTAGTGACGCCATGGGAGGCAAACCTGAAAGCAACAGCGCCCTCTTGTGTGTGAATTGTGAATCGGGAGTGAAATACATAAATTCATCTAAAGGCACTAAAGCCTTATTTTATGTCATTCTTAATTATGAATTATCATATGATATAGGATCATGGAGGAATTGATATTGTTACATTGTAAGTTTATATTTTATATGTGTACAAGATGATGCTGTACAAAAAAAACAGTATTGAATGTACTATGGTCTGGTCTGCAGTGGGTTGATATATAGGCCATCATTAATGCATAATGATAATTATTAATACATTAATTAGGCCATAAGGTATGAATATAACATAAAAAAGGTTCAGTCTGCATGATCCTTCAGCTGTTCATGTGTTACACAAACTTTTTCCAGCTGGACTCTCTGGTCCAATCAGAACGCGATACGTCATTTTAGGGGCTGGACCTCCGCTCCAATCCGGGGCACGTGCTGCTGCTGTTGTGCAACACGGACTGGGTTTTAGTTTAGTCAAAGTCCTTCTAGGCCACTCCTTAATAGTGTCTCTGGTTTAGTGTTGTGTAATAATAATACTACTGCAAAATACAATGAACAGAGCAGTCAGTCTCCCGAACCAGCCCGACAAAACGACGACAGGTAAGTACTCCCATATAGTGTTGGCCCTTAATGGGGATAAGAGGATATAGCCATACGGTATCTGAATGTGGGCATGTTAAGTACATTTAGTCGTTTTCGATAAATAGAATGTATTTCGCTTTGAGTGACAGAAGATGGCCTTGTAATCTCGTGCATGTCTGAATTGAATGTCCCGTTTTTCCTGCACATCGGCTGCAGACGCAACGTGGACCTAACTTATTATGTACCTACCCTGCTGCTATTTAGCAGGGTAGGTAGTGTGGGCGGGATAAACGGTTGTCTTTCAACCCACCTGGCTGCCAAATGAATTTGCTGCCGCTAGCAAATTTATTGCGTCTAGATTTCTAGGCTAGCTATTTACATTAGTGGTGCAGGAACGAGTCCTGAACCCGGAAATCCGTTAGCATGTTGGCACTTCCGGTGCCCTTGTCTCGAAGTCAACAGGTTTTTTGAATGGGTTTTTAGTTGGATGGCTGAAATAAGGTCGTTACACAAGCTTAAGAGATTGCCACGTTTTGTTTTACGACATAAGATACGTCAGTAAATACCCCACTCGTGAATTCCGAAGCTTTTACCTGTCTTAAAAAACTTCTGGCGATTGCATTTACGCTTCAAAGGTAATAAAAGTAGTGTTCATTGGTGAAGATTATCTTGCTTAACAAAACGTTAATCTTATTTTCTGCAATAATGCAAAATCCAATGGGGAAAAACCCATTAGCTTGTTGTCAAGGGAACCCAGGGTGACGCTCAGTTCCGGTGTCGTGCCAAAAAGTGATTGTCTGCCAGAAATTGATTGAAGGCCAAATACAGTTACTCAAAGGCGATTTCTGCCTAAATATGACTTGATCTCATTCATAAGCTTCATAATATAAACACTGGAGCTCACAGGACACCTTGGAATTATTTTAAAGGACCATTAACACAAAATAGGCATTTTCACCTGCCAAAAATTGATTGAAGAACAAACGTTAAACTTTCGAAGACACGTGCCTTTGCTATAATTACATTATAATACAGTTGTGTGTATCTGCATATTATGGCCGTTTAATCCAGAGAAAAGCAGACGTTGCGCTACCGCTCAACGGGCTCCCGCGGCCACAAATCAGATTCTGGCAGACAATCACTTTTTGGCACGACACCGGGTTGGCCTACAACAATTCGTCATCCCTGCACCACTCTATTGCATTTCACCATTTAACTCCACCAAGCATGCAATCCGCAGTCTGTATCTTGTTTGGCAGTGTCCCTGGTGGAGAGCAGCAGCGCCCCCGGCGGCGTGGAGCTGGTCAGCGCCTACCAGACGCACCGAGTGGGAGACCCGAACGACCTGGTGTCCCTGGCGGTGCAAGTGCAAAAAGTACAGACTGGTGCCAGACCCCGACCTCGTGCCACACGCACACAGATGAAGCATGTTTTGTTGTGTGAGGTCGTAATGTACAGTATTCTGGGATGGCGGCGACTCAGAGGTCCAAACGATGCTGGATTTGATTCATATTAGGCTTACGCTGTGCTGTTATTACTGTTGAGCATTTGTCCATTCCTTTGGATTATTGTCAAACGGTTGCTATTATATCAGAGATAATGTTATTTAGGTTAAGTAATGATGAAAATAAACTTGTTCTGAAGTGGACCAAAGTAAATTGTAAAAATGTCCATTTAGATGTAGATTGAAGACTGTGTAGCCATTGCTGAAATTGAAGACTCGATCCAGAGTCTCGTTCTACAGTCCTTACTGCATTTGAATATTTGATTTATCAAAGGCTTGTGATTTAACAATTCGTTTTGGGGTATTAATCAAGCCATACTATGTCTCTTTCTGTTTGCTGTTCAAGGGAGATGATTTCATCAAAGCCAATGCTTGCAACAAGTTGACGGTCATCGCCGACCAAATCAAATACCTTCAGGAACAGGCCAGAAAGGTAGGAATTATCGTTGTGCAGAATTTGACTGCTGGGAGGACGAGTTGAGAGGTTGTTCTCTACAGGATCACTGGTATAACTGGTGTAACTGCTACACCAGTTATACCAGTACACTGCTTCTGGTGTAAGCTACTGGTGCTACATAACTTGAATCTGAATACATGTTGTACAGGTATAATGAAAGCATTTGGTTCTGTTTGAACTTTAGATATTGTCCATCAAGATCACCCTCCTCTATAGAACAAAAATATAATGTAATTCATAGTGAATGATATATTAGACTGTACAAATGTCGATACTTGTATGTATTGACAGACTGTACATATGTAGTCATTCACTCTTTCAGAGAACAGTGCAGATATCTGGGGACGGCTGCTCAGTGGTTTACTTCATCTTTATTTGAATTCTCTTCTCGCTTATGTTATCTTGTCGTGGTGTTGTCTTAAAGTGTTTTTGTTTCTTGTGTCCACTTTTATTGTGAAGGTTTTGGAAGACGCCAAGCAGGATGCGGACCTCCACCACGCAGCTTGCAATATTGTGAAAAAGCCCGGAAACTTCTACTACCTTTACCAGCGACCGTCTGGACAGAAGTACTTCTCCATCATATCCCCTCAGGTCGGCCTACTGAATAACCTGAACTGCATGTATTAAAATCAGCTCACAAATTATTAAGTCAAAATGTGCTATAAAATGTAACTATCCTTGTCTATCCCTTTACACCGTATATATGTTATGTTTATATTTTGAGTGTCGGGGTTAAAGTCTAACTGTTTGACCATGGAGTAAGTCATTAACGGGGACAACAACAGGTGGGTGGGGGTCATGTTTGTGTAAAAATTCCTACGAATGTCTGCTATAAACACAGGTGTACCTACGCACACATAGGAAATTTGTCTACAAAAGGCATGTGAATTTAGTAGACGCCTTTATTCAAAACGACATACAAGTGAGGCTGACAATCAAAGCACACAGTCTATTGTCAGGTGACAAAGTCATTTAATGTTTTCTGTTCATGTTGTTAAACTGTAAAAAAAAGAATACAGGCTTTACTAAAAACATGTTTTTTCCCCTCTCTCTCTCTCTCTCTCTCCCTAAGGAATGGGGTGCTAGCTGCCCTCATCAGTTCATTGCCGGCTACAAGCTCCAGCATGACATGTCGTGGACTCATCTGGACCAGGTGGAGAAGAAGGATGCAGAGATCGCCATCATGAGCAAATTGATCAGCCGGCAGACCGCCCTGCCTCCATGCGTAGAGCCCAACTTTGAGGGCATTGGAAAGTAACAACAACTGTCTGGAAGGGAATTGTTTTTAATGAATGCTGCTAAAAGAACATTTTAATTTAAGTGCAATGCATACGAGAGCTGGGATCTGTACTGTGCCGGCAGCTTGGGGTGCCAAGTCTTCTCAGACAGCTTAAATTGTACACGTAGCTTTGCTATAAGGATCCGTCTGTTTGAAATACTGTCATTGTCTGTCAACTGTCAAAATCATACAATCATTAGCAAGTAATACCTATGTTTATTAATATTCATCTCACACAGACAACTTTTTGGTTTTCTTCATCTGTCACATTAAGAGAATTAACACTAATGTGCTCATAGGTCAGGTCAGTGGAAATTTGTCTGCAATTGGTGACTGCACAATAAACCATCTAGTATTAAAAAGTATTTATGGATAGTCATTTCTTTACAGCATTTTATATCTGGATAGTTTTTTCGCTACAGCATTTTTTTTATCACTCATTGAGTAAATCAAGTTTACTTTAAGTCAGTTTACTGCCAACGCCGTTCTGTCCCTCCCAGTCGGTTATCGTCCGCAGGAAGGAGTTAATGTAAGGCAGAAGCCTCCAGTTATCAGTGGCCATGTTGAACTGCACTGCGTCCTCCTCGGGGGTGATCTTCAGTAGCATGTGAGAGCGGGGAGGGAGGAAGAGCAGCACCTTGTGTCCCACTGCATCACATGGATCCACTACGTGATACGGGGCAAAGTGCCTCTCCACCAGGGCCACTAGCTCCGCCTCTCCCAGCTGGCTGCAGAACAGACTGCTGTCGCGGTCTGGCGACGGGTTCCCCCCCTCCCCGACGCTCTCCTCCCCGGAGCAGAACTCATCCCAGAGCTCCTCAAACACCCTCAGCTGGAGGCTCGGACCCCAGGACGCGGGGACCGGGAGGGGCTTGAACAGCTGATGGAACGCCACGTGAACGTCCGGCAGGGCCAAGTGCCACGTGAGCTCGTCCTGCGTGGTGAAGATGGCGCTGCAGCGAAGTGTCGTTGGGTAGGGCGCCCGGGGGTTCAGGGTGAGCGTCACCAACGGCGCCGTTGTCCTCTCTCGGAACAGACACGGAACGCAGATGTCGGCCAGTTCGGCGTAGTGGCCGTCGGTCGGCTCGAAGTGCAGGCGGATGCTGAAGAGCTGGTCGAAGCAGCCGGGTTGGTGGGCGTCCGTGTGGCTTAGCTCGTAGGAGAGGGAGATTTGGGAGGCGGTGCTGGAACTGTGGAGCTGGGATCTGTAGGACGACAGGACATCTGTGTCTGGTTCTCCTGGGCCGGTCCCTGCCGAGTCCTCTTCGCATGTTCCGGTCAACTCGGAGAAGCGTCGGGTCGGTCCACCCCAGTGGTTTTGCGCGACCAGCTGGAAGACGGCTGTGTCGGCGTGGTGGATGGTCAGGGTGTTGGTCAGGTCCTGGCTCTCCACCATGATGGAGGACAGCGAGCGCTTCTTGTCCTGCCGGCCCTCCTTGGCGCCATGGACCAGCACGCTGCCCAGCTTCTCCCGCGACAGCGTGGTGAGCAGCATGTAGTGAAGGCGCGCGTGGTCCCGGATGTCCGTGTCGCCGTGGTGATGGGCCATGTGCTGCAGGACGTCCGCCAGCGGGCAGAGGAGGGCGTCCAGGCTCGGGTGAGCGAGGAGGTGGCGACACACGGCCAGCGTGTCGCTCCCCAGACGCCAGTCACCGCTCCAGGGCGCGGTGGATGTGGAGGAGGTGATGGCGAACAGGAAGTCGAGGGTGCTGCCCTGGTTGATCTGCCCTTCCTCCGCCACACGTGCCAGCACCCGCAGGTGCCAGTGGAGGTCCGGCAGGGAGAGGCCGCTCAGAGGGACCCCTGCTGTGACGACCGCGCCCTGCAGGGACCTGAGCAGAGCTACGGCCCAGCCCGGCTCCACAGGCCCGTCCTGGGCGCGGTCAGCCAGGTTGAGTATGTGCGGCGCCAGGCGGGCGTGTTGGAGGTAGAGCCCGCAGAGCCGACGCCGCAGGTCGTCGGCGTAGCGCTCCACTTGGCTGAAGTGGCACAGGAAGAGGAAGGCGACCCTGAAGAAGGTCACCACCCGCTCCCGGCCGCCCCCGCGCTCCACGATATGCAGCAGGAGCTTGAGGTGGTCGTAGAGGTATAGCAGCCCCCCACCGCCTCCCCCTATCACGTTCTCTTCCTCCCCATGCTCCTCCTCTTCCTCCAGGTAGACGAGCGAGGCCAGGTTGAGGCGGGCGAGCATGCTGGCCGTGTCGTTGAACACGGTGGGCACAAGGGCCGTGGCCAGCCTGGGGGTGAGCAGCACGGGTAGAGTCTCCTCGCCGTCGGCGCCCCCTATGGGCCGGTTCTCGGGGAAGTGGAGGAGGCAGTCGGTGTAGAAGAGCTTGTCGGCCGTGGTCAGCAGGGGGTGCTGGCAGAGGGCCACCAGCCTCTTCAGGACAAAGGCCTCGTCCTCCACGCTGAACAGGCTGTCGGTGAAGGCTGCCTTCATCAGCAGAGTGGAGTGAAACAGGCACAACTGAAAATGAGACAATAGAGATTAGAGACCTTGCTGTCCTTGCCCACATTACAAAAACTCACATGTCCATTTGGTTAAATGAAAACGTATTCAATTAGTTTAAAGGGCCACTATTTGATGATTTAGCCATTAACAGCCTTTTCTTTTTTTCAAAATCCATCTATACTACCTTCAGTATAATCAGTGGGAGCCTACCAATTAGTCCACTGGGTGGGCTGGTAGGCTGATTCAGCTATCATACATCTGGGTGAACACTCCCACTTAGGGTAGATACTATAGGGTAGATTTTGGGTAGGGTAGATTTAGGGTAGATTTTGAAATGGCAAGCAATGGATAACTAAATAAAATAGGGGCCATTTTAAGTCGGAGTACCTTGCTTGTGCCCAGTAGTCGCAGCAGTTGCGCCTTGAAAATCGCTGGTGAGACACCGGACACCATGACAACGATCTCTATCAGGCCGTGAAGCAGCGCAGCTTGGGACAGAGGCGTGAGTAGGTAGGATTCTTCCAGGAGAGAGGAGAGAATAGAGCGCAGTTCCTTGCACTCTGGCCCAGTCTGGAGCATGGGCGCAGCCCCTATCGGTACCAGCACCGAGGGCAGCGGGGCATCTCTGGTTTTCAGCGTGACCGAGTCAGGATCCGCTTCCCACGCCACCGACGCATTCCCTCCCAGCAGAGCCTTCAGGCTCTCCGCTCCTGCCCCCGTTTGCCGGGAAAGCAGATGCACAGCGTTCCTCAGCACCAGAGCGTACAGTCCACTCAGGGCCTGGTGGTGCCTGGAGTTGTCATGCTGCCTCAGCCCGTTCAACAGCTCCAGGTGCTGGGAGAGGAGGCCAGGGAAGCAGGCCTCCAACTCGCGCAGACACTCGCAGGCAGTGGCCGGTATGGACGACAACGCGTCTGCATGGGGGTCATAATACGTGTCCTGGACGAGTGGAAGGAGGAGGTCCAGGAGGTCCCGGGAGGCGTGCGAGTATGTGCTGACGCAGGAGGTGCTGACCAGCACCGTGGTGAGGGTGATGAGGAGCTGGCGGCGGAGGTCCGTGTGCTTGGCAGGACAGTGGGAGAACACCGACATGAGCTCCAGGGCGGTTTCTTCTCCTGCGCTGGCGGTGGGGCACAGCAGCGTTGGGTACTCGCACAGCGGGGACAGCATTATGAGCTTACGTCAGGAGGAGAGACATAAGAACATACATTGATGGATTGATTCAGTATTATGTACACATAAAGCAGCCTTTTCTTAACAGCACAAGGATGCTCCTTGGCAAATATTGCAATGATCCTTGACAGCATTGATGAATTGATTCAGTATGTACACATAAAGCAGCCTCTTCTTAACAGCACAAGGATGCCCCTTGACAAATATTACAATTATCCTGGACAACGTTGATGAATTGATTTAGTACGTTCACATGAAGCAGCCTCTTCTCAACCGTACAAGGATGCTCCTTGACCAATATTAAAGGACCCCCTATTTTACCACCAGGTGTGATGTTGATTACCCATTGCAAGCCATGTCAAAAGCTACCCTCTAATGACATCACAAGTGGCAGTGTGTCCACCCAGATGTCCGATAAATAGAGCAGCCTACCAGTTGGTACGGTCCACTGGATAGGCTGGTAGGCTGATCTATCTATCATACATCTGGGTGGACACTCCCACTTTTACCCTTTAACTAAGAAGAGAAATGGCAATTTTGTTGCCATGTATCTGAAGTCGCTTTGGATACCAGCGTCTGCTCCATGATTAAATGGCGACATAGTTGATATTTGAGGATAAGTGTCTGCTAAAAGACTGCATAGCGATAGTTGAATTGTGTCGCTGCATGTTGCACTCACACGTAGGTCCATGCGGCAA
This sequence comes from Merluccius polylepis, assembly GCA_027122575.1. NCBI lineage: Eukaryota > Metazoa > Chordata > Actinopteri > Gadiformes > Merlucciidae > Merluccius > Merluccius polylepis. The sequence continues at coordinate 1,721,904 of JAOPJH010000025.1, read as the reverse complement.
TGCTCCTCTCGTTGATGCGTTGGGACAGGTCGATCAGGTGGTTGTAGTGGTTTTGCAGGTGGCTGGTGCAGAAGGACTCATCCATGCACTGACTACCCAGAGGCATAGCTAGGCACTGGTGCAGCCCAAACACACACAGCACCAAGAGCTGTGGAGACCAGGGGAGGAATAGGATTATGTTGCCTCAGTCAGGTGTTGACAGGTGTGGACCGAAAATGAATCTAATCAGATATTGCTCATCATTTGAGTAATTTATTAGGTACAAATCCCAAATGTTTGCTGCTTAATGCTTCAGAAATTAAAATATTTGTTTCACGGGTCATTATAAATACTTGCTTTTTTCTTGACTGCTTGTCAGATAAAGCAAACCCATTTATTTTGATTCTGGTAACGTGACTATTATTTGACATTTTATAGACTCAATGATTAAGCAATTCACCTGGAAAAATAATTGGTAGATTAAGCGCCTATGAAAATAGTCCTTAGTTGCAGCCCTAGTTTCCCAATGCGGTAATCTAACAGGTTCAAACTAACAACCCCAGCCACAGGAAGTTCAACATTACTGCAACCCCTGGAGCCAAAACTACCGCAGTCTTTCCAGGCACACCAATTATTGACATTCTCCATTAATCCACCAATTATATTTTTCCATGAGCAAATTGGTTAGAATCCAAGTAGTAACCAAAGTAACCAAAGAAATGTGATTTCACTTAACATTTAATTCACTAATCAGAATGATTAATCAAATTATCAAATCTAGAATTGATTAATTTAGTCTTGATCAACCAATCGATGGCCAACCAATGAGGTCCGCAGGCTGACGTGGTGTTAGGGCGTTACAAGCCAGGGAAAGGTTTGTCCTACCGCCTGTCAGTCTACACACGTGTGTGACTACATGCAACAGCACAGAGACGCCACGATTCCCTGCAATCTGAAGAGGAAGAGAGCAACCTTGTCATCATGGTGACAAAGCTTTCAGCACTTTTGTTTTCTCAATAAAAATACCAACAGACACCAAATACCAAATACTTGTAATAAATGCTCAGAATTTGGTATAGTCCATCTGCGAGTTCACAGGTCCACACATAGCAGCAACTCTAGTCTCATGAGCATACGAGCAACTCTAGTCTCTTTAGCATAGGATCAACTATAGTCTCTTTAGCATAGGAGCAACTCTCTTTAGCATAGGATCAACTATAGTCTCATTAGCATAGTCACCAACGCTGAACTGTTCTTTGTCTCTAACACAAGTCACTGATAGCTGTTAGGCTGCAAGCGCGCTATGCCATCCCTCCACCACCACCCCCATAACCACATCCACCAGCACCATCATAAAGTCTTTACCTGGATGTTCTCCATGGTTCCTCTGTGGACTGGATGTGAGGTGGTCCTGTGCTGGTGGTCCCTGGGGCGTGAGCAGGATGTAGTGGAGTGTCCATGCCTCACCGACCCTATTTATGTCCTGGAGTCTGTATGGTGTCCTGCTGGGTGTCTGTGGGGATGTCGCGGTGCGTCTTCTGCAGGTGGTAGACGTCAGCATTGGGACTTCCAGGCAGCAGTCTAGGAATAGGTAGTAGAAGGTTATTGGCTATGCTCATTAGCATCACAATTCTGTTTTTACCATTTGCTTTTAGCCTTGAGCAAGTGATTCATCATGCATTACATAGAAATGTAGCATTTAGCCCTGCTAGCCACATAGCCACCAGACTGACGGAGTCTACTTAGCTGTGGTGGCATTGATGGGAAAGATGACTCGTAGTTTCATCAGGAAAATTAATTTTTTCAACAAAGGAACACTTTTGTATGTAGTGGTCTGAGAGCTTTTAACTGTAATCTTTCCTTCACATCGGTTCTGCAGCCGCACCCTGTTTCATCCTCTCATCGGAGGAGGTGACGGGGTGAGGTGGTGAGGAGGTACAACTCGTGTACACCTGCTGGATTCACCTGTGCTCCTTGTCTTCCAGGAAGTTGTTCAAGTCGTAAAGGCCTCAACGGGGCATGCTCAGTGCACGACTACACGGGCAGCTTCCAGGGCCAGCAGGTACGTTTCAAGATGACCTCTGTGTGCGGTCACATACTGAGTCTGGACTTCATTGGTGAGTTCCTTCCCTCCTCCCTCCCTCCCTCCTCACAGCAACCAAATGTCCAACTTCCCACTGCATCCTGTCTTTCAGAATATATGAGCACACAATCTTTAATGATGTGTTGATGCCCTCCTCCCCAGGAAAGTACAACAACTGGGACAAAGTGGACCCAGCGGAGCTGTTCAGCCAGGCGCCCACCGAGAAGCGCGAGGCGAACCCCAAACTCAACATGGTCAAGTTCCTGCAGGTAACTTCTGGTAGAACTAGTGGTAGTGCTAGTTGGTTAGTGTTAGTAGTTCCTGCAGGTAACTTCTAGTAGCAATAGTGGTAGTGCTAGGTGGTTAGTTAGTGTTAGAAGCAGGGGACTAGTGGTAGTACTAGGTGGTTAGTTAGTGTTAGCAGTCAGGGGACCAGTGGTAGTACTAGTTGGTTGGTTAGTGTTAGTAGCAGGGGACTAGTGGTAGTACTAGTTGGTTAGTATCACCAGTTTAGCAGTTTAGTTGGCTTAGTTAGTCGTAGCAGTAGTAGATTTATTTTGGCTGGATGATAATGAAAAACGTATGTTATGCTTTGGGAATGTGAGTCTTTGTTTAAGACTGAGCTGTAATGTAATGTGTCATTTTGTAATTGTGTGTGTGTGTGTGTGTGTGTGTGTGTGTGTGTGTGTGTGTGTGTGTGTGTGTGTGTGTGTGTGTGTGT
>JAOPJH010000025.1:1681032-1693713 GCA_027122575.1 Merluccius polylepis | reverse complement strand
CGGCCCGCCCCCCCCCCCCCGCCCCCCCCCCCCGCCCCCCCCCCCCCCCCCCCCCCCCCCCCCCCCCCCCCCGCCCACATTAAGGTGACTCAAATGTCACCTTAAGGTGAAAACTTTAACTTAAATGACCCAAATGTATCCTGTACTTTTAGTTAATTCTGTTGTGTTCAAACGTGTATCCTAATTTATATCCTATATATTTTAATAAATACAATGTCGTTTAATTTCCAGACTAAAATGCCAGTGGATGAACGTTACGTTACTTTACGTTACGTTACGTTACGTTAGGCAGATGAACAACAGGCCTACCTATCTACAGTCCAGAGTCTGTTTGGTGTAACTGAGGTATTTGAAAAAATAATGAATAATTTTTCTCAGCTGTTTTTTTCTCACTTGTGTTTCCAATACAGCTCAAACAAAATGGATGCAGTGGTTGCTGACGTAATATACCACAAGCCAGACAAGTCCCAGCCAGTGTGTGACTCACAGGAGACATCAGGTAGAGCTAATGGAGATGTGGACGAAGGGCCAGAAGACGCCCTCCTCCCCCAGACCGGTCTGCCGCCCACCGTGGGCCAGGTACCGGCCCCTGGGACGGGGTCCCCCGGTGAGGCCTCCACTGAGGAACCTCCAGTCAGTACTGAAGACTCCTATGAAGTCACGTGGACAGTGGACATCGCCATAGCTGTCCCCAGAGGTAGTTCACCAACTTTAAGAGATCATCAGTAGATTTCCAGTTGAAAGGGGGTTTGACTCCTTCAGACGAAAGGTTCTGGGTTCGAAGCCCAATGTCCACAGTCTACCTGTAGGCATCGTTGAGCAAGATGCCCTAACCCTGCTCATTAATGACCCATATCTAAAAGAAGTATCCCTGTAAGTAGCTTTGGAGAACAGTGCCTGCTAAATGGCTTAATAGTCATTTAATAATCAATCGATCACCAATCATGCCTGCTCACTTTCAATGGAAAAGGCATTACTGCATTGTATCATTGATTATATTGGCAGTTAGGTCTTCAGAATATTGTCCTATAACCTGGTGATGATGATCGGTCATCAATGATGTCATTCACAAAGCGGTTGCCTTGCAGGGGAGGACGAGGTGAAGGGGGATCACTGGGGGAAGAGGGCTGACGTCATGTTGGAGATCCCCAGAGCCCAGTCCTACTACCACCTGGAGTACAACCTGCTCCCTGAACACAGAGAGCCGGTCAAGGTGGACCTCGCCGTGTTCGGCCCTGTCGTCAAAATATACAAGGGGAATGAGTCCAAGGTAAGTCGTCGTGGTGATGATGTCATGGTGATGATGTCATGGTGATGATGTCATGGTGATGGTGTCATAGTGATGGTGTTAGCATGCTAGTGTCCCATGGGAAACCAATGGACATAATCATAGGAACCAAGACAAGATAGCTAGTTGGATTTCGGTTACACTTTGAGGTAATTGTCCATACTCATGTGAACAACGCCTCATTTGATCATGAGAAATACATTTAATATTTCCAAATTAATAATCAATTATTAATTTCCCGTCTGGCATTAATATTGTTCTTTTAATTATGTTTACTAATATAACTATGACTATACTCATATATGCTAACAATAATAACATAATACTTATTACTTAATAAGTATATTAGCATTCTTATTATGTAAATTGTTCTTGCCCATTTCAATTGAAGTTCCTCAGTTGCAAATAGTTGATCTCTTTACATCTCTCCTTACAATATGCTGTCCAGTCCTTGAGGCTGTGGTGTGAAGGGGACCAGATGTGGGTTAGTTGGTCCCAGTCCTTCAGAGTCTCCGTCACCAGAGAACTGCTGGAGGAACTGCTTTCCCACAGGATCCACTTCCGGATCTGGGAGGGCAAGGACAAGGTGTCCAGCAAGGCCCGGCACGACCGACCCAAAGGCTTCAAGCCGCCACTGGCTCACTCAGAAGATGGAGCCAATGTCTGTGGTAAGCACTGAGTTCCTGTACCTAGATGTGTGTTCATGCAAAGACACTTTATTATACAATACAAAACAACTATTGTTTTTATTTTATTTATTGATTGTATTTTCATTTATCATTTGAATGATAATATAATATGGATATTTTGATTACAATGCTCAATTCTCCATAAGGTGGCATCAGGAAAAAGGTGTCCTGGCTAAGAGAGTTGATTGAGAGGAACAACTCAAAGATGTCAAAGAAGGGAAACACAACAGCAAAAATACAAAGGTAAGATTCTTCTGTCTTTTAGATGACTCAGAACCAGTGAAACCTGCAGTAAACCCGCCTTGGACCAAACACAATAACATTGTTCTGCTGGAAAGAGTATTCCAGTACATGCTTTGCTTCTCTTTGTGTGTAAGAAAAATATGGTTTTTTTTAACCTGCATCCAATAATATGACAATCTGAAGGAAATTACATTTCAAGGTTAAAGATTCAACTACCTTGTGTTTTACATTTTAATCAGCCAAACAATTATGTATATTGTTTTTAAGCAATATGTTGAAGGGAGTCTAACTAGGTTTTAACAAGTTTGAATAAATAAGCAAGGAGTGCTGCAAGGAGTACTTCTGTGTGTTTGCTGCCATCTAAAGGTTAAATTATATCGACCATCGTACAATCCAAAAAAATGAGGTGTTGCCTTTGGTCTCCTATTAGTCTGATTTAATGTAGTTTACTGGTGAAACATAGGATTGTTTGAATCATATTTTGAAATATTAAGATAAAAAAAGCGTATTAGTACGTTATTATTGCTGTATATGTTTCGCTGTAAAGTTGAGCACAGTGTAGCTCAGACTGTAAAGTAATTACAAAATACAGGGCAGAAAAATAACATAAAAATAACAACACAAAGAAAAATACATGACAAAGCCATTTTTTAAATATTGTTCTATTTGTGTTTTCATATTAACATCACATAGTCTTGTTGTAATGAATGTGTGTGTGTGTGTGTGTCTCAGTCATAGGAAGGAGGATGGAAGCAGTGAACAAAGCAAGGACACCATAACAAGTAAGCCAGACTTCTGTATGTGTTAATATTCAAAATAAAACAACAGCTTTAAACCACTGTACCACATACCACCTACTAAAATACTTAGGTGAATTGCATCTATTTATGTATGTTTAAATATATTCAAGTTATTATATCTATACCGACCATAGCCAACCAAAACGACAAGAATTTGGCTGCATCTCACAAAAGCGGTCTTCACAAAGCAGAAAGGACGGCAGAACCGGAACTTGACCTTGAGAATATCAGAAAGGTCGGCATTGCTTCGGTCGAGTGTAGTCCACTTCGTCTGTTGGCAGGTAAGTCAACTTTTCATTCACACAAAAATGATACAAATGAAAGTGAAGTAATTCTTCTCAAAGAACAATCCTGTGTCTTTATATCAATGCTGTTTGACATGAATGACGTATCAAATTAAATCTAATACGGTTTCAGTAAGCAACTGGATACACTGGCTGCTGGAATTCATTAAGGGTTAGGGTTACCTCAGCTGTAAACACACAGGAAACAAAAACAAATTCCTCAAAAGCTATAGATGAATTGTATCACTCCTTTTATTCCATTAGATTAAAATGCATATAATGAGGATCTAGGAAATATAATAATTTACACAGATATGAGCGTTTATGTTTCCAGTGAAAAGAGACAAACACACTCTCGTAACGCTTGCTTCTCAGGAGCGACCTCGTTGGCCGAGCGTTTCGCCGTCGTCTCGCCGTCTGGCGTGTGTGAGGCCCTGTGTAACATCTCGCTGGATCGAGCCTTGATGTCAGAGCAGCTCAAGGCCGAACTCAATCCGCTGGTCATCACAATCCTGTCGGCCCACTCCATGCCTTCCACCCCCGTCCCTTTCCACATCCTCCAGGTAGTATCAGAACTATATTCGAGTGGAAACACATACGCCAGCTGTACTTTTAAATGACTAATGCATGGGAGGTGGGCAGGATAGGCTAGTCGTGGCTAGGGTGTTTTGTTTGACTTTGAGCGTGGGTTTAATCTAGCCGCCGATCTACAGAGAGAAACAGAATGTGAACTCGCAAGATCCGGATGGTCTCACAAGGCTAGCTTTGAAACCCACTGTCTGCACTCTACCCTGTAGATGCCCCTTGCCCCCACCTTCTCTTTAATGACCTGAAGACCTTTTAATTAACCTGATTATCTGAAAACAAAATTCACCGTAGGTTGCTTTGGATAGAAATGACTCAATCATAAATAATGCGTAACACTAGTTTTCACTAGATTTTCGTTCATGATGATGAGATTGCCGTGTGCTGTGATTGTGTTTTCAGAAGAAATGCTCGCCGGTGTATTGCCAGTATCGGTTTAATAAATCGAAGATGCACAAGACGAAGCCCCAACGCCACGGCGCGCACGTCCACTTCGACGACGTGCTCGTGGTCCTGGCGGGCTCGATGGGCCGCGACGAGTTGCGCGAGTACCTCACGGGCCCTCCGCTGGAGATCCAAGTCCACGACCGCGACAGGAAGCCGGAGAAACCACCCGAGACCACTGGGCTGTTCGGGACGAGGCCGGACGACGACAAGCTGAGCAGCGTGATGTTCGTCGGTAGGAAACGCGCCGCCCCCGACCCGGTCGACCCCGCCGAGACCGCGTACGCACCTTACGGCGTCGCGCGCCTCGACCTCGCCGAACTGATGCTGGGGCGGAGGAGCCTCAAGGTGAACCTGCCGGTCAGAAGCTGTCCTCCGCCTCAGTTGCTAGGCGGAGAAAGGCCCGTGTGGGAGAGGAAGATGATGGACCTGCCAGGCGGCGCTGATGGGGAGAAGCACGTGGAGCAGGGACATTACTTTGATTCCAACACTCACCTTAAAGTCAAGGTGGAAATAGCTCATCCCCTGCTGGCTGATGCGGACTCTGCGGTGGTGGAGTCCGACAATTGTCTGCCGTTTTCACGTATCGTCTTCATCTTCGGATCCGACAACACGTCCGCGCTGACGGACCTGAGGTTGGAGATTCTCAGACTCAACGCGGCGGCGTTCAACATCAGTGCCCGCTCATCGGAGATCCTCGCTAGGGTTCTGTCCGATTACCCGGTGAGTCCGGAGGACAGAGAGAGCGAAGACCTGGATTTTGTCACCGGGTTCCACGTTCGGGATGAGAAGATGCACCTCGTCGTCGTCGAAGGACTGAGACACAAAGCAGTGAAGTCTCTCTGGGAGACGGTCCCTCAAAAGTAAGTAAGAACCAGGTCCCGTGTGTGTTCGTCCTCTTGGCCAGAGAGACTCAAGGCCAAACAACAAGCGGCAAACCTCTGGGTCTTGTCGGTGATGTGTTGCAGGCTGGGGGGAAGCTCGGAGGAGCAGGTGAGGGTTCTCTACACGTCGGGCCTGGGTTTCTCCAAGCGTATTTACAGCTCACTGGGTGTGAGCCTGAGTCCTGTTCATCTTCACCGGCCCCTGGAGGACATCATGAGGAACCCCCTGGTCTACGTCAGGGACATGCTGCCTCACTCCTGCTTCCAGGCTCTGTCACGGTACCGCAAGAACAACACCCGTCTAGTAGTCGGTAACAACATCTGTAGAATTAGTAGAGAAATGGGGGGATTGGCCTAAAGACCAGGGTCTGCCAGTTGTTAGGGTGTCCCAGCAGAAAGATATACCGTGTGCATCCTTGAGCAAGATGCCCCAACTCCTACCTGCTCATTCATGACATGTATCCTAAACAAAATCACACTAAGGATTGCTCACGTATCTAAACAGTAATAAATAGTAAGACCATGCCAGTTCGGTAAGAGCCAATTTAATGTTCATTTTTATTATCATTCCTAAAAGGCCCATTAGAATGGAAATGGGGTGAACTATCACCACAGCTATTAAACGAAGTGAATTAAACACCTCACATTTTCCATAGGTTAAGCCAGCTGTGTCAAGTGAGCAAGCTGATGGAAGTGGTGCGGTACGACCTGTTCCCCACAGAAGACATGATTCGCAGCATCAGCAGAGAGCTGGGCACGGTTCCTGGGAAACCAGAGCCAAGGCTCCAGGTGGAGGAGGAGGAGGTGCAGGGGGAGCCAGACGTCTCCTCCTCCCTGGCCGTCTGGAAGAGGAGACACGAGCCCCTCGACATGCACAACACAGAATATGTCAAATGGAAACGGCTCGCCGCCAAGCAGAAGCTGAGCGAACACACCAAGGACTATGTTCAGGTCTGGACAGTTTTCCATATAAGTCCTATTTGGTGTCTTTTAGGTATAGTAACTAATGGCTAAGCAAACCATCCGAGGATTGTTCAGGTCTGTCAGGTCTGGACAGTTTTCCATATAAATCCTATTTGGTGTCTTTTACGTATAGTAACTAATGGCTAAGCAAACCATCCACGGACTACGTTCAGGTCTGTCGGGGTCTCGACAACATTAAATATATCGAATATATTGTACTAATTTGACTTTACTTTATTTTGTATTCTATTGTGATTTTATTCTTATTTTTATTATTACCTGTACCTAATTTTATTTGATCGTGTGTTCTGCTAGTATGACCGAATTTCCCCATTCGGGGACAAATTAATTACCGATCTAATCTAATCCGGGGGCCCCATTTAACTAAACGCTGCACGATTATGCAGGAAAATATCAAAGAAATCCAACACGCAAGCACGCTCGTGCAGAAGCCAAAGGCGGCTGTGTTAGGGCCGGAGCCAGCTGCGGTCGGGGCGGTGCACAACTACAGTATCCAGACCTTCAACTCACACAGACGGGGCGTGGAACTGCTGCGCAAGGAGATGGCTAAGGTCTGGAAACTGGATGAATGAAAAAAAGAAAAAAGAGTTGTCTTAACACCGCATATTTTTCACCCTCAAAAGCAACGTGTATTTAAAACACGGGTGCAGGATAGTGTAGTAGTGTGTTGGGTGTTTGACTCCCCGCCGAAGGGTTCTGGGTGCGATTAACGATATCAAATGACTCATGCCTCAGTCGCTTTGGAACGGATGAAAACATCTGCTAAATCAGGGGATCCCCAACTGTTTGATGCTGTGAACCAACTGTGGAGGTTCTTTAGGCCAAGGACCACCACCAAATATTTTGTGCAATTATTTGTTATTTGGCATACATTTTCCATGTGAAAAAGTGAGATAATTAGCATTTTTCTATGTATACTGTAGTTATCGGTAGTTATCGGTAGTTCATCTATGCAGTATTCTCATTCAGTCTTAAAACATACTAATGATCAAGGGAAACAGACAGAGCAATGGCATGTAGGCACGCGTATCTTTTTGAAAAATAGAGTTCATATAAAAAACAATCCACTTGTTTATGGGATGGGTGGGTCGGTCCACCGTGTTAAATGACTAAATAGTAAAACTGTTTTCAGGCGCCCGACCAAAGGTTCACGTACAGCCAGCAGTACCAGAGTGCGACCGTGGAGCCGGGCTGTTTCACACAGGCCCCCAGAGCCACCGGCGCTCCCTTCGACTGCCACGCCCCCCGCGAGCACCCCCCACGTCCCGACCAATCACGAGTGGAGGAGCTGAAGAAGGTGATGTCATGGCCTTCCCCTTACGTTCTTAGCTTTCAAAAGTAGAGGAATGTTAATTTTATGGGCGACTGTAACCGACGCTGAGGTTTGCCCTCTTCTTCACCCACGGTGCTGAGGAAAGGTGCGCCTGCAGTACAGTAACGTGATATCACGTGACTAACGTGGATTGATTCACAGCCGCAGAAAACTGAGCCTCACTGTTGCTCTGGCAAAATTTGATAATTAACCACCCACATTTACTACGAATGGTAAATCTCTCCAGTCTCCGGTTCATGAAAAACAACTATCATACTACATCTGGGTGGACACTCCCACGTGTGATCTCACCAGTGGATACATTTTGTAAAAAAACAAATCTCCCCTCACACACGTGGTGGTACGTTGGGGGCCTGTAAATGAAGCCCCTCTGATTTATAGCTACTCTGCATTCTGTCCGGTTGTTTTTTTGAATCTAGGTTGTGCAGCACTATAACCTTTTTTGTAGCTACTCCAGTTTTGATTGTTCCAAGCCGCACATACTAACTTAAAGGAGCAGTGGGCAAGATGTACCGGACATCCCACATCCGACTAACTTGAAAAGTTGAAAGTTGAAACTTGAATTTGAAAAGACTTCACCCTGCCCTAAGCCCCTCCCACCAAACAATGTCCAACCGTTCATGTGCAGATCAGCCTAGTTGGGCAGAGAAAAGAAACCAGGAACTTGACTTTGTACATAATTCTCCTGATTGGTAGCTACAAAACCCTAGCCCTGATTGGTTGTTTTTTTTGGCCGGCGGGTTTCACATATTTTGACAGCATACTACATATAAGGCACTCACAAGTGTTTTAGGATTTGCAGATAGCTGCTGGAATGTCAATTTGATAATTTGATCATTTAAAATTACGTAAATAACGTAAATAAATGACGTTAATAACGTAAATAATGTTAATAACGTAAATAACCTAAATAACGTTATTTAACGTAAATTACGTAAATTACGTAAATAACGTTATTTACATAAATAAACCTAAATAACTTAAATAACGTTAACGTAAATAACGTAATTAACGTAATTAACGTAAATAACAATATTTTGACAGCATACTACACAGTCATAAGGCACTCACAAGCTGCTGGAATGTCAATTTGATCATTTGTAATTAATTATTTTACATAAATATGGCCTACTGCTCCTTTAAGTCACTTTGGATAAAAGTGTCTGCTAAATGGCTCAACTAAACTAAAATCGTGTTGAGATGTGTGTGTGGTGTGTCTGTCCAGCCGTGGAGGGAGAACATCCTCCACGCCAACACCCTGATGCCCCCGCTGACCCGGGACAGATGGCCCTGGGACCGACACTTGCTGGACTTCCAGCTCTACACCACACCACCCCCCTTCTTCGGACCGCCGCCGCCTCCCCCTGTCTCCATCAACCTGGCCAGTACGTGTCACGTTACGCCTCGGCCTGGATTTAAGTGTTCTGTTGCTGCTGTTGTAGTCAATCATGTCTTCATGGACCTTGGGTACAGTATGCATCCATGATTTGCTCAATGCCTCAATGGTACCGTACTGTAAGAGAGGTGTACTATCTTACTTTTGTCCTTAATAAAACTTAAAAGATGCTGTAAGCAAGATGCTGTAAGCAAGCAGGTAATATTTAAGAGCTATATTTTTGTTAGGATATATAGCCGTAGCCGTCTGTCAGATATTAGTGAGTGTGAGAATATCTGCTTTGAGTTGACTGTGCCTGCCTCTGTTTTAGCCAATTTAGTTTTTAGACGGCTCCCGGCTGGAGAGTATGGCAGGTGGCCCAGCAAGGTGCTGCCCAACAGGGGTTCACCTCCAGACGACCACAGCCAGCTTCCGAACTTCAAGTGCTACCAGGGAGCCGGTTCAGGGAAGTTTCAGGAAATACTGAAAGACGAACCCAGGAAGTACTCACTGAGGAAACCAGGATTGGCGCTGAAGGCAAGTCTTTGTGTTCGATGCTCAGTGTAGGGACTGTTGATGTTGAGCATATTGAGCTGCACTACAACTCTTCCCTAGCAACTCGTAGAATAACGTATTTACGTTATTTACGTAAATTACGTAAGCTACGTAAATTACGTAAATAGCATAAGTAACGTAAATTACGTAAATAATGTTATTTACGTAAGTAACGTAAGTAACATAAATAACTTAAATAACGTTATTTACGTTAATAACTTAAATAACGTTAATAACGTTAACGTTAATAACATAAATAATGTTATTCACGTTATTAATGTAAATAACTTAAATAACGTTAACATTATTTACGTTATTCACATAAATAACGTAAATAACCTTAATAACGTAAATAATGTAAATAACGTTAACTCAAGTCTCAACTCTTGTTCAAGATATTGTTTATATTCAAGAAAACATGCTTAATCTCATTTGGAAGGGTAATGGTGAAAGTTCAGCTTTCTCCGATTTGAGGTACACTGGAGAACTTTGGTCAAAGCAGGTTTAATCTTCTAGATAGAAAGGTCACCTTGGACTTAAATTGAAGCTTACAAATGTGGGAAGTTTTATGTGTAACAAAATGCTTGAAAATGATCACCTTTGATGACAATTTGTCAGGCGAACACATTTTTCTGTCTTTTGGGATAAACTGTGGGTTATATTTGAAAATAGAAAGGCAGTAAGCCCCAGAATATTAGTCTGATAGTTTCCCCTATGTGTCAGGATACACCATGCTAAATGTGTGTATCCTGGGTAGCAAAATACATCCTGAGGGGTGGACCTGGCTCCCGGCCTATTTCTGCTTTATGTTGTGTTTCACTATACCGTAGCCCCTGCCTGCTCTGGCTGTGTTCAGCTGGGGTGAAGACGAAGCCCAGGAAGCCAAGAACAAGGCGCTGGGTCCAGGACCGTTCACCGAGAAGAACTTCAGTGCCATCAACAACGCCATCCCCAGAGGCCACTCCCAGTACAAGAAATACAGATTCATGCAAGTCCTGTCCTTTATTTCACGTTTGTTTGTTTCAATACAAGAGAAATGTCTGGCTACAACTGCCGTGTGTCTCCTGTTCCTGCTATAGGAGATACTGGGTGCCGCACTCGCTTCTCCACAAGAGAAGATCTGCGCCGCTGACGGAGTCAGAGAGGGCGCGTCCGCACGCGTCCCACAGTACCGATGTGATGACGTGCCGACAGAAACCGACCACCGCGCGACCTTTCAAGAACCTGGTGGAGGTCCGAACACACAGAGAGGTCACCTTGTATGCCCAGTAGGCTCACAGACCCCCGCGGCGCCTTTTCCGCACCGTACTGAAAACACCTCTCTTCAAAAGAGAATTGGCACTGATGGGTTTCAGGAAATAACACCAACATTAAACTATATAACAACACACTCCACTATGTTATTGCATTTTCTTAGTTGAACTTCGAATATAAATTAGTATGTACAAGATCTGGAGGGGTTTAACTTGAATACGTGGTTGCATGGAGGACTCAGAATGTTCTGTCCAGTGGATGGGAGCAGATGTACGCCCTCTTCTCCAGAACCTGCTCAGCTATCTTCTTGATGTTGGCGTCATTGTTCTCTGGGGCATCTGGAACACATGGGCGTTTGTCAAGTTAAAACAAAACCGTGCCTTACAACACACGATTCTCCAAGACAGAAATGGGACATTTCTGTGCTCCAGATTGTTGTGTCACTGGTGTAGTGTTTGAATTATGTACAAATTAAAACACCGTGGCAAGTCCAAATAAAACATAACCACAATAGGTTGCTGCTGACGGATGGTATGTGGATGGAGGATTTCTGGGAAATTTCCACAACACATGCCGGCCTTTTGTATACCAAGATGCAATAAAAAAAAGAAATGTGAGGAGTCTGTTCCCAATTATCTTTAGCTTGTACTCACGTTTTTGCAACTGGGCCATCATATAGTTGTTCTTGAAGTATACTTCGGTGCAAAACGTGTTGGTGAGCAGCACCTAGACAAGAGCAGAGAGAGCAGACGTCAAAAATGTGTTTGTTGCTGAACTGGAAAAGTCGAAACAAACAAAGTGTTAATCACAATCCTTGTAATTCATGGGCCGTGTTCACCTAGCAGCCATCTTGGTTCTAAATGCAACCTGGTTGATGGAACTGAATGAGGAATTCCTCATTCAGATCCACCACAGCCTTTAGGACCAAAGATGGTCCCGAGGTGAATAAGTTCAGTTCAGTTGCACTTTTCATGCATTTGTTTTACTTTAAGAAATAATGCTAAAAATATATATGATTTACGAGACATGATCTCACCCAACTATGTGCGACTTGTAGGAAAAGGAAGGAGTGTTTGGCATGATGGCCAGCACATGTTTGTTTAGTTTAACTCTCTCTAGAGTATTTACCAGAAGATATTTCCTCCTCGGGCCAGAACATACACAACAGTCTGTCTTTTTTGTGTTTACGAAGACCAGACGACAACAAACCCAGCAGAAAAAAAACCATCCACTGGCTTTCTGTTTTAATCTCCCTCTGCATAATACGTCTCCTCCTCTTTCCTTCTGCACTATATTTCTGATTTAATATGAACCTTACCACCTTATTCGGACAAGACACCACGTTCATTTTTTAATCAAACTCTTGTGTTGTAATACACTATGGCTGGCCTCTTGGTCAAGGATGCCTGCAGGTAGACTGTGGTCATACCTGGGTTCTGAGCGTCAAGACACCCCAACAACTAGACTAGTGTAGTGTTCCTATGTTTTTGCTGCTAAGCGGTCTCTCTTGTAAAAGAGATGCACAAATTCAATGAGACATACCTGAATCAATACAGGTTAAATTTAAAAAAAGTCTGGCTTACTGGATGTAGGTTGTTGGTATAAGCCCACCCAAGCTTGCCATTGGGCGACTGAAATAGTCACCCAATGGCAAGCTCTGGGCGGGCTTTTACCTGCAAGGCCAAGGGCACATCCTGGGCTTAGCGCCACCCAAGACGATTGTGATTGGTTGAAGAAATACACACAAGACGGAGCGTTTTTTCCCCTACGGCAGAATGATAGTTAGTAGAGCCAGACCTTTCTCCAGCGCTGGCACAGCGCTTAAACAAAGTGTGGAGATAGGGCTGGCTATGCGAGGCAAGGGTCTGGCTAACATCCTATGGTCAGAGGTGTGTGTGTGTGTGTGTGTGTGTGTGTGTGTGTGTGTGTGTGTGTGTGTGTGTGTGTGTGTGTGTGTGTGTGT
>JAOPJH010000025.1:1516900-1531330 GCA_027122575.1 Merluccius polylepis | reverse complement strand
CTTATATAATAATAATAATAATAATAATAATAATAATAATAATAATAATAATAATAATAATAATAATAATAATAATGTGGCATATTTAATTAATTGACCATGATACGGCGATACAAAATTGACCAATGACAGAAGAAGGAACGACGATGAATATAAAAAATTGCTTATGACAAAAGTCCTTCCTATTGGTGGGAAAACATTGTGACCCCGCCCATTTCCCTCCCTCCCCCCCTCCCCCCACGCACAACAACAACAACGACAACAACAACAACGAAAAATAGGGGGCTATAAGTCATTTTCCGAAGTTGATGAAATATCCAAAAACAAAAACAAAAATATAAGAATTGTACAAGTATAAAAGAGCTACAAACATGAATAAATTACATCACTGACACTGAAACACTTCACAAGGTGCTAGTAAAATAACTCTTGAAACCCTTCGGGATATTGACGCCTGAACAAGAGGCTGGTCGTAGAAACTTTTTCACTCTCTTTCTCTTTCTCTCTCTCTCTCTCTCTCTCTCTCTCCGTTTTATTACCTTTTCCCGTCAAAGCTTCGTCTCTTGTTCGAGCAGAATCACAATACGCGTAGCTCTGTGGATGTAAGGCCATGTGACAATAAATGTATTGTTTCTTTACTTGGTTTCCAGGCAACACCTTTAGTTTATCGACAAAAACAACAGTTTTTTTGGAAATAATAGTGTGTGCTATCTTTAAAAAAAAAATGAAAATGAAAACAAAACGAACAAAAAAACTGAAAGCAAAATAAAAATCCCAACGTTAGAACTGTATATATTTATATATTTGTTTGTTCATGATTAGCAAAACTTGTAAAAAAATGTAGAATTAAGTACTACGGGAAGAAGGAAAAAAGATATAAAAAGTAGTAATTTAAAAGGCTATGTACAAGCTACATTCTACGTACTGCACTGTGTGACGCGGTGGAAACGCAGAGATTGCTGTGGGGTTGTGTTTTTTTTGTGTTTTTTTTAATTGTTTTTTTTTTGGTGCTGCCTGTGAAAGCAAATACAAGAAGAAGAAAGTATCCCCAGGTTGCTCACCTGCAATGGATGAGGCTTATCATTGGCTGGTACAGTCCAGGCCCCGCCTTAGTGTTTCAATGGGAGCCAATCGCATGAAATCCATACGCGTGATTGGCTTTAACAGTTTGAACAAGTTACCTTACACTAAGTAGTACTACTATTTGCATATTTCTCTTAACAAACAAAACGCCTCCACCTCGTGGAGCTTTCGGGTTCAATAACATCAAGCTAAAACTATGCAAAATGTTGATATAATCCGTTGATATAGTCCGCTTGTGTGTAAATGCGCCAGAATGACTGCAGTTCGTATATCCTGTAACACAATTCAACACATTGCCGCCCGGGACACCACTTTGTGCTTTAACAGTCGCCCCCCCCCCACACTCCTCCTACGGCTTGTCTGTTCCTATCTAGAATACCACACCTAGAAATAAATACTACTGCTGATAGTACTCTGCAAACAATAGCGTGATGAATCCCCTCCACAAAAAAAACTAAAACAATAAAAACAAAGAAATCCAGACATGCTTACAGAAGAAATCCTGATCCAACGGAGGTTTTAAGGTTAAGAGGAGAGTCTTGGCAATGAGAGCGAGAGAGACAGAAAGACAGAGACAGAGAGAGGGAGAGAGAGAGACAGAGAGAGGGAGATGGAGATGGAGATGGAGAGGGAGAGGAAGAGAGAGAGAGGAGTCTTCTGGAGTCCACAGAAGTTTTCTTCTAAGCAATGATAAGCTACATCCACACAGAGAGAGAGTAGGGGGCTGCCGGTCGCGTCGCCCTCACATGCACTGCAAGTACATGCAGCGGGAATACCTTCTGAACGCTGGAATGACTGCACTGTACGGCCTACGCTCACGTCTGTAGCAACCCCTGATAAACTGACGGCTGTAGTAAAATGAGGCGTGTTCTCATAAAAAAAATATTTATAGTAGGTTCTGTACATTTTCATATCTGAAAGTTATAAAGTCTAAGTAGAGGCAAAAACCTATTTCTCGAGTGACGTTCTTAGAAATTGAAAGAAGGAAAGAAAAAAAGAAAAAAAAAAAGGAAAATGCATGGTTTTGTTTTTCTTCTCCTGCTTTTTCAGTTTTTGTTTTTTTTCGTTCCTTTTTTTCCTCCTCCGCTTTGTTGGCGTTTAAATTAGCGTAAAAGGACAAAGAGGCGGGATGCGATCCAAGTTCATAAAATGGCTGTCCTTCACCCGTCGCTGCTACAGAAGGAGCTTTCCGTTCCGATGGATCTTTAGGATCTTGCCAAGTCTCTGTTTGGCCGTGGCCATGCCTTTCTTCTGCCGCTTGGCTGGGAGGGAAAGAGAGGAGAAGAGAGGAGAGAGGAGAGGAGAAAGAGAAAAAGCAGAGAAGAGTAGGGGTCTGGTGAGTAAACATCAAAATAACACATAAAGTTTTACACGTACAAATTAATAATCCTATTTACCCCCCCCCCCCCCTGTGTGTGACCCTACATTTAGCGTCCGTGGAGCTGCTCCTCTCCCCCTTGGCCCCAGCAGCAGCAGTGCTGGTGGCGGTGGAGGAAGTGCTGTTGGCGGGCCCCGTAGAGGCGTTGGTGGCCCCCAGGCTGGGGGACGACGTGGAGGCCTTCTTCTGGGTGAGGAAGACCCCCGGGGCCATGGGCTGGGGCCCCCCCGGCGACTTGACTCCGCCTCCGGCCCCGTACTCCTGGTCACTCTGGTCCTCCTCGTTATCGTCTTCGTCGTCGTCGTCGTCATCGTCATCGTCGTCGTCGTCGTCGTCGTCGTCGTCGTCGTCGTCGCGGGAGTCTGCGTTGTGCTCTGGGGAGCTGCTGTCCCTGGATATCCTCCTGGGCTCCTCCACCAACGGGGCCTTCCTCTTGGTCAACCGCTGCTGCTTCTTCATCTTCTGCTGCTCCTCCTGTTGGGGCCACGCGCGTGGAGATGGAAGTCCATTTAAAGAAGTTATAATAATAATAATAATAATAATAATAATAATAATAATAATAATGATGCTTCATTTATATAGCACGTTTCAGAACAGTTACAAAGTGGAGATGAAGGTGCATTTAAAGTTATAATAATAATAATAATAATAATAATAATAATAATAATAATAATAATAATAATAATAATAATAATAATTTTAAAAAATGCTTCATTTACACAGCACTTTTCAGAACAACAGTTATAAAGTTATAATAATAATGCTTTACTTAGAAAGCACTTTTCAAAATGACGGATAAAGTCCTTGACAGATCAAAAATGAGAAAGGTGGTTTACAAAACCACAGTAAAATCATAGATGATGTAGAGTGGTTGGGTTAAATCATATTTCATTTATATTGCATTTAGTTACTTAGCTGCAGATGCTTTTATCGGAAGCGACGAACAAATAAGGCTGCGAATAATCAAAGCAGCTATAAAAAATGTGTAGTACTTTTTTTTAATGGTAGTACATAATAGTCCCATTAGAGATAGGACATTTCTATAAGGTACATGCTAAATTCAACAAAGATACACCCCTGCATTGAACACTTAGGGCCGCGTTATTGTACAGTATCTTGTAACCGTAAATTGCATGTATGTTTTCAAAACATAATTTAGCTATGATTAAATCATTCTTATTTTCTTTATACCTAGACCAACCGTTGGTACTTCAGCTTTTTTGTTATTATTATTCCTACTGTGTTTCTGTAGGTGACACACACACATACACACACACACATGTATTCTTTTTGATATTGTAAGGTATTAGAAGCACTATATATGTTATGTGTGTTCGTTTGGCGTACCTGATGAGAGAGCTTGGCGGCCGCGGCTGCCAAGCCCGTCTCTATGGAAGCGACCCGAGCGCCGTCCCTCGCAGGTCTCTCGTGTCTCGGGACCGAGGGCCCCACGCGAGCTGGTCACCGTGGAAACAGAACACACAGTCAACTGGTCGGTCCCCACAAACCACCTAAACGCCTCACACACTTCTTTACGGGGTCCCTTGTCAGAGGCCCCGCTAAAGTGTTCAAACTTTTTTCCACACTGGATTTTTGTAACCCTGTAAGTACCCTTTTCAGCTTACTTACTTCATCTTATCTTAACTGGTCTTACCAAATGTTTACTCTATCCTAAATCATCTCACTTATACAACTTATCTTATCATATCTTACATGTTCTTATCTCATCTCATCTTCATGTAAAAGTTTGGCATATAGGACACGGTTACCTGTCGGGCTGTAGGGGGTGTCGTCCGAACTTTTTCTCTTTTTCGATCTCGATTTGAAGACGGGATTATCCTCCTCCGACTCCAGCGAAGGGTAAACTAAAACAGATCAAATATAATCCGAATCATTATGAAGCAATGCATTTATATTGTGTAAGAATCATCATAAAACTATGTATTTTGTTCCTTCTGCGATGGTTAGCGAAAACTTCTAGTGACTTCTCGCTTACGAACAGGAACAGCTGCCTTCCAGCTGTCGACTACCTTCATCCCAGCATGCATCAGGCCTTGTTAGGCAAATGAGGGCATTTTAATTTCCAATAATTGGATGATCGAGATTAAACGATGGCATGTTTACAAAATAAGGCGGGAGCGCCAATGTTTATGAAAGCACGGGGGGATTTCAGAGGGAGCGAATGTTCCAGCGCATAATGACTAATAACGCGCAATTAGCAACTCGAGGGGTTTCCGTGTAAGAGAACTATTCAGGACTGTTTGCGTTAATGGGTTACTAACAAAGTGGGAGGGTTAAAAGTGTTGCTCTTGGAAGGCGTTCACAAGGAAGAGAGAGGGTTGGATGGAAAGTTGGCTCAGCTGGAGGTCTCCACCGGGGAGCAAATTTGGTGAAGAAGGGTGGGGGGGGGGGGGGGTAAACACGAGCGCTATCACCCTGCTAATGGAAACCTGCGGCTCGCAATCAGAGGTACACAAGCATGTGATGAGACACAAGTGTGTGATGAGTACACGGAGGCACCTGCCAGCCCATCAAACCGCCCACACAGATGCAGGTTGACAATGATATGGAAGCGAAAATCTTTCTGCAGGAAGTACACTTTGTAGTCATTCTTAGAAATATGTTCAAATAACAACATCAGTATATTCACACAAAAAACACAAATTTAAAGGGCCCCTATTTGAGTTGGTGTGATTTTGTCATTAGTCATTACAAGCCATTTAGAAATCTTGCCACTTGTGATGTCACTAATGGGTGGATTTTTTTTTCAATGGCTTGTAATGGCCAATCAACATCGCACCTGAAGGTGAAATAGGGAGCCCTTTAAAGAAACCATAGAGCCCGATGGAATCGAACGAGCGTCGCTGGGCTCTCTCACCGTAATCCGAGTCCTTGAAGCAGGCGTCCATGTGGTCCTGGTCGTCGTCAAAGTCCATGCTGTCGATGCTGCTGCTCTTGCGGGGCTTCTTGGGGACTCTCTTCGCCGGCCTCTTGCTGTTCCCTCCACCGCCGCCGCCGCCGCCACCGGCGCCGCCTCCACCACCACCCGCCCTGCCAGCCTTCTTGTCGCTCTGTGTGCCATGTGAGTTGGCCTTGGACTGGCTGTTCGTCTTGGACTGGCTGTTGGCCTTGGACTGGCTGTTGGCCTTCGTCTGGCTGTTGGCCTTCGTCTGGCTGTTGGCCTTCGTCTGGCTGTTGGCCTTCGTCTGGCTGTTGGCCTTCGACTGGTTGTTGGTCTTCGACTGGTTGTTGGTCTTCGACTGGCTGTTGGTCTTCGACTGGCTGTTGGTCTTCGACTGGCTGTTGGTCTTCGACTGGCTGTTGGACCAGGGCTGTTGCAGGCTGTCCGAGGAGGACAGGTTGGCCATGGACAGCATGCCCTGGATAGCCTCCTGTGTGCTGGGGGATGCAGGTGGCTGACTGTAAGTCCATCAATACAGAAATACACACAATACATAACCATTACACAGCGGTCAGTGGGACCGGTTAGTGGAAGAAAGATTCAGAAAGGGGTTTTCTTATTTTGTTTTTGCGTATTCGTTGATCAGTTGTGACTAACGGCTCAGCGAATCGTCTTCTTCGTCTTCTTTGGGGTCTTGGAGTACCTAAAGTTGAGTTCAAGTAAGTGCAAACTGTTGAGATGGCCAGCAACCCCGTAAAAGCGATCGACGGTCAAGATGAGGCCATGGGAAAAGTGTGCGCAAGAAAAAGATTTTAAACAAACTTTCGGAAGAAGAAACATTTTCTCTTTCAACCTAATTCCCCGACTCATGCTCTCGTCGTCAAAAGCAAGAAAACAATTTGAAAAACTAGCATGTTTTTTTTTTTTTGCTTGCTTTGTTTTCTTTTCCCCCCCTTTTCTTTCATTGTTCATTTGTAGCTTTCAATATGGGGGAAGTAGACCATCAAGCGGAGGACCAAACAGCCCCCAGAGCAGAGGAAGAGCCTCTGGCTTTGCTACGTTTGACAAATTGATGGCGGATCAAACGAGCTCCAACTCCTCGCATAAACTGCTGACAGAATTTGTTTAAATTGCCACTTGAATCTCTTGTTGACTCTGTCGCTCAGGGGATCCTATAAGTAGGCCTTTTGGTCGAGAGTTACTTTTTCATCCAATTATATCAGTCATTGACCCGGCCCATTTGTAAGTCAATGGCTCGTACCATTACGGGGAGCGATCCTTCATTCTAACCTACCGAACGAAACGGCTTAATGTGAAAACGCCATCGCCACTCAACAGTCGAGTGAGCAGAACGTAAGCGCGCGGCCGCTCCAGGGTGCAGTTTGTTTGGGTTGCAGGGTCATTAAGGAAAGGACACTAAGACGTTGTTTGTACAGAAACTGCTGTCCCGGCGGCGTCACTATACCTGTTGGTGTTGTAGTCGATGCCACCCACTTGCTTGCTGGCCTGCAACAGGTCAAGGATGCCGGCGGCATTGCCGCCTTTCTTCTTGACCTTTGAGTTGCGACCTTTCACCTCAGGTTTGACCTCGGTGTCTATGTGTAATGACCCTTCGTCTGAGGAGTCCGCGTTCTGAGTTTTTAAAAGGAATGAAGAGAGATTAGACACAATAATCACATTTCACAAAGACAGAGATTGGACATAATAATCAAATAGAGACACACAGCACAGTAGTCATTTACATTTTAGTTTTTCAAATGTTTGTGTTTTCTGTTTATTTAACTAATACTCACAATCTTTTTACAAAGGCTTTACTATGAGAGTGTTAAACAATGTGCCACAAACACATTGAAAACAATGGCAATAGATTAGATCACTGGTAAGTAAAAGTAATTGTAATCAAGAGGTACACACACGCACACACACACACACACCCACACACACAGCCCCCTAATCAGCTCGGTGAAGCTTCTTCTTTCTAAATCCCATTGTGTGTGTGTGATGGTCTAAACACAAGCTGTGTGAGAACTGAATCATAATCTGGCGTACGAGCCGACCCCTATTTAAGACACAATTGTTTTTTAAATGCCTTCAGATGAAATGTATTACAGGATGGATCGCTGCCGGTCCAACCTTTCCTAGGACTATCAATCAGCCCGCGTTATGTATACAAGATACGGTCATCATCGCGGTCCGCCTGATAACCATCACAGCAGCCAGCATGGATGAGGTGGTTGGATGGTTAGTCGGAGGGGTGGAAAGGACGCAGCAGACATACGCACCTTGGTAACGGAGGGGAGGAGCTTTGGTTTTTTGGCTGGCTGGATAGATTCTCTGATGTTGGATAAAACTAGAGAACAAAACACAATAAGGAGGTCATTCGTGATTAATATCTATGTATGTATAACTGATTTCCAGTCAGTTTGAAAAATGGTTAGTTATTTGACACTCTTACATCCGACACAACTTTGCATTCACTAACGCTTTTCTCCAAAGCCAACTTTGTGGCTTCCTTTTAGAAACATGTGCAGGTAGGGGTGAGGGCATCTTGCTCCAGGATACTTACAGGTGGACTGCGGATAATGGTAAAAAAAAAAAAAAAAAAGACGTTTGGTGGGCACGGCGTGCTACTCACAGGAGAGGTCTCTCTTGGCGGCGTTCTTCTTCCTCCTGATGGGGAACTCGTCGATCTTCAGCTCACCCTCGTCTGACACGTACTCGTACTCGTCTCTCACCGGCTTCACCTTGTCCTCCTTCAGATTCTGTAGCGAGCCGAACACACCGGAGTTGCTTGCCGGCTTCAGCGTCTTGGACCTGCAGCAGGATAACATATACATAAATATTTAGTCGTTTTAGCAGATGGTTTCATTTTACATTTACATGTAGTTGTTTAGCAGACGCTTTTATTTTACATTTAGTCATTTAGCAGATGCATTTATTTTATATTTAATCATTTAGCAGACGCTTTTATTTTACATTTAGTCATTCAGCAGATGCTTTTATTTTACACTCAGTCTTTTAGCAGATGTTTTGCTTTTAGATTTACATGTAGTTGTTTAGCAGATGCTTTTATTTAACATTTAGCCATTTAGCAGATGCTTTTATTTTACAGTTAGTCATTTAGCGGTGCAGTGTGTGTCTATTGGAATCTGAATTGTTTTGTTATAATATCCGTAATAATTAATAATTATTATTAATAGTAGTGCATGATAGTTGCATCATGAGATATACTTTTCAACAAAGTGTGTTCTAAATTCAACACTAGAGCTGAAAACAACAGGTCAGTTTGTGAGATGTTCTGGGAAGAGGTGAAGTAAATAACCCATGCATCCATTCAGATGTGTTGCTGATGAGCAAGTGGCTCTTGGTCGTGGTTTACATGGCACATTAGAGGGTTAAACACGCTCCGGTCGGAGAGGAACCTGCTACCTACTAGTTTGTTTGGTGGTTCCAGTCCGGTTTCTTACGTACCCGACAAGCTTCTTGTGGGACATGGTGAAGCTGAACCGGTCTTTGTTGCCCGACAGCGACGACCTGTCCATTTTGCTCTCCTCCTCCATTTTCAGTAGGGAGTCTGGTTTACTATTCTGTAAACGTAGTGAAGGTGTTAATGAGAACGTAAGAGAAGACATGTGAAGCAGGTCACAGCAAGCACAATCAATATTTAATGTTGTGGAAATGGTTCACCTCAATTCAACGTTTGAAGTCTTGCATTCCATATGAAACGTCGTAAATGAAAGAATGCTGGAAATGCTAAAATGACTTTTTAAATACACATATTGCTGTGAAATGATGTGGTTTATACATCTAATTTCAATTAGCCCCCATGTGTAAGAACTGCTCAGAACCTTTTAGCCACTCTCAAACCAACCAAATAAAAAAGATGTTCTGGATTGAATTTTCATTTTCATTGAGACTAATGTACTAAAAAGAGCTGTAAACTTTTACCCAAATCAGTTTTAATCAAAAGTGAAGATGTGGTCTGCGCCGGCCTTGGCGGCTATCTAACAGGGCTCCATCTGCGAATGCTTGGCCCTGATGTGAGGCAGCCGTAAGAGCGAGGAATCCTTGAATTGACTACAAACATTCCTAAGTAGTTTGGCATTGAATTTTCCATGAAACTAAAACCCCCTTAATGTCTTCCGTTTAAGGGAATTACACTCTTACCCCACCCCTAGAAAACAGGAAAAAAAATGGAAAACAGTTCCATGTAGAAGAATAATGACACAACAAACATCTTGGGATTTTTTTTTTTTTGTTTAGTAGTTTTTTCCCCCCTCCCCAAAAAAGTCAGCGCAGGGAGAACGCTAGGAGACCATGTGTAAATACTTTAGATCGAACACTGAGCACATGACATGGCGTAATTCCATTAGACGAACCCAACAGAGGGTCCATGGAGCAGCCTTGATGAGCTGCAGGCTGAAGGATGTGAGACTACCCGACTGGGGCTGTGAGACTAGAGACTGGGGATGTGTGGCTTCAGGCTGGGGACGTGAGAGTGGAGCATGGGGACGTGAGTGTGAGAGTAGAGACCGGGGATGCAAGGTTAAGACTGGGGGTGTGAAACTTTAGATTAGGGATGCGAGGCTAGATACTGGGGATGTGAGACTTTAGACTGGGGATGTGAGACTAGAGACTGGGGATGTGAGGCTAGACTGGGAATGTGAGAGTATATTCTGGGAATATGAAGATAGAGACTGGGGATGTGCGGTTAGAGACTGGGGATGTGAGGCTAGATAGTGGGGATGTGAGAGTAGAGACTGGGGATGTAGAGACTGGAGGGCTGTTTACTATCATTTTCAAATCAACTTGTGAATTGTGAATTGAGATACGGATGTCATTAAGGAGCAGATAGGGGATGAGAAGGTAAGCCGCGGACTTGGGCATCGAAACAAGAACCTTTTGGCTGGGAGTCAAGGATGTGCGACTAGCAGCTGCATCGTTTGCTGATTGCTTTGAAGTGAAGTGTGCAAATCAGTTTTAAGGGAAATATTATTTTTCGGTGGTCTTAGCTTGGAACATTTATGAAGACTTGATTGAGTAATCATCTGGAGTATGTTCACATTTTTGAATGATTTTTGTTCAAATCTTTTAGATGATATTTCTGGATGTGTTTCATCCATTTGCTTCGCGAAAGGATGACACATTGGAAACGATGGACGTTTGATCTCCAAACCATGATCAAGACGAGTATGAGTGAAGACATTTTGAAGTCTTCTCATGCACTAAAGTGAAGAAAATGTAGCAGATACACAGACGCTTCCCGACATTAACGCTATCTAGATGGCACACGTTTGGGAATTGAACTTACTGGAGCGTCTTTATGGAATGTATCTGCTCTTTCACACTGTGATAACACCATCTCTGTTGAAATGATCTTACCTTGTACTTCCATTTCGCTTCAGTCTTGTTCTTATTTTGCTCTCTGATCTCAAACTTGTCCACATTGTTCTGCTTTGATATTTCTTTCTCTGACATACTCAGGACATTCTTAACCGCCTGGAAAATTTGAATAATATATGTAAGAACAATGCTGTTAACATTTACCCAAAGCTGCGTTTACTACGTTGCATCCCCAATTAAACTCAAATCCCCAAGTGGGAGGGGACTAACATGGCTCTAAGCCAATCAGAGCAGAGGGAAACTTGCCATTAAGTGAAATTGGCGGACGCAAATGTTCAACGCTTGTAGTTGTAGTCTTTTCATTTGATAATCTGCATGCATAACTCATGCACTGAAACTGTAATCCATCTAACCTGGCTGACATTGGTCATCGTGCACCAGAGACTGGGGGAACATCAAGGCATCCGATTGGCTAAAAAGTGTGCTCACCTTTCCCTTTTTGGGCTGGTCCATCTTGCTGAGGATGTCCTTGGCGTGGGACTCGAGGGCGGCGAAGCTGGAGGGCTTGGGAGGAGGGGGCGTCAGCTCCTTGGCCTTCTTGCCTTTCTTCTTACCTCCTTCCTTCGCCTTGGGCACCTTCGGGGGCTTGGGGGCTTTGGGCATCTTGGGCGGCTTGGGGGGCTTGGCCGGTTTGGTTGCCTTCTTCCTGGGGGTCTTCTCTCGGCTGGGCGAGGGGACGTGGTCGGGGGAATCGGGCTCGTCTGGCTCGGAGTGCGTGGAGGGGGGCTCCTCCACGGGAACCTTGGCGCTGCTGGGCTCGCTCTTGATGGCTTTAGTGGCGTTCTGTAACACAGCGCGCCGGCATCGTCAGTGGTTAGTAGGTTTTTCTTTGCAGAGGACTGCCCTTGGACACTCACCGCAGCATTGAAACTTCTCGTGGACAGAATACTGACACAATGCGAACTGACAGGCAACTCACAGACACTGACAAGGGAACTAAATAAATCAGATTAATCAGTTCGAGTCACCTCCGCGATGCGGATCTCCCTGGCGAGGTCCTTGATGAGCTGGGTGGGCTTCATGTTCTCGGGAAGCTCGTCTTCGTGTTCGAGCAGAGCCTGACGAGAAAACCTCAGAACATTAGCTCCGCTCCTGGGTGGGAGAACCGCAGAGCAGCGTGAGGCTCGGCCTTACGTACAGTCATACCGTGACGGATACCCACGCACCTGTTTCTTAGTCCACGCTCTGAACGCGCCGTTGATGATTTTGGCCCCGTGCACCAGGTACGGTGCCGGCTGCTTATTTGCTTTATGTAAACCTGGGAGAGTAAAGAGAGGTGCGCGTTAACGCTAAGGTCTATCATGCTTAGATGAGTGGGGTCGTGTTACCTTAATGGGCGCTCACTATCGCTCACTCTTACATCAGGCTACCTTAATGACCTTCATTAACGATGGAAGAATCAATCACATCGATTAATTGACGTATTGAAAAATAAAGCGTCCAACAAATCAACCCTCCTTTAAAATAATCGTTAGTTCAGACTTCAGTCTTCTGCTGTGCGGCGTTCCAGGCCCCTGGGGCGCAAAGGCAATGATGTCACCGTGATTCGGTTTTAATGCGGAAAGCCGTTTTAATTGGTGGTGCGACTGATGGAAAACAGTTGTGTGTAATATCGTCCCATCTGCTGGTGAGCCGTGCGCTGCTCAAATCCGACTCCTCGTGCGTCCGTGCGAGGTCGCTGATTACAGCCGCGTGGACACGCCGCCGCTACAGGAAACCATTAATGACTACAGGCCAAAGACGTTTCCCGTTCGACGCTAAGGAAGTACTATAACTATGCTGCGCTGGGGAAAAACTCCACGACTTCTACCTTGGAAGTAAATAAAACATATTAATGACATGGCCTTCTGCGGGCGGTACACACACACACAATAAAAAGCTCACGTGCATACACACATACACGCACACACACGCACGCACACGCACAACCACACACACACACACACACACACATTCACTCACACACAAGGTGGAAATATAAGCATTGGGAAGGCCAGCTGAGGGGGACTTGAAACATGGCTTTGCAATTGAACAAGTGATTCTAGCTGAGCCAAGCCTTTTGAAGCTAATCATGTGTGAACTGTGAGATCCACCATCCTAATAACTGAAATAATACTAGAACATCCAGTCTCTCATCTGGCCAGCAGATCCCCAGCAGAGAATTTCACTTCTGGAGCTCCGAGAGGAAGACATGGCCAGGATCCTCTGTGTTTGTGACTGAGGGAGTTTGCTTCCAGGCGAGCCAAACGAGGACACGGGTTAACGTCAAACAGCACCGTGGAAATTGAATATACACATCAACAAGCTGGGTGTATCAACACAGATGTACCGCAGTGCAAGACTCTCTCTCCGTCCAATTGATAATCACTATCGGATTGATACATCTCCAATCAATGAATACATTTCTATTAGACCAATACATGTCCAATCAATGAATATATCTCTATCAGAACAATACATCTCCGATCAATGAATGTATATCTATCAGATCAGTACATCTCTAATCAATCGATACATCTCTATCACTATCAATTGGGAAGGAAGTGAGCGCTTACCTTTGAATCTCTCCAGGAAGTGGCGCCCCACGTACCAGCACGCCGTCTCAAAGTTGGGGAAGGGGGTGAGGGTCTTCACCTTGAGCCGCTTCTCCACCTCGTACGCCCTGAAGAGGAAAGAGAGGAGAACAGGCTCTGAGTTCTGACACCGGTCACACCTTCAACCTTTAACTTTATTGGTTATTGGGCATTAGGGAACAACAAGTAGAAGTCATTAATGGCCAATAAAGGCTTGGATTTCAGGCCTCCTCCTGTAAACAAGTAACGGCTAAACGATGCAATAAAAGATAATAAGTAATACAATTAAATAAGAACCGTCTTGTGCATCATGTGCTGGAATGATGCACAAGAAAGTCTATATCTATTTCTTATTTATTACTTTTTACTTTTACTATTACTTGGCTAGTATTTTAGAGGATATTTCATTTCATAAGACCCAGAATTGGTATTATCAGAATCCAAGGAGCTCTTTGGACGGCTTAGGAAGCTAGAGACGCTAACTCCGGAATCTTTGCTGCAGTTTAACAGCAAGTGCTCCCAAATCTTCTCCAAACCGCCCATAATATGATGTTATGTTGAATGTCAAGAAGGGACTGATCCCTGCTAACCCCCCTGTGGTTAGCAGGGATAGCAAATAGCATCTCTGGACTACATAGATATGTATATATCATCAGACTAGTCGCCAATCAGACAACTAGAGATCCCTGGGGGTTAGTTTAGTTGGGGAAGTTTATAATAGGACACGGTTTGGGTTCTGACCTCATCTGCATCTCCACACTGAGGTTATGTACGAAGTGACCAGAGAAGGCCAGACAGTCCACTGGGGTCAGTATTGCATTGATCCAACCTACAGGAGAGAGAACCAAGGGTAAAAGTATCATTAAATCTAATGTGCAATACAATCGCAAACAGGCACAACGACCTTGAATACAAGTCACATAATGCAGTGGGTCAAATGCCTTGTGTAATAGTAGAGGTTTGTATATATATTTATGTATTATATATATCGATTACATATTTATTATATATACACAGTATTTGTGTGTGTGTGTGTGTGTGTGTGTGTGTGTGTGTGTGTGTGTGTGTGTGTGTGTGTGTGTGTGTGTGTG